>VZRV01007975.1:24148-207314 GCA_013398115.1 Falcunculus frontatus | reverse complement strand
GGAAGGGAAGGGAAGGGAAGGGAAGGGAAGGGAAGGGCAAAAGGCAGTTTGGATTATCTAATTAAGGGCTTGATTTATCCTAGTGTTACTTTTCTTTCGTTTAAGCTCATATAATTTGCTGAAAACTCTTCACCATTATCCCAGTGTGTTGATTACAATACAGTCATGAAAGGGCTGAATTTTGTACAGTATTCTACAGTATCCAGTACACACAAGCAGAACTGATCTGCAAACAAATAAATTAAGGAAGTCTACAGTTAGTATATATTTATAGAAACATTCTTCTTTATTTGGCAAAAATGTTTTCAGTTAGAACAACTCTCTTCTGCTTATGCTTTTTGGAAGTAATCCCAAGTTTTCAAACCATCACCTAGCCATAAGGAAGCTGTTGAGAAACAGATCCGGGCAATGGACTATGCTATAGAGAGATAAATTCTAAAATCACCACCACATTATAAAAGCATCTAATGAAAACATCACATAGTATGAAGTCAAAAGACCTCTTTGATTCTCTGGCACATGTATTAAAAGATATATAGGTATGCTATAAAACGCTACATGAAATACCTTGTACAGTTCTATCCTTTAAACATATAAAGATATTTTATAGCTCAAAGCATGCTGATCACATATGACATTTCACATAGATGCTATTAAATTAGCAAAGTGCTATTGTTTAATGTGTATTTACTGCATCATTTTTGTTGACTAGAGGATGCGGAGATCAGATTCTGCTTTCGACTCTACAGTTTTTCCATGGTCACCAATACATTAGAGTAACTTAAGAAGAAGGTCTTCTTTCTCTATGTGCTAGTGATAATGAAAACTGCTCATGAAAATTCAAGTAAAATAAAATAAAGAATAGCGATCATAGTCTTTCTTTATTTCTACTGTAATTGTGAGAAGTGGACAAATTTAATAGAAGCAGTTCTGCAAAAAAAGCAGTTTGCAACTTCATTATTAAATTTTCAGTTCTCTTCACTCTAGTTTAAAGTTTTTGTAAAAACAAAAATGTCTATTTAATACTAAAATATGAGTTCTATTCAATGAAGTTTTCCCCAGGGCTAATCTTGGATGTTGAATATGGATCTGGGGGAGGGAACCCCACCTGGAGGAGACTGGGCAAACTTTCCTAGCACAGATTGGAACTCTGGAATATAGCAAGGCCACACATTATGTTCACATCCCTTAATTGAAGCTTAATTCCATAAGGCTGTGAGAGAGAAGAAAAGTAGAAATACAGCTTCCTTTACTGGTCATGTCTTCACAGACATGAGATGGTAGTGAGTTTCTCAGCTTCTAATCTTAATCTGATTGTCCAAATGTCATCCTGCTCTTGTCCTCAAGACAAACAGTCGTGACAAGTGATGCATGGTGCCTGAAATGGGAATCTCTGCCGCAGCCTTTGGTCTGTAATGAGAGGATAAAACGTAGAAGTGATGCAGAACCGGAAAGGGTAACCATCTTTCTTTTTGCTCATCCATCATTATGGAAATACCTGAACTATTTTGGCTTCCTTACAAGAAAATATTAATTGATTGCTTGCTTGTTTAATATCTTAATGACAGAGTCAAAATTTGGGGTTGGCAATTATTTTTGAGGTAGTGGGGTTGTTGCCCCTGAAGATCTGAGGAACAAAGCTGAAAAAGCATCAAACCATGGCTTCCAGAAGATTTGAGGACAAAATTAGGAGGCATATTGTAATAAAAATGAGAATTATACTGCAAAACAGTGAATCCATTATTATTTTTAAACACAAAAGATTCAGAAAAATCCTTAGAGACAACTAGAGCTGTAGAATTGTATGTTATTGACTGCTATTGACTGCTATACTTGGTCACATGCTGATCAGACTATGTGTGTTTTAAAACCCATTTATAGCTTAATTTATTACAAATTGCACTACTTGTATGGTATTTAAAGGTGTCACAGACAGTTTGGATGTATTCCAAAAAGCAAGCAATATTTTCTTCTTTCTCTGAGAATCAAGCAATGCACTTTTCTTTCCTTGATGAAAGATCCTGGCTCAGCAGACTGAGCTGCCTCGCAAAATATATATATGTCTGAAATATAAGAAGCTTGCACTGACACAGAAAAAGCCAAAAATAAAATAAAGGCAGCTAGCTTGATGACAAGCTGGCATGTTCAAATTTGAGGCTCAAATTCAATGTGAATCACAACCATGTGAATCCTACTCTGTTTCAGAGTTGAAGCAGAACTCAGATCCTGCAAACAGAACTATGCTGCCTTGATTTACACACGTGTGTGGAGACCTGCTCCAGTCCGTGGGGTCACTTGATCATGTGCAGAGCTACATGTGGACTGGATTATCTGGGTAATGCCATGGAAAAGCTTTCTGATTATTATTTTTTTTTTTTCCATCTCTGATGACTTACCATTGTGACACTTTTCCATCTTTTGGAAAGGCTACCAACAGGAAGGACTGCTGGATATTGTGAAAAACAGTTCCTATGAAAATAAAAGCTGGATAGATTTTTAAGCAATACTACGAGAACTATATTTACAGTCCTTTAAACATGCATGATTGTTTCTAAAGATGTGAGAGAAGGTTGTCAGTAGAAAGAGGTCATCCATAGTTTCTGTGTCTGACTGCACTGGGAGCTGGGGGGAGTAGGCGCAAGGAGAGGGAGAGGTAGAAACAGATTGTAATAATAAAGCCACACAATAGTATTACACATAGAGTTTAACATTAAATAAAGATTGCCCAAATTCCTACCTGCAAATGCTTAGCCTGGTGTTTGTTACACTTCCAAGTGTGAAAGAAAAGCCACAAACATTTATCATGATTGTCAGTAAGGGCCCCTTCCACACCTCTCCCATGCTCTCCACTCCTTTCTCTGCGTTTCAGAGCTGTCAACATGCATGCTTGCTCAGGCCTCCATTTTTAGCCATTAGTATGTTACAGGATTGTTTTACATGGCCTACCTCAGAAAAAACTTCTTGATTTGTGTAGGCAGGGAAGGGCTTTTAGGAGCTGGGAACAGTCTGAGCCCTGGCGGCATTCACGACATCCTCCCTGAGGCTCACACCCATTGAATTCCCTCAGTACACACCGAGCCCTTCATGTGCAGCAACCTCCACTAAGCACTGCCACCTCATGGAATGCCACGCTCCAGTGGCAAGGAGTGTGCTGGAATAGTCCTAAGCTGCTGAAGTTGCTCCGGACTGAATTCAAAGATCCCTTTTTCTCCTAACTGAGAAATGTGAGAAAGTTCTCTCACCTCTTAGCAAATTCAAAAAATATGATTATTCGTATTCATTTCTTCCTACCACAGTCTTTGCTCTTTTTTCTTGGGATTCATTACCTTTTCATTGTCTTATTTTATCCCTCTTACAGGTTATCAAGGTTTGTTCAGTGACCATTCTTATGTTTTCCTACATTTTGTCATATACTTTAATATATAGTACAGTTCTTTCAGAGTCCATCAGCAGGGGGAGTGCTTTAGGAATAAAATTATTAATCCTCATTATTTTTAACCCAAATTCCAGGCATTTATGCAAAGAAAGAGCCTTTTGGGCTTCTGAAAATGATGCACTAGTGAAGGTAGGTTTTCATGTCTTGTGGTCACAGTGGTGAGACTAGCTCTGGAGGGAAAGGGGAGGCATGTGCAAAGGATTTTAGAAGTGTGCCGGGATGGTGAGAACTCATTCAAATTCTGTCTCATTGAAAGGAAATGCAAAAGAAACAAAGCAGTGAAGGTGCATTTGTCTTCTCCATCATTTCTGAGGAGCAAGTTTCCCCAGTTCCCTTTCTCTCTCCTAAACGGCAGCCATGAGGAGTTGTGGTGTGTCCAGGTGACCCACACTCTGGCCCACAGTCATGCCGTGGCAGCTGGAGCTCCCCGTGGTGCCAGGCACTGGCCCGGCACCCCTCCAGGGCCACCCTGACCCATCCTGCTGCACATGCCCTATTGGGGGGCACTGCAGCCACGTAAGCCCAGCCAAAATCAGGTCTCCAGCATAATGAAGGTCAGCCCAGCACTTGGTGAATGAAGGAGCTTCTGGCCAGCAGCACCATGTACTGAGGGATATAGCGTTGCCATAAAATCTCCTACATGAATCCCACAAATCTTTAGGGGGACTTTCTAGTCTTTCATGAAGCGGTGCAGTGCAGTGCAGTGCAGTGCCACCATTATGGCATCTCCTACATATGAATTGCAGTGTTCAGCTCCATCAGCTCAATGAAAATTCAATGTGGATGCTACTTTGGAACTGAATTCTTCATAGCACCTGTGAATGAAGGAAGGAGGTAATTATACTTATCCTGTTTGGGATTTTTGTGATGGAGCAGAGAGAGGAAGCACATGGTTAGGATTATAAAGGGCTAATGACATGACAGTCTTCAGTCACTGCCAAACTGAACTCCATTCACATGGGAGCTGGGCATGAAGTGATTTCTTTTATTTTAACCACAAGGAATCTATGTCTCCAATTAATTTTTAATTATGAATAGATGATTTCACTTGCAGTCCCAGTTCTTCTATTTGCCACTCTTGGTATTTAATAGTTTTAATTTATGCTGCTTCACTGCCATTGACTTTGTTTGGCAATTGCACAAATAAAAAGTGCACCTTCACCCTCCTGTGTGCTTTGTGTCATCACTGCACAATAGCAGGCACTGTCCAGATTTTGAAGAAGGTCTAATGCAAAAATTGGCTTTGAGAGTAGCCAGTATTTCAGAGATTGAAATGGATATCTCCTACATGCACAAAGACAACTAAGTGAGCTATCCTAGAGTTATTTAAGTGATTTTTGGTAGCTGTCAATGACTTATCTGTTTAGGATTCAGGCGGTCAATCTTGACCTTTGTTGTGGTTTCCTTTCAATATCTCACCTTATATTTCATTATGATTGGTGCTTTTATATTTGATAGTTACTGCATTTTCTTTTAATATCTGTGTAGACATTCTTGCACAAATACAAATATGTCCCTGAATGGTTATTAATTATATTTTATTTTCCACCTCTCCTCAGCTTTCTGTAATATTTTAAAGTCTACTGTAGGCTATTAAGTATTTTCAATAGCCTCTTAAACTATGCAGATAAGCATGAAACCTCTGCATGTCACCTCCAGCTCTGATTCTGACATGTACCATGATCTCATAGGAAAGCAAACTGCTAGTTATAGATTACATTCTTTATTTTTCAAGGAGGACTCACAGATATCTGTGCATTTATACTTCTTCACTGATAGTGTTAGACAACAGGGGAAGTTTTACTATAATTTCCCTTCTCATGCTGGGAGTTTGTAGGTGTTGTCTCCTATCTACCTTCATATGACCGCAGTGAAGAAAGAAAATTCAAAATGTCAGAGTCAGCGCAAACTCATAAAGAAATCTACTACAGAACTGCCAACCCACCAGTGAAGTTTGGTTCAGATTAAAGGGAATAATTTTATAGCCATCTATTTATTGCAAAACGTTCCCAGGTGCCATAAAATGGTGTCACAGTGCTTCTGATTCTGAGCTCATGAAGAAGTAGAGTTTTACCATTTTGCACATGGATTTGTGGAGGATGGCTATTGGGGCTTCTCCCTAATTCCTACTTATACAGATAAATCATGTGCTTTTCTGGGACTCTGATCCTTAATTCCTTCCAGAGACTACTTGTATTGGACTATTGTATTGGTAGGACTAAATGTACAAGAACTTAAGACATAGGAGGTTTGATAATCAGATAATCAGAAATTTAAGTGAGATGGTTGAAATAATTTTTTGCATCTTGCTTCACCTTCCTTCCCTCTAAACAGAATCCAAGTCTATGCCTTCATGTTCATATTGCTCTTCAAAGGAAATTCAAAGTGAGACAGACACAAGTTTCTTCTCTACATAATTTCTAACCTTGTGAAATGTTGAGTCCCAGAGAGACAGCTCTGATGGCTGTGTCAACACACATTGACACTAGTATGGCATAAAGATGTACATATTTAGAAACGTTTTGGAAATCATTCCTTTTGACTCTGTTGCTTATTTCCTTTCTAGTTGTGTTTTATCATGTTTGCATTTTGCTCCTATTTCTTCTTCTCTTTGTTTTCCACAATGTCCCACCCTGCTCTGGGAGATCACAAAACAAAGAGAAATTGGTAAAGGAAAGTCTGAATTTTTGTTGTAACTTTCAAAAAAACCTCAGTTCTTTGTTTCAATGCTGCCAAAAGCTATGGATTAAAGAAAAAAAAAAACCAAGGAAAAATAAACAGTCCGAGAGGACAAAGCCTCCTTCCCCTTCAACCCAGGGGAGCCAATGTGAGTGGCCAGCTGTAGTGATACCACAGCACTGTAATTATCTGTGTGGAGGCTAAATAGAAACACAGAAGTGATTTTGAAAGCGGGTATACCCCTAGTGAAGTTTTGCAGGCGTGAAGTCAGAGAATTAACTGACCATATTCAGAACCCAGGTTTAACCTAAAATACATGGGGAGGCCACTTCTGATGCAGCCAGTCTAGCAAAGCTAGGAGTTAGCAGTCATGTCTGGAGAGCCTGGGGCCACAGGCTGGCTTGTGGGTCTGTCTGTTTGTTCTGTGTCACAGAGTTACCCTTGCCCAGGCAAGCCTGGTGATTTTCATTCCTCTGCAGGAATATTGAATATTATCAGTTTAAACATGGTTTTATGGTTAATAAGTACTCTTCACGCTGGTGGTAAGGGCCCCCCAGGGCCTAGCAAAGATCATTCTTTGTTTTAGAAGAATCTCATAAAGGTAGATTGGTCATTCTGATCACATAGACAGATGTGTGCCGTCCAAGCGCTGCCTACCCCCTGCAGTCCACAGCATGCACTTGAGGACTCCAATAATATGAACCTCACTGATCATCAGGGTGTCACTTCAGGTCACACTGTGCAGGCTGAGCGAGGCGTCCCTGCGTTAGGTGCACAGCAGAGTCCCGGCACACTCTGAAGTACAACAGAGCTGCTCTGCACAGTGCAGGCAGAAAGCTAACCCTGAAAGGCTCTGTGCATTTTAGGGCAGTAGTGATGCAACCTCCACATCTCCAAGGATGAGGGCCTTTATCCCTATTTATTTTGTCCCCCTTACCTGAAAAGTTCAAATCAGCTGCTCCATTTAGAAGTTTTTGCTTTCATTTTTAAATTGTGCTGTTTAGAAAAGTGTTAAGTTTTCAAAGCAAAACTCGCCAGGGTTCTGGAAATCAGATGCAATGTGTTTAGGCATAAAATAGCCCACAGACCTCTACTTAAGTGGAGCACACCAGTGTATTTTTCCTATCTTGCTATAATTCCACTTGAGTGCCTGATCTGAGGCTCCTTTGTTTCACCTTTCCAGTCTCTGCAGTTAAAAATTTGCCAGTGTCAAAACTGCGGAATCCCTCCATCATCTCTTCCAGCTCTTCACTGCCTGAATCTTCCCCACTGAGATAATTGATTCACCAGCTACAAAAATTTGCTGTTAGCCTTTTGCTTAAAAGTGTCCAGGTTCATCTTTGTCTGCCTGACAAACCCAATGCTTCTCATACCCCTAAAAATACAGCTTCTCTCTTAGATCTAAACTACTCAGGAATACTCTTTCCTTTTGCTAGCTCTTCAATCCTGCTTTCCCCAACCACAGAGAGAACTGACCTTTTCTCTTTGCTCTTTATTTGACTACAGGAGTCTAAAAGTTGCTAGCCTTTTGTTTTCAGAGTCCTAAGATTTCTGTAGCCACCAGTTGTTTCTCTATTATTCTTGACAGCAGCTCTCATTTTAACTTTTCTCTTCCAGCAATCTTCACAAGAAGTAATCTGTGCATGGCCAGTGACAAGTGGACTTTGGTTGGTGTTTTAAAAAAAATCTCAGAAAATGCTTCACTGAGTAACTTTTCCTTTTTCAGTCATTCTGCTTGCTTTTGAATGGCTGCTTTTGAGCTGAGGTGTGTACAAGAGAGTCCCTCTATTATTTGCTATAATATTTTGTAAGGATTTGTTATGCAGCATGGAAAGTGGTGACACTAAATCCTTTTCTAATGCACCAAGCCCACTGCAAGGAATACTCTACTCATTGTTAGGCAGACATGTGGGTTGAATGCAACAAGGCATTTGGCTAAAAAAGCTCACTACTGACACATCTGCTTTATCCATCTATTGTGGAGGGAAGAGCAGGCAGAAGGAGTTGTGGGGAAGATAAATTATAAAACAAACCCCAACACCTCAAATTATTATTTTAAATTATTTGTGTTGATGTGAATGTAGAAGAAGATTAGCTGACTTTCTGGAATTACAGTACCAAAATGACAGTGATATATGAGATGAAAAATGCTCCCTAATACACAGAGACACTCTATTCCTTCTTCTGCTGCAGTACTGTGTCCAACAGAGACACATCCAAGATTTGGCTTACAAAGTTGAGACAGAAGATATTTTATTTTTATTCTTTCACTGCTTGATTCATAGACAGGCAATGGAGTATTTTCTCCAACCTGGAGCTCATTTGAAAACAGAGCTATTTTTTGCGTTGCATGTCACTTCAGACGTCTAAAAATATCTCTTTCAAATGTAGTGCTCTTAAACATAAACTATTCAATTTAAAAGCAACAATAAAGAAGTTTTAAATTCATATGCTTAAAAAACACTAGAAATGCAGTGTTAAAAATAGATGGTTTTTTCTGACTTGAAGACAAAATACATCTTAAAGGCAAACCAGAGTAAATTATTTTGACTTACATTTAGAGCAAGGAAATGAGAAATATTTGCCATGTGCCATCTTACTTCTGAGAGTACTCGCTGGTTTTGTTCAATTCACACTTTATAAGAGGCTCTTTGTATGATGCTGTTGACAAGAACAGTGATTTGTTCCACTAGGGGCTCATATGATGGGAAATATACAGTGTATAGTGGAGTAGACAAGGATGTCAGTTGAAGCTCTTCAGACCTGTAATCCTTGACATTCCAAATCACTACATTTTGGCAGCTAGGAAATCTGAATAAAGCTCTTGTTGATCAAATCTCCCAGTATCTTTCCCTTAAGAATTTCACCTGCAAGAGAGGCTTTACAAGGCAAGGTTTTAGGAACCTCGTGAAAACTTGCTCTCAAGCCTGTTGAAGCCAGGTGGATTTCCATAGGTTTTGGATCAGCCTGTCCACTGGGTAAAAGGGGGCGTTTCATTAATGGATGATTTTATGGTTGGTCAGGACCTTGACCTGACTACTTAACCTCATAGTGCTAGATCACATGCCAATGTCAGTTCCTCTGGAAACCTCCAGCTCTAGTGACAGCTCATATTTTCTGATTTGATCCACCAAATAAGTGGCCATAGGTGGGACAAATATGAGAGAAGAAATAGGGAGAAGAAAATCAGTGACTTATGCGAATCCTTAGGCAACTTTGCATCAAAAGTTATTATGAGACTGTGCTGGTTTTGGCTGGGGTAGAGTTAACTTTCTTCACAGTGTTGAGTATGGGGCTGTGTTTTGGATTTGTGCTGAACACAGTGTTGATAATATAGAGATGTTTCTGTTATTGCTGAGCAGGGCTCACACAGAGCCAAGGCCTTTTCTACTCTCATGCTGCCACACTGACAAGGGGGTGGGGGTGCACAAGAGGTTGGGAGGAGACAGCCGCGACAGGTGACCCCAACAGACCTAAGGAATATTCCACACCATATGACATCATGCTCAGTATATAAAGTGTGGGGAAGAATGAGGAAGGAGGGACATTTGAAGTGATGGCATTTGTCTTCCCAAGACAGGTGATGGGGCCCTGCTCTCCTGGAGATGGCTGAACACCTGCCTGCCCATGGGAAACAGAATTAATGCCTTGCTTTGCTTTGCCTTGCTTTGCTTGTTTGCATGGTTTTTGCTTTCTTCATTAAACTGTCTTTATCTGAACCCACAAATTCTCCAGCTTTTACCCTTCTGATCCTCTCTCCAATCCAGCTGGTGGAGGAGTGGTCAAGTGGCTGCGTGACTCTTGGAGTGGCAAGAGGTGGCAAGACAGCAGTGAGAGCTGGGCATCATTAAAACATCATCTGTGTGAGCAGAAGCTCCACTCATTGGCCATAGCTCAAGGTGCTGAAAATCTGGGAAAGAAAAATGACTAACCTTAACATTTACATAAACCTATAGATGTTTTACTAGCAGGATGGTATGTACCCCACTCTTCTAAGTGTGTATGTAGCATTTGAAATTCACTTAATTTCTTTTCTCTGTTTGTGGTAGGAATTTACAATGATTTGCATGCTTTCAGAACACATAGCTTAGTTTTATCCCACCTAATGTAACTTTGTGAATTGCATATACTCTTCTCACTCAATTGTGTATTTTTCTTTTGAAGCCTATTTCAGTTTTTACTTGTTCTATTAAAACCCACTTTGATTATCTTTATTTCAAAGATAACACACTTTCACTTAACACTTTTGTTCCCACAGAACTCTTTTTGTGACAGTTCTGGGGGAAAAAACACTATTTTCACTGTTTCATTTTAATGTTTCACTTGTCTTATTGTGGAAAACCCAATCTTTTGTAATACATTAATACAACTTTCTCTAAGAAACAAAAGACTATAGAGTAAAATGCTGAAAGTTGATGTTTTGTCATTTCTTCACTTGACTCTTCTCAGTGAAAGAAGTGATATGGGCAGTGTTTTTCAGCACATTTTTTACCATAAGCACAGTAATATTTTACAAAGTATCCCTTAGAGTAATGGGGAAATAGGGCACGAACTCTACTCCCACTGAACAAAGTAGTAAAACTTTTCTTTTTAGTGCTGGAAGGATCATCCCTTTTCTTGTTTGGCACCTTTTGTATTTCACAGTGTGTCTCCTTGCGTTGTGCCATCTTGAGAATAGATATATAGGTTTTTCTGATTTAGTTCTCTGCTGTATTCTTTACCTCATAAATTTTTTAGTGTGATTCCTGTTAAGCAGTCACATACTTTTAGTCTCTTGTTGTGCCAAACTGTTTCCATACCTGTACTTATCTTTGCTTGCCATTTATAACCGTTGTCTGCTTGTTGTTAAGTCATTTTTGAAGTGGTATGCCCAGCACTGACCATGATTTTTAAAACTATTTTAGAAATTTACTGACTGTGCCAAAGGTCAAAAAGACTAATCTGAGCAAGGGTTTCCTTTTGTGTTATCTCACAAGCTGGGTAGAAGTATCACGGATTAAAAGTAGTCAAAAGGGTGATGGGAAGGATGCTACAGCAACATGCTAGTGGCCTATAGATTTTGGTATTAGCCCCAATGGTAGTATAACACCTTCTAAATGTTCCCTCTTGAGAGATCTTTTTCCTTCTCCTGAACATTAGAGCTCAGTGATAAGAGTTCAGAGCTGTTGCTCTGTTAACAGAATGGGGCAGTTGATTTCCATGGCCGGTGTAGCTTTGTCAGTGAGGCCCAAGAGCTGTTGTACGAGCAACATCTGGACAAAACAGCCTAATGATACTTGGCCACGGAACAGTTTTCCTCATGGTGTGATGGAACAAAGGCATATTGGAAATTTATCCAATACATGTGTGACATCCCTTGGACTTCATCGTGTTGACATGTATGACACATGCAGAAGCCAACCTCGATTTTAGGAAAAAAATGGGCTTTTTTTGCATTTGTTCGGAGCTGGGACTGTGAAGGTAAACATCTAGAGACCCTTCATTGGCAAAACTGAGCCATTTGATCTTGTCTGATGGATCTTCTGAAAATTGCTAAGCTACTTTTATACGCACAGGGAATCTGAGGTGCTCTGCTCATAAGGTTCCTACAAACAATGACACCATTTCAGCTAATGATTGTTCACAAGGTAATAAAGAAACCAATATTAGAACTGGATATTTAGATACACTAGAAACGATATTTTATTAATTGTTTGGACCTTTTTATATCAAATGGTTGATAATATTTGGAGCAATAGAGAGTGACAACATTACAGCCCTAAAAATCATTATTGATTTCAGTCAAAAAAAGCCCCAGGTCACATATCACCAGCCTTATTTCTACCTATTCAAGTCCTTACCCTTGGAAGAGTATCTTTTTCTCACTCCTTGAGCCTTATCTTCAGGAAATGTTAATTCATTTGCATTAACATAGACTTTCCTTTCAGTAAAATCACTGGGGAACTGTTTGTCTTGCTGCAATTACCGTCATTCCTGCTGGTTTTTGGATTTCAGTAGCGTGGTCACAGAGCTGAGAGTAAAACCATGGGCCCCATACTTTGAAGCCCTGCAGGCTGACCAGTTTAGCCTGATAGAATGACTACAGCATGGACATCAGCTTGATATGTAACCTGGAAATTATCTCCAATCTCAGTTTGCACAGGGATGCATGGAATATATTTCGGCTCCTCCAATGAAACAGGCTGTACCCACAGCAGTGCAAGCCTGTTTACCTGCTGGCCACACAGATCTAAATTAGAGCATTGATTCTCTCTGCACCACGGGTTAGCTCAATATGTATGTCTTGTACAGTATAGAAACAAGAACATTAGCAAATGATGATATGGGGATTATCATCATTGTTATTGTCTTTAATCATAACAACATTTTTCCAAAATCGAACGCAGTACGATTCAGTATGCATCCCTGGTTAAGCTGTGTGCATTACATTACAGAGCATAAGGATGGGTATAATTTCCATGCTTTACTTTTTTCCCCCTAAAGTTTAATATCTAAATAAGTGTTAGAACAAACATATTTCTCCATACTGTCCTTTGTCTTGCAAGCATTGTTCGGTCACGGTTCACATTTCTTCAGATTGGCCAGTCTATTCCTGACCCACAAACAGGTGTTTTGACAACCTCCAAACACTTGTAATTCCTCATTAAAGCACTGTGAATGACATATGTGAACAATCATGCAGCCTTTGCCAGTTTATAAATAAAAAAGAGGCATGATTATATTTATGGTTATTCAACTTGACCCAAACTATTTCGAACTAGTGTTTTTTTTATTTTCTGGCTTTGAATTGCTTTTATTAAGCAAATAATGATGAGTGCATTCACAGTATCTCTATTAGTCTACTACAAACTTTCGTTGCCTCATTGAGAATAACTTTGCAGACTTATCATCAGATTTAATATGTGTGAGTTTTAAAAATGTGTGTTCTCTAAATGTAGGAAGGGGATTTGGGACAGGGTCAGGAAGAACCATCACAGCTTCTTCTAAACTGTGGCATCCTTGGTGAACTCAGAAACAAGTTGTTTCTGCCTACACCTGGGTCATCTTGTAGCAAGTCAACAGCAGAATCAGATCAGACAATGATCTTCTAAAGAAAATCCCCTGTCTTCTTGTCTACCTGAGATGACTTCTATATGAAGATGTACTTGATTTCAGAACCCCAAACTTCATAGATTTCATGTTATTTTGTCATAACAATAATAGTAGTAATGGATAATAATAATATTTGAAATTGTGTCGTGATTGACTCCATTTGTAGTGACATATCTTTTTAAACGAGGGCCTGCTTAATATTGCAGACTGTGTCTGACTGGCAGGGTATGTAGAATTTGCTTAACTTTAAGCTGTGATTTAAATTTTTGAAATGGATCTTTTCTTCTTTGCATTTGTACAAAGAATCACAAAACCACTGAGATTGTTTCACTGAATTCCCCTGGCCATGTTGAAGACATATGTATAGACTTCTTTAGTTTAGCTCATAAGAAAGATTTTGTAGTAACAGAGATTTGTTGACATAATATAGATTCAGACATTGTAAAAATTTATGACAGGGCCTTTTTGCGGAAATGGCACTTTTCTTACCTTGAAGTATTCATCTTGAAGCAGTTGTTAAGAATAAACAAAATCATGGATAGAAATGGCATTTCTTCCACCTCAGTGCTGCAGCTGCAGTCCCATACTGCTTCAGGTGAGGAGCAGATGCTGATAATATAACATTACTCCATAGATGTGTGCAGGACAGTACCATATTAGTACACAGCAAACACAGAAAATCAGGGGAAAGAGAGGAGAAGAATGACCCATCTCACCATTCTCCTCTCTGCTTTAGTGCTTTGCTTCATAGCTACTAAATGAAAGCAACTGGAGGATATGTTAACAGGCACGCAGCTGTAAACCCCACAGAGCTTTAAAACACGCTGCATCAGAGCAACTTAACTTTATTTTGGGACGTTATGGGATAAGTCAGAACCTGATCTCCATTACAGCTAGATTCCAGAGGTATGATCTATTTCAGTGAGGGCTCAGAGTGGCCATATTATTGGAAGTGGGTGAAAATCCACCTGGATTTGGCGCTTCAGACATGCCTAATTAGAATTCTTTAAAAGCTGTAATGATTTTTAGAGGACTACTCAAGAGACACTAATAGTGTCATGATTCTGTAATATATATGTTCCTGGAAACTGCATATGAGTTCTTCTTTACATGTTCTATATGCCTCTCAATTTCAGGAAGATAATTAAGAAAATGCAAGGAAAACCAGAAAAGACTGCATTAAATTGCTGAATTTCTGCTTTGGAAAATGATAAGAACCTATAGATATTTGTACTGCAGGATCACTGGTAGCAAAAAGTCTGTCCTGCTAGATTGGAATTTGGAAAACACAGTTCAGGTTTATTTCTGCCCTGGACCTTCTATGCAGTTGCAGGTTTTATTTCTGCCCTGGAACTTCTATGCAATTGACTTTCTTAAGCAAGACATCAGGATCCGGATCCATCTCACCTGACTTTGTTATCTAGAATGGTGGTATGGTTTAAGCCCAGCCAGCAGCCAAACCCCACACAGCTCCTCACTCACTCCTCCACCAGCTGGACTGGAGAGAGGATCAGAAGGGTAAAAGCTGGAGAACTTGTGGGTTCAGATAAAGACAGTTTAACGAAGAAAGCAAAAGCCATGAAAACAAGCAAAGCAAAGGAAAGCAAGGCATTAATTCCCTGCTTCCCATGGACAGGCAGGTGTTCAGCCATCTCCAGGAAGGCAGGGCCCCATCACCTGTAACAGTGACTTGGGAAGACAAACGCCGTCATTCCAAATGTCCCTCCTTCCTCATTCTTCCCCCCACTTTATATATTGAGCATGATATCATATGGTGTGGAATATCCCTTAGGTCAGTTTGGGCCACCTGTCCCCACTGTGTCTCCTCCCAACCTCTCGTGCATTAGTACAAAAGGAAGAAAAGGCCTTGGCTCTGTGTAAGCCCTGCTCAGCAAAACCAAAAACATTTCTATGTTATCAACCCCGTGTTCAGCACAAATCCAAAACACAGTCCCATGCTATTAAGAAAATGAACTCTACTCTGGCCAAAACCAGTACAAAAGAGAATTTCTTCTCCAAGTCAGTTATTGTACTTACTCATACAGTCTGTCATACTACAGCTAGAAGACATTTCACTGCCCTTTCTAGATTCTGCATGGACTGTATCTCACCAGCTGTATGCCTTTGCTATTCTGTGTAGGCACTAATTTTCTCCCAGTCTCCTTCCAAGACAAACCCTGAGCATGAATGAAGAGAGAGCTTTGCCTCAGGGTCTGCTCCATGAAATATGTACTTGGTTGCACACCAGCAGCCTCTGCTATTTCTGTAGAGATGTGATTACAAAAGAGCTTAGTCTCCTGTCTTAGACTAAATGCCTAAATTTGAGATAGCTGATATTATACCTGATGAATTCTAACATTCCATCTCTACATGCTTCTCTCTGTCAAATAGGAATAAAAATAACGTTTTGTCTGTTTCAAATTATTAGCATTTGACTCTGACCTTTTAATGCTCCTGTGTTAGAAATGTGTGGTTCTATGTAAACACATTTATACTGATTTACATATATGAATCACAGAATCATAGAATGGCTGAGTTTGGAAGACACCTCTGAAAGTGACCTTGTCCAACTCCCCTGCTCAAGCAGGACTACCTGCAGCTGGCTTCTCAGCACCGTGTCCAGGTGAGTTTTGAATAGAGTCACTGCTGTCAATTTTTCTATTACTGGTTAAATGCAGTGATTTATATTTAATGTAAATTAAATATAAATAAATTTAATATAAAAAATTAAATTTTTTTTGGTAAGTTACCAGAATAAAAAAAAAAAAAGGTAGAAAAATTTAAGCTAAGAATGTTCATTTTTAGGGGGAAAAAAGGATTTTTTTTGCTAAACATAGCAAGTAGAGAGTTGGTCAGGGTACAGATAACAGATTTGAGGACCACGATGGCATCACTTTGCCAGTTTCTTCATTAGTTCTTAAAATCTCTTCATCTGTTATAATTTCTTTCATATGAGCAGCCTTTTGCTTTTTTGTAGTGCAGTGCAGTGGATTAGCCTTTCTCTGACAGTTTTTAAATTATATTTTCAGGATGGCTGATGGGGGAGTAAAAGAGCTAGGAGATTTGAGACAAATTTACCCTGTAGTTTGCTGGTACCCTTCTGAGTGTACTCACAGCTCACTGGTTGCTATCTTGGTTAAATGCAGTACAAACCATTCTCCACAGGTCATTGCAGCACTGGGGCAGGTATTCAGGGCACTGTATTAATTAAATGCCACTGATATCTCTGGAAAGATGTGTGCTTCTGGTTACTGAAACGATTAACACAGGGAAACTTGTAGGAATCCTCACACATTTTGCTAGATGAGCAGAAACCTCATTAGCAAAGCACTGATTTCCCATGAGAGTTGGTGGGTGAGAGATGCATCGAACAACTGGCAGTTTTATTTTGGGAAGAAGATCGTATTTTTCTCAGTGTGGTTCAGCATCTAATGGAGAGTCACATATTTTTATTCCCCTGAACTCTACCAAATCTGGGAATCTGGAGCTACTTATATGTCTCTTTCTAAGCAGCTCATGTCTGCAAACACAAAATGAGTGTAACATTTCTTGCAGGGCAGTCAAAAAAGAGTGGGGTAAAAAAAAAGAAAAGTGGCATACCCACACCACCACTACTTCACTGCTCTCCCAAGATTCAGATTCCAGTTTGGCCGGAGATGAAATTGATAGCTCTGCAGGAGGAATGTGGGAATAATGGGCTATGGACACTGTGAATGAAATATGCACTGCAGGCACGGGGTTCCTCGGAGCATCACTGTCCGAAATTTTATTTTTATGTGACACATATTTAGAAAATTGAGAAGGGCCTTGGAAAGTTGGGACAGCTGGTGAGCGTGTGCAGAGTGCCGGGGGAATGCCGGGGCTCTGCCAAGCAGATCTCCAATGCGCCTGCCAGCCCACCACCCCAGGAGCAGCCCCCTGCTGCCGCCAGGGCCAGACAGATGCTGTGAAAAGGCTGGCATTAAGTGCCTTTTACAGGATATTAAACCAGCATCCTAACTGGTAAAAAAAATGAATTGTCACTGACATTCTGTCGGCCCACTTGGAGCCCTCTCTGCTACTTTCCGCAGTCTGGTAACCATTACGTACAAGAGATCAATATTCTTCTCAGTGCTGGAATTTAGGTAATGATTTCCAATAAAACCTATTTCAGACTGTTCTGGCTAGAGGACAGGGACAAGCCACAAAACGTAATGCACGTAAAGCTTTTATTTTCTCCCTTTATTTTCTTGTCTTTTCTTTCCTTCCTTCCTTTTTTTTTTTTTTAAAGACTTGAATAATGGAAGTAAGATCTAGCGATAAGACACATGCATGCACACAAAAAAGGAGGCATTTTGGTCCAGGCCAATCTGCTTAGCTAATGGCTGTAAACTGACACCCGTAATGAAATAAAAATGTCTCGGTGCAAGTGCACGGCTGTGCAATTGCTACCAACACCCACCCTGGCAGCCCTGGAGATGGGTGCTAGGGAACACGCCCTTCCACATCACGCTTTTCACTTCTCCCTGTTTTGCAGCAAATAAGAGGTACGTTTCCAAAATGGAATTAAGTAAATCACGATTTTGTGCAGCAGCAATCTGATGTCTTTAGAGATGGTGAACAGTTCCAGCTCACAGGAACTGTAATTGACACTCCAGGTGCTCAGTACTTCTGAAAATCAGGTTTCTAGTACAATTCCCATTCTTTTTTTCTGATTCGAAAGCTTGCTGCTTTTTTTTTCCCTTTCTTCTGGTCTTTGAGAAAGAATCTGAAGGGTGTAAGAAGATGACTGGTACTTGAGAAATGAAGTTTCAGATCTATTACCTGTTAGTGAAGGAAATAATTTGCTGAGGTGAGATAGATAGAGATGTACACATATATCTTCCCTGTTGTCATAGTTTTGTATTTTGCCTTTGGCCTCAGTGTACTGCCTGGTTTCTTTGTGTCCTGGAGTGCAGACTTCAGACAGAGGAAAGCCCCTGTCCAAGTGTGCTAAGACTGGACTGCCGTGGTTAAAATGGTTTCCCCTGGATCTCCCTCACAGCTTGCAGTTGTCTGATTTCAATCAGTGGCAGTTCTCTCCACATGTCTAGCCATCAATCTTCTGCTCCTGGATGAGTGTGTCACAGCATGGTGCGTGTTCCAGTTAGAAAATAGCTTGCAGCACAGCTCTCCCTCCTCAGTCATTGATAAGTATGCCTTTGATATTTTTATTAAAAAAGAAAGAAAACACATTAAGATATATGTTTCTTAAAAAAAAAGGAAAAGAAAGGGAAAAAAGAAAACCTGAAGGCCATTGAAGCCCTGGAGGCTGTAGGAGCAGCAGGAAGCAGGGAGGGAATTTGGGGTTATGTGGTTATGATAAAGGTATTACTTGGTAAGTTATAGCTCATGTAAGAGTTGAGGATTTCAATCTTTATTGCTTTCCACCCTGCACTCCTACAGTGATAATAGTTCTCTGGACACTGTGTGAGTCTTTGGTGCTCATCTACTTCACACCCCTTCCTTCCCCCACAGTGAATAATAATTGCTATTTGAAAACACAGCTACTTAGGGATAGAGGAGATTTTGTACAAAAACTAAGCCAAGAGTGTCATGGTGTCTTGCACTCAGTTTTGGACCTCCTGGAAAGGGAAACAAGTGACTGCTTCTCTGTTTTAATTAATCTTGTAAATTACAAACCTGTCTGCTGGTCCCCTAGGCCAGTTTTCCACTGTGTGGCTGAAGTACATGGTCAGAAGCATCCAGAAGTTGCCCAATAGAGGATGAGGTGACCTGGTGTCACACAAGTGTCCTTAGCAAAACTTAAATTACCTTCTAAAAAGACTGAAGCTACAGGGGGTCTGCTTAATAATTCTGCTTGACAAAGCATTTTTCCATGACAGAGCTCAAAGCGCTTCATATAAGAAGTTAAGATTTTTATTCTCAGGTTTTTTAATTTGAAAACTCTGTAGCAAGTAGGAAAAGGAAATCGTGCAAGGAGGCAAGTGAGTTCAAAGACTATAAAACTCCTTTCTCTCAAGTGTCAGGATTGTATTTAGAAGGTGCTCTACTTAATATCTCAGCCAAGTAATGAGCTTTTACTGTTCATATATTGATGGTGATGAGATTCAGCAGTTAAAGAGGGATTGAATAAATAGTCTTGAGTCAGTCAGGCTCAAGCCTGTTTTTCGCATATGATGTAAAAGTCCATTTCATTTCTTGTGCCAATTGTTCTAATTTAGAAAGAAAATGAAAGGGGAAAGCAGCCAGCTGGGAAATAATCACATTTAAGAAAAGCAATTAAAAACTAACGACTTGGTACGTAACTACTTCTTAAGGTAAAATTAATGTCTCAGTGCTTCATTGCCACATTGTCTCTTTTCAATCAGCAATCTGCAATGAAATCAATTGAATCTCTAATCTCCACATATTTTTAAAAGTCCTTCTCCATGATATTAACTAAAGTCCCTAAATCTGGAAAACTCACCCACAATCACCCAATTCACTTTCTCATGGAAAACCATGTGATGAAAGCCAAAGGAAATAGTTACTGTTAAAGCAGAATATGTTAAATCAGAGTAACTAACTTCAGGATGAAAAATTTGCCACCAACAGTATTAATTCATATGAAAGATTTTTTATGGTCTATTTTACTTTTCACTGAGCATTTTTTTGTCTTTTTCTTTCAATACAGTGACCAGTCAATTTTATTTCTGTGCAAACAGCATAGAAAATGTTATTCTCTCTTCCTCCCCTCTGGTAGGCAATGCATCTCAAAAAAGCAGATATTCTTAATAAATAATGATTAAATAGGAACATTTGTAGCATAAATTTGTTGCTCAATAGGATTGAGTTCTATAAAAAGATATAGAAGAAAATATAAAATCATTGCAAATGACACCAAAATTGGAAAATATGTGTAATGATGAAGACATACCAGTACTGCACAGAAATATGAGCTAATTTGTAAGTTGGCCTCACCTGTATCATTGTTAAATGCCACATGAAGTGCTGGCTTTCATTAAAAGACCTCTCATTAAGGATGAAAAATACAGATTGCTTTTACAGAACGGTTGACAGTCCTTAGGCACAAAGTGACTCAGAAAAGGATTTAGTGGTTTTGCTGTTCAAAAAGACAAACAAGAGGTCCCAGGGCTACAGAGAGGCTGAGCCAGCAAACACTGCCCTGGATGTATATATGGGAGGAGATTGACAGATAGAAACAAAGGAGTTTTACTACTATGGATTACTGACAACTAGTAAGATTATTACTGGGATATCTCCCTCCCCTTTTGAGTGGAGGCATTTAAGTAGGATGCTGGCTATTTGAAAAATGTTCAGGACAGAGCTACAAACAAAACTTCAGTCACAGAAGCGAGAGAAAAAAAGCATCTTAATTTAATCACTGAGAAGGGCAGATTAAGATTTGAATAATGATGGTCTGATGATACTTCTGCAGAAAGAAAATGGAAGAATCTTTTTAACTAAACAGGAAAGGTTATTATGGATGGAAGCTGTATCTCAACAATCAGCATTCAAGGACACAGCTATTTTTAATGAAGGATTTTAATAAGTAAAAAAAAATCTTATCTTGGAATACAATGTATTCTCTCTCTTGTGAAGTTCCTAAATCAAAGTGGTCTGTCTTTCTGAAAGCACAGTTACAGTTCAGGCAGGAGCAATGGATTTCATATTGGGAACACTTGGCAAAACTTTTTGGTCCTCTATTCCTTAGGAGGTCAGGCCACATGGCTATTATGATTCTTCCTGACCTTGAATGCTATCAGTCTATGAAATATAAACTTCAAGTCTCACTCTAAATCATTTTATTTTCATTTGACTTCAGTGAAGCCATTTAACATGGTTGAAGTTAAGCATATGCTCAAGTGCTTGGCTGAGCACAGGGGAACTTGCCCTCTTCTGACGGACCATGTGCCAAAGTGCTTTGTTGAAACTGTGCCACAAGTTTTTGTATGTCATCAAAGGTGCAAATGAGAAAAGCTCTGACATTCATTTTTTTGTGGCTTTGAGTTCAGAAGCTACTCTTTTGTTACATATTTTTTCCATGTAAATCCTTGTATAATGCACAACAGAGCTGTCAGATGGAGCTCCCTCTTCCTGTCCTGTTTTGCTGCTCTAGGATTCAAGGGCAAGTCTGAATACTACCTGAAACATCACAAGTCACCCCAGGTATATTCAAGGGTTGTATGGACTGGCCACTTCTGTGACAGTGGGAGGCATGACACTCCTTTGGGGGACATAATTAGGTCGGCCTACTTACCTGAACAAAGTATTAACAAAGCTACAGCTTTTATTGGTCTAAACTGTAAGAGAACTGAATCAAATCAAACTGATGGAACATACCATGACTTTAAGGGACTTTTCCATGAGAAATATCTGTTAGCATTTCAGGCACTAAAGTGATAGTGTTATAATATCCTTATTCGCACACTTTGGTTCTTCAAGGAATTCCTTCATAAGGAATTCAGAGGATCCAAAAAGATATTTAATGTAAAGACTTCCTGACCTAAAAAAAATACCCAAACAGAACCTAAGTTTGGCATTCTTTTTGAGTATGTGTTGTGTTTCTCCACTTAGGTAGCCATATTTTTAATTTCAGTCTAGTAAAAAAAACCCCTCACCCTATGTCTTCATTTTTAAAAGACATAAAACTCACAAGTTCTATGATAAATCTTCCTGTGCTTCTTTAAAGGGCAGCTCACTTTTTAGAAATATATGTTGAGACATGTTAGTCAAGTCGTGAATTTCACATTAAAAGCAAAAAAAATCACCAGTTAAAATCAATCAAGTATTCAATATTGAAAGACTCGCTGTAGCACAAAAATGAAATACAGACTGTGAAATACTGCGGGAAGTACTTATAAAGTTCATTATCACTTTCCATATTTTCAACAATTTCAAAAGCCAGAGAGAATGTATCTACTTATATTTTATCTCAATCTTTCACTTTGCTTTTTAGTACTTGTCAGGCAACTTCATCCATAAGGCTGAACTTTAGGGGCATTCCTAGTAAATTAGATATTCATCTGAACTACAGTATGAAGCAGTTGATTCCTTGTTGGGCTGAATGGCTAATGTAAGTGTTTGCAACTTCGATTTACACCTTGCAAATTGTATTATTTATAGCAGTTTTACCCTAAAATGGCTAGTTAACAGAGTTCAACTAAAGTTAAAATTACTTAAGTCTACTATTAGATCATGCATGCTGTGCAGTGCTGACTTTTGCTTCTGGAGAGCTTGGTTCCATATTTTCAACCCAGACCACAAAGAAGTGCAAGCCAGAATTCAGCCCCAGTTAAAGCAACCCACAAACATCTCATTAAATCATTCAACACACAATACCAAAAGCTGAAAATATGGCTCTGTGCTTGCATTTTCCACCTCCCTCAAAACTTTAACTCTCAAATGGTTTTCCACAACAGGAAGTGATTGCATATTGTGTCTTTGATATCCAGGTTAAACAGATCCCCAAAAATATAAAAGCAGGGCATCACTAGAGTCAAGTACCGCTCAGTAAACTTTAAAATTTATGGCCTCTTTTGAACTAATATCACTTCACTGACCCAACTTCAGAGTGCAGCCCCACAAACAACTGAAAGAAGACAAGGAAAGTTGGACACTGGAATACTGCAGAAATTCCTAAAAGGCAAAAGTTTTATGCCAACCTCATTGTTAAAGGCAATGTAGTCAGCTCTAATTACATAAGGATTTTCATTCAGCCCAAGGATGACCTTTAATTCCTGTGACAGTCTTGCACTGGGCTTTATCACAGAGATGCTGCTTTCCCATCCTGGAAGGGGGGAAATGAAGGAAAGGATACCTTAAATGCCAAAACACCTGCCTGGAAACATAAAGTAAGACTTACACAAAATAAAACTTTTGTTGTCTTGAATAATTGCCTATAATTATGTTTTTTCACCTTAACATTTTATTTCAGAATTGGCCATGGAGAATGTTTCATATTTCACTGATGTTTTTCTTCAATTAACAATAATAATAAAAAAATCTGGAAATGTCTCCTCACTCTGGAATTACTCAGTCATTATGGAACCAAGCTAACTTTTTTGAGTCAAAGAGAGGATTCTGTTCTTAAAGTTACATATGCAAAGAAATGAAGACTGGATCATCGCACAGTTAGTGCTTGCCAATGACTCCTTAAACTTAATCCCACTCCTAACCTCATCAGTGTGTAATGTCTTAGAGGTTTTGTGTGATTAATAACATGGTGACAGATATAGAGGTGTCTCTTGTATGACATCCTATAGGTGAGGCAGAAAGGACTTGACCTTGCATAGGGGATTCCTGTGGGAGGGTGGCAAAACATATTTACACAAACTTTTCTCCTGCCTCTAGATCTCCAACAGCTGATCACATTTTTGCATCTTAGCCTTTTTGCATGCATAACGTAATTCAGCCTTTCTTCTCAGCAGATCATTTCCCAATTTGACCCAGCCTTTTTACTGTGACCTACAGATCTACCTCAGCACAGAAGGCCACAAAAACTGTCTTTTGGGGCATCAGACCCTTTTTCCATGGACATTCGGAGTGGCATTTTTATTCCTGTGCATAGTATAATAATGAATGAGAACACAATGCCCTTTTATCCTCAAGGGAATGGTGCTTCTTTGGCAAATTTTGCACATAACCAAGCTACCGGGCATACATTCCAAGTAAGTTTGAATGTCAGAGCTACTACATCTAAAGGGCCACATTAAAGAGATCCAAAATCAGCCCAGTCGTTTTATATAAAGAGCAGTAAAAGCTTTCCAACTTAACCTAATAAATTACCGTTATAATAACAGTTTTATGTAATGTGCAGAAGTCTAAGAAAAACTGTTTTAATGGTTATAGAAAAGGAGAGATTTGCAAATCTGTGAATATAAGTTAATGTCATGCATTTTTCAAGTAAAGGGAGAAAAAGAGGGACTAAAAATTGCCAAAGTAAAATGTAAAATAATGGAGTCTCAGTTTCATTTTTATCCAGTTAGCTACCCTGAAAATGAAAAGGCTATTCTACAGAGTTCTTTTTAAAACCTGGATTAATTTCACTTTGGAAGTCAATTGCTAGGAAGCAAGTGCGGTGCCTGCACTTTCTGACCAGCTGAAGGACGTGAGAACAGATAATGACTGAGCCGAGCTCTTGTGAATAATTTCCCACATGCACAACATTTTGACTATGTTGCAGTCACTGAGGTTTTGGTTATTATCTCGAATAAGGTCCAGATTTCAGCCACTTTTCTTTTTGATTTCACAGAGCTTCTTACAACTTAGATATAGTAACGCATATGCACCTAGAAGTGTGGTTTTTTCAACTTACTACTGAAACTTGGAAAAAAAGGACTCCTGAAGTCAGACATTAGATTAATACAGAATAATAGATTCAGTAATAAACCCATGAAATAACAATAAAAAGGAGGTTAAAATTAATAGGAATGTGGCTTAAACCTGAACATGCATGGTAAGTCACAATGAATAGAAGGTGATTTTCTTTGCCTAGACACTATAACATATGCACTTGTAAATACATTATACTTAAAAGCCCTGAGCTGGCCTGCCTAACCTGTTTGAAAAAGGACACCTTTTAAAAATATCCTCAGCCACTACTTCGTGCTCTAAATATTTCAGTAACCCCTTTTTTTCCCCTCTACTGTCATATTTGCACCTAGTTTTCAGCCACTTTTTAATAAAATGTAGTGTACAGCCTATACACTTTCTACAGTTCTGCACATGGGTGCTTCTGTGGCCGACTGGCACCTTGGCCAGCGTGCAATGCAAATATTAATGTTACATGGCTGTGTTAGCCATTGCTGTGATTATCCTATGATTTCGATACCTTCTCACTATCCAAATATTTTTAAAAGTTTCCATTTCTCCTGGTGCTAAATGCATTTTAAACACCTGCTCTGCCTATCAAAATTATATTTGTAGGTGTCAACCAAGCCCATGCAGGCCGTTGGTTATAGAAATACTGCACGTTGTTATCTTGTTTTTCCTTCTCCAGTGGAAAACAGCTTTAGTTTCCAGTGTTTTCCAAGCATTGTTCCATCTCCAGAGCAATGGTATACTTTCTCTGAGAAGACCCGAAATGTCCAGTTTTGTAGAGGAAATGGAGCTAGCACCTCATACAGTCTCCAAACACTGGAACTAATTTGGATTTCTCTCCTCATCCATACAGTCAGTCTTCTCTCCCCACTCTCCTACACCTGTTTTCCTTTTCTACTGAAGCCATACAATGAACTGATGACTGAAGATTTTCCTATTCACAATCCTTGCAATTTCTTTCCAAGTCAGGGCACAGCGTGACAGCTGCATTTAACTTTATTTTGATTTTTGGGCCAAATTCAGAATAGTACCACCCTCTACAAGCCACTGAAGTCAGTGAAATTACATGAAGAGGAATTCAGTTCACTATTACAAAGGCTTTAACTTATTTTCTTAGCTCACTATGAACACTAATTGCCTTGAAAACTTTAATTTCATTTCTAGTATCTGGCAATTTTAACTCTCTTTTTCCTTATTTTGCCTGCTGGGTTTCTCCACCCATTGTGCAGTGATGTTTCACTTCCCATATAATCTTCGGTGTCGTTCAATACCTCCAACCTGCTGGACATGTACAGCTTCATTAATTCACTTACCTTATGAGCTCACTCACTTCCTCATACCCAGCTTACCTCCAGGCATCTCACTGCACTCCCACAGCTGGGAATTCTCCTGTGATTCCCTGTGCCTGCTAATAAACTACCAGGGTATCCTAAAGAACCTCCCCAAATCACTGGCCAGTCTGAAAACCCAAAGTGTCTCCCCTGTGCCAAGCAATGATTTCTTGAAACACAATGCTTTCCTCCCGTTGGCTCTAATGACCACGATAATTTGTGCTTGTGCAGCTTGTTGAAGGCACTCAAGCCTCTTAGTGGGAGAACCCCAGCATGGCCAGGAAGCCCCAGTGTGCCCGGAGTTTCACACAGAAGATGTGGTGGGGAACTTAGGAAGAGGGAGTGCTTTGCCCCGAAGGACATACAACACAGTCTCTAGAGGGAGTGGGGAAAGAAACCAAACCCAACAACAACAACGAAAACGCGCAAAGACCAAGAAGGAAGGTAAAAATAGAGGGAGGTGACATATCTCAGAGGGTTATGACAGAGGCAGCCTTCTTCAGGCTGAGGTCCTCACTTCTCAAAACCTTAACTGCAGGGATCAATAAATAAGATTTGCTTGCATGTGACAAGAGAACAATCAAGACAAAAATCTCACAGGCCAAGTGCTTTACGGATGAATTTGTGTATGGACGGCAGGAGCTGGGTCAGTGCCCCACACATTGCTCAGGAGTAAGGTAAGTGTTGAGGATGGGCTGAACACAGCATACACCACATCTGTTACTTGCCAAGGGATGGCTGCTGCATCTGTGGTTTTGCCACCGGTTCCTCAGAGCAAACACGTCCAGTACAATATTTTCCTGAGCAGCAGCTGCAAGGGGATCACTTAAAATTGCATAAAGCATTAATCTGAACTCTGAGACAAGTTTGATACTGCACAGTTGGACATAAGCCAAAGTGTCCTATGTAGTGAAGGGAAAGGGGGAAGGGAAGAAGAGAAAGAAATAAAAAAAGAAAAGACAGTCCTGTCAGTGGTTTTAAGCTGCCACTTTTTTTTTTTTTTTATAATGGAAAAATTGTTACAAATGGGTTCTTCAACATATGTTATTAATTTCATTGTACTGGCTTCTTGCCAATTAAGCATCAGTCCTGTTTCTTTGCTTTCAGTTTTAACTAGCAAAACTCATGAGATCATTAACAAAAATGGACACAAACTTTTTTTCTTGCACACAAATGTTTTGGAGCAACTGAGTCTTCTGAAGCCTTTTATTTAATAAAACTTCAGCTCCTTTTTTTTTTTTTTTTTTAATAGGGAGATGTGCTCCTCAGCAAAATGTGGTGTTTCTACTATAAACAAAGCAACATGTGAAGGACTTCAAACACATTTACTGGTACTGGCAAGAGTAACAAAATCAGAAACTTTTAAAAATGCTCATAAATGTGAAGTAACATTTCATAAAGCTACACTGTTATTTACTTTGGTCAATATATAATACGTGCAAGAGACCAAAGCGATACTGAAAAATAACAAAGAAAGAGACTGTGGTTTGATAAAAATATCTACATATGGAAATGTTGATTGAATGTTATTAATGTTTGATTTGGCTTGCAGAGAACTGCAAAAGCCACTTGAAGAAAGAATGCCGTTTCATGGATTTCTGTGTGAAGCAGCATCTCCCACATTACGAGAACCACACTGAGCCTTTAATCCAGCACATACACTTGCTGTAGGTGTGGGCAGGGAACACAGGCTCATTTGAAGAAAGAACTGGTTTATTTTGCAAATGGAAACTGGCATTATTCACCCCAAGCCATGGAAACAGAACCTTGTAGCAGACACGAAAACAGTGGTCTTACTGGTCACCAAGGGTGCTGGTGCCACTGTGCTTTTGCACCCCAGATGCCTGCAGTTTCCACACCCTGCTCTCTTCTCAGCCAGCATAGGCCTTTTGTGAGGTCCTCTGCAACCAGTACCCACCTCCAGGACTAAGCTGAAGGCTATGATTTGTGGCCTAGTATGTAAGAGGAGAAAAAAGCTCTCTCAAAAGCTTGGTCCTGCTCTGCTTACTGCTTCCTATCTGCCATGTGCATGAAGCAAATGTTGTTGGGTGGTGGGTGCTGGACAGGATCTGGCAGGGGGAGTCAGCACCAATGTCCAGAACGCTTTACACATTGTACATGTTATTGCTTATACCTATAAAGAAACTGTCCTTGAGGAAAGGAGAAAATAAGTTTCTTAACAGCAGGCATAGCCTCCATGTATTATTACTATGTAAGAGAATATAAGTCCTAAATAAATAAATTAATAACTACATCTTCCCATTCAGCAGAGCTACCAATATGCACAAATAACAAGGCTGGAGAAAGACATGCTCTTGTTGCTTCTATCCTTGTCCTTAATTCCCCTCCTTCTCTCCTGTTGTTTAGTACATGCTCCTATTACATCATGTCTAAAATTAGATTGCAGGATCAGGCTTTCTTGTGAAATATTTAGCACTACTTCCTTCAGACGAGACCAGGAATTCTACAGCAAAGGCCTTTTTTTCACTACTTTTTTATGTCTTAGCCTGATCCTGCTGCTGCCAAATGAACAAATGTCTTTCCCTTGGCTTCAAAGAATCTTGGGCTAGGCCATGCAGCCAGAGGCCACAACATGGCATACTCATTAGATAAAGGGAAACGTATGTCTGCATGTATAAATAGCTGATCTGCCTGCTAGAGCAGATGAAATCATGCTCAGAGATTTCTTTTCTAATTAAAAAATTATGATTCAAGTGGAACCAAAGCTCTTCTCCTATGACTGAGCAGCCCTGCAAATTATACTAGAAAGAGATACAAGAATACATCTTCCTACTCTAAAGATGCAGAAGCCATGGCAGACAGATAAGGATATGCAGATGTAATCCAATATCCAGGGCTCTATTACACACGGCAGGCATACACACAAATGTATGCACAGTTTCCAAGGAAGTTGCTGGCAGTATAGGCTTAGAAAGTACAGTTTAGCCAGATAAAGGCTGCATGTCACTACCTTAACTGCCTGTCTCCTCCAACAAGGTATTTTTCACAGCCTCTCTGTAGTTATATTAAGATGTTTTATTCAGTGGAGAAGGATGAATAAGAGATTAAATCTGCTGCTTCAAGGGTTTATGCAATTTATATTCAACTCCATGGTTTACTCAGAGTACTCTGTCCTGTATATTAAGTACCTGTGCTCCATATATAATTTTAAATGTAAATTTTCCCCTCCCCTCAGATGTTTTGTAAGAATAGGTACTGTAAACTATAATGGGGCATTTTAAATGGATTCTTATTTTTGCACAATCTGTTCAGTTCCCTGTTGCTTCTCTTTCACCATCAGGAATATTGATCATCCTGGAGGTCCCCCCAAAGTTATATGATTTCTAGATCCCCTCAGCTGATTAAGACAAGGACAGGCCATTTAACTGCTGAACTTGAACCTGAAAAAAGAAGATGTCTTTTCCTTTAGACTGGTTCGTCTCAAAAATGCATCCATGAAGAGACAGGTGTTTAGGTAAGGTCCAAATTTATGTTCATTGGTCAGGATTTACCTGATGTAATTTTAGACTTATGAAAGCTGGGTGGTCGAGACTGTGCCTACATCAGCATTTTGGTTGCAGGCAGCAGCATGGTTTTGAAGTGAATCCTGTGAACACGCAGTACTGATGCCAGGGGCTGAGCACCAGAACTGCTTTTTTCTCCTGGTCTGCTCCTCGAGCAAGAGGATACTTGGATATATTTTCTAATGCTGACACAGCCTAGCTCTTAGCTGGCCATACCAAGCCTCCTTTATGGGCAGTAGAAAGAAATAAGAGGCAAATAATCTGCTTTATCTGAGACAGGTGTCTCAGGACAAGATGAATGAAAAGGACCTTTAAGCAGCTTAGATGCACACAGTGAACTCTGGTGTCTTGAGCGAAGAAAATCAATCCCTGCCTCACGTGTACAATTCTACACACACTCAGCAACAGGCGAGGAACTAACCCAGACCACGTGGTGCACAGAAGGAGATATGAGGCAGCCCTAGGTGACAGGAGGGGACATGACCCTCAGGGGAACATGTGCTCAGCATCTCATCCTGGACCCCCAATACAAGCTTGGGGCAGGACTTGTTGAACTGAACACAGCTGGGAACAAGAAAGTTGTTCCCAGTTTCTAGCATTGTAAAGGATCTGCCACTTTCTGGTGTCTCCTGACAACTTGACACTTGTAAGCCTCAGAGGAAGGACTGCACTATTGTCTCCAAGTTTGTTACAGCTTGTTATTTTTGACATACAAAAAGGAAAGCCTTCAAAGAAACAAACATTTCATTGACTTAAAGACATGTAGAATGTATCAGCACCAACAGAACCTATTTCATAGAAGCTGTATAGAACCTACTCCATATGAACATCACAACATACAGGATAAAATTCCACTTTTCCCTTTAAAGTTAACTGACATGTTTCAAATTGAGAGAAGTACTTTTATAGTTTTGTTTATTCTATGATTGGTTATGTTCTTTTTGAGAACTTCTACACTATCCATTTTCTGGAGCCTCAAGAACTCACTCTGGCAGTTGCCAAAAATGTAAACGTTGCAACAATTATACTTTCATTGCCCATGAAAAACGGACTTGTAAGATTTAGATGGCTGCAGTTCTTTGGTGCTGAAAATATTTTTTAAAATCTGGGAAAAGATTTTTTGTTATCCTTTACTGTAGTAGAGGTTAATACACACTCGAAACATTAAAGTTTGATAGAAAAAGTTATGATGTATTTGATTGATTATTTTATCAAAACATTCCTTTTCTGATCTCAAAGGAAGACTGAAGGCAGCCAGAAACACGCCAATGATTTTGTCGTATATCAAAGATTTATTAGATAATATATTTCACAAAGAAAAGCTATTTGTCACATATGCTTGACTAATCTACTAAACAGGCGTGACTTCAAAGGATACATAGGTGCAATAACACACTCACACAGAGCAAGTGGCAGGACTGGGATGTAACACTTTCAAATTTAAAGAAAGTGGCATAAACATATGCTACAGAAAGGAGAAATATTTACATACATGGCAAAAGGCAAAGTCAAATGAATTTTTATTCTGGCTACACATAGCTACATACTGGTTTTTGCTATAAATTTTTTAATAGATATGCTGCTCTGTCAAGATCAAAGTTTCTGAGGAATGTGCTGATTTTAAAAACATTTTGTTTCCAAAGTGAATGACAAGATACATGTGCTTTTGAGTTTTGCCACAAAAAGACGGTTTTGATTTTGTACTTTATATATTGGAATATAAAGATTACTATCTGAAATGAAAGGAATTTGATCAATTTTTCCTTTCATGGAAGGAAATGTCAATTTTTCCTTTCATGGCAGTGAATGGGTGAAGAGAAACCTAGCTAGTTTCAAACTTCCCTGACGCTCAGCCTTAGTAGGCATTTTCATATTCCTCCTGCTCCTGCAAACATCCCTGTTTTATTTAGGTCTCCTGGAAAACTTTCATTGACATAGCATGCTGTAAATGGCAGGCTCGTTTTAATGCTGAAGGCCTGATGCCTGTCCTTGGTGAAAATATCCTGATTCATCCTGCCAGGGTTTTAAAACACAGCTCTTGGAGGGGAGCTTGATCAGATTAAAACATTAATATGCCTAACTGCCCCAGCTCCTGTTCATAAGGTCTTAGGGCATCGCTTAGTTTACTAGGCACAGCATCTCTATGCACTTTTATTTAACTTCTGGTTTGTAGCAGGGTATTGTCCTGTACAGTTCTCCTTATCTATACTTTTAATGGGTGTTTATTGTTTGTGGCAAGCAAATAAATAAAACACCCTCTTAGAATTAGAAAACTGAAATGCAATACATGTAAACCAATCAAGGAAATCCTACAATATGGCAATGATTAACCACAGCAGCAGCAAAACAAAGATGTTCTTATGTGTTGGAATTAAAACAAAACAACCGAAAACCCTTCCAACAATCTTTTTCATAGGTTAGTAACCAAAACTACTAAATATACCATGTGTTAGATAGAGCTGATCGTCAACAACCAAGCAGATTTCATTTGCATGAACTCTGAAGTGATTTTAAGTTGACTGCACAGCATACATGTGCACTCCTGAGGCCCTCTGGCAGGACTGCGGCATGGATTTCCCTGGAATGCTGTGGTTTTGCAGTCCAGATGTATATGCTGGTGGTGGCTTGGGTTTTTGGTTTTTCTTTCTTTTTTTTTAATGAATGGGAATCATGGAAAGCAAAATAAATACCTTGACTGCATGTAAAAACATGGGTGGGATATTCTAAATTAGGGTAAAATCATTAAAATAAGAACAACATTTCTAAGTCCAGTTCTTTTAAATTATTACTTGAATATTTTCTATCTGAAAATGACTCACAATGAGAGCCTTCACAAAAATATGCTAATTACCTTGAGATCTTCTTGAGAACAATTTGGTCATGTTGAAAACAGCTAGGTAATTTCTTCAGTGTTCTCAGTGTTAAAACGACTCATCAACAGGATTGCTCAGAAGTTACTACAGTGCAGCAAAAAATAAAACCAAGTCCAGGGTGGAAAGCATTATTCAGAATTTTATTTTCAACTGAATGTCACACTTCAGAATAGAATAGAAGAAGCTGAATGAAAAATGGACCCTTGGGTCAACATGCCAAATGTTTTTACTTCAGTACATTTCAGCCCTCAAAACGTTTCCACTTGTTCACAAGTGTAGGCACATCAGCAATTCTGACTTGGCTACAACCTTGGCTATGTGCAAAGCCATAGATGTGTCATGGAAGGTTGTAAAAGTGTTTTCAGCTCCTACGACTGTTAATATTGCTCTGCTTTCTGGTTGTGGTGAGCCCTGCCTTTGAAGATCAGAGATTTCCAAAGAATATTAGTCATGGCACTTCCTGACCAGAGGCAGAAAGTTCTGGAAAATTCAAAATGTGTTGTTAAGCACTTTCTAGCTCTGCTTAATACATATCAGGAGTGCAAGTAGCCACCATGCTTTTCACTGAGTGTCAGAATATCTTCAGTTTTGTCTGGTATAGCTCTGGATGGTGCGGATCCCTGCAAGGAGAAGAGCAGCAGTCCATGGGAACAGCGCAGCAACTCCACACTGGACCATGGTATGGAGAGAAGGTCCCTGCTGTACAGAGCTCTTTCCTTTAGCAGCTTGAAAATCTCACTATTTCTTCTTACTATCTGCATTGATTTTCAAAGCCTTTTTGAGCAAAATTTCTATACTTGTCTTTCATAAAATAAAAACTGAGTACGTCTGTGTTCTCAGGTACATTCTCCCCCAAAAAAGGATGCCAGCCCTGCTAGGTGTATTTGTAATAAAGCAGTTTACTTTGCAAGGTAGCGCAAATTTACTCGGGTGACCTAATCAGTCCTTCATCAGTATTTTGAATTCAACGCATATAGGTCCTGAGCCATTTAAATTGCAAAATGGATGAGACTGTCCAGTCCGCCAGCAGTATGTATTGTCAAGTATCATGGGGTTGTTGTTCAAGGGACCTTTGAATGGAAAATTAGATTTTTCATTTGGGACAATAGATTAGGTAAATTTATTACTTATTTGTTTGTTTGCTTTTAGTTAAAATTACTGAAATATATATGCAATGTAGGTATATTCAAACCAAAAGCAACACAGGAAGTCTTCAACAGGAACCACGAACTTGAAGAACACACATTTGTTTCTGAAAATTTCAGATGTAAACCAAAGGAATAAACAAAGCCTCATATATACGGATACACATACACACATAGAAGTTTCTATGTAGGGAATATATAGAACTGTAATTCAGCCAGAGGAGAACAATGAAAGTATGATGGCAAATATTTTTGAAGGCAAATGGTTTTTGCATCTTCCCACTCTTGCCAACATTTTGCTCTTTTTAAGGTTTAGGACTTAGTTTTTATTTAATGCTTCTGTCACTAAGCTCCTATTCAGGAGAACGTCTGCACTGAGTATCTTTACTAAGGAGTGACAAAGATGTTAATAAATTTTGTTACAATATGAAAATGCAGAGGATCAGATACAATCAGGAAGTTTTGTAACAAATTTTAAAAAATGCAATTCCTATCCGTCTGATTAAATTACTCCACAAAATGGACAGCTTACCCACTCTCTGACTATACTGCTTGGTGCTCACAAAGAGCTTTCACAGTTGGTTTCTGAAGGTTGGAGCAGTGATTACAAAAAAGTTCCTTTTCTTTTGGTGCTTCACTGTTCTCATGCAGCTGTTGTTTTAGCCTCCTGTACAAACAGATTTAAAAAATAGTCACTTCCTTACATGTAACTTTTCGCGGCATCTGGAATGACAGGGTGGGCACATTACAGTAAATGGTGTTTAGAAAGAAATGTTTTGAAAACAAAGAAAGCCACATAGGAAAACACTGACAAAACCATACACAACCATACAAAAATGTAGCTTATCTATTTTGACTATTTGCTTTCTTTATGTTTCTGGATGTTTTCACAGAACACATGTGGCCCTCACTTCCAGGCATACAGTATGTAATTTCAGGATTCTCCAAATGGAGAGAATAGTCTGAAAAACCGTGCATATAATTAGATATGGAATACTTTTAACAGCTGGAGGGATTTCACACTTGCAGCCTAATTTACAAAACTTTAGGCTTGGCACTCTTTCAACACTAGCACTGGAAGTAATAATTTTCCTGGCATTTTTTTGGCTCCTGAAATTATTTATGTCTAAACATATATAATTTTAAAGTCACACACACAAAAAGAATACTTCTACCTGGTTAGTGATAAATGAGATACTTTAGAAGCAGTGTCAGAACGAAGCCAGAAAAAAAGTAATCACACAAAAGGCCCATACTTAAAAATTACAGCTAATTTCTTTGTTTATGAAAGATCTTGTGGAAGTTTCCTGTGTCAATGAAAGTGTTTCAGACATTTTTCCTGATACTACAATTGAGTCAATTTTTTTGAGATTTACATAGAAAAAATATTGTCACATAGGCAACACATTAAAAAAAAGGATCTAGGAAAGCAGATTTGTCAAGTAGGTGAGCCAGACATCATTTCTGAGGTGAGATCTAGTAGAAATGAGAATAATAATAACACAAGGAACAGATGATTGCATCTATCATTTTCATTTCTTTTATTGGCCTTGTTTTAAGAGTGGAATAAAGGCCCTGCCGGCTCTGAGTTATTCTGTTAACTGCAATCTCAGCCATTCCTGTTCTTATGGATCCTATGCATGACTTCCTTTCACTTTTGAGGCTTCAGAAACTAGACATGTCACCTTATTGGAGCATGATAAATAGCATGGAGCGTGATAAATCTTCTAAAAGAGAGTGTAATAGAGCTGTCACTAAGACAATATCTTACTGAATTGGGGTACTGATTTTTTAGCATCCCATAACTGTTAAGTTTGTATTAGAAGGAAAAAATATGTTTCATTTTTGATAGTCTGTAAATCACTAATACTGATTAAGAAAAATTAAAGTAAGCCAATTACTTTGTGATGATACCTAAAATAGTGGGATTTGAAATATATAATTCCTGGAAAAATATACCGTGGTAATGTCCTGACAGTGGTGCATACTTATGTTTTGCATTACATACATAAAGAGGTCCAAAAGATTTTTATGTAGAGATACAATTATCTGCTCTCTTTGCTGCCAGTGAAAGGGCGGGAATTTCACATCCTTCTCCTAAGGTGTACAGAATAGGTTCATGGCTGCAGACTTCTAGGTTACAGAGCTAGTTTTCTCTTGAAGGCTGTGTACTTGAAAGAAGGGACTTCTTGTGTTGTACTGCAGGTATAGAGTCATGCACTCAGGATCAGTCTTGGGGAAGTAAGAGACTCTGTGCATGGATCAATGCATTTACAGTGATTTTTTTCTTTCTTTCTTTAGTTTTTGTCTGTTTGTTTTTGTTTGGGTTATTTTACTTCATTTCCCACCTCTTACACCTTAACTCTCACATTGGCTGCTCTTTGGAGGAAGAGGGTCTCACTTCCTCCATCCATTAGGGTCTAGCTTGCTGCCCGTGGGGTTCAGGCCTTTAGCAAACATGTCAATAACAGGCAAGGACTTGGTGAGTCACATACCTACCACAAGGAACCAGCATTGCTGGTCATTTAATGTCACACACCAAGTAACCATCCCGTAGTGAAACCTGTGACTTCACTAAGCCTAAGTGGGCTTTGCACTGGCAGTGAGCAGCTGAGATGACTGGCATCCCTTCAGTAGTGCTCCGGATGCACATTGCCTGAAATTTTTTTATGCTTTAAGAGCTCTCCTTAAACTTTCACCTACGATGAAGTTTCACTAAGCTATTGCATTGTGAATAAAATATATTTTTCCTCCAAAGCCACAAACATATTTCTGTTCTTCCCTCCATTCCATCTCTCTGGAAATAACTTTTAAATTTTGTGAAACTGAATGCCATAATGATAAAAAAACTCCAAGCCACCGAACTACTCCAGTACTCTCCTTTGTACTGCCAAAACATCTACTTCTACCGTTAATCACCATGAGGGTTTACCCTAAATTCCACTTAATTACAACAACAAACATGGGCAGTAAGCATTCAATAATACCTCAACTAGACAGGAAGGAAGACATAATGACAAATTCCTCAGGGATCCGTATATTTAATATATAGCATGTATGTTAAGGATTGCATCTTCACACTGTGGCATGTTTCAAAAAACCACAAACAATTTGGGTAGTCTGAAGGGAGCTGTCTTTGAATACATATTGATAGCAGGACAGTTTTATTGCGGGAGAACAGAAACCATAAAAAAAAAAATCCATAAAGGGTTATTTGGGTAAAACAGGTACAGCAATGAGAATTTAATTTGTTCATTCCAAGTTCTGCAAAAATAAAAAAAAAAAAAAATGAAGGCACATAGTTATGACTCCATGCCTTTCACATTTGGATGATTGAAACATTCATGCATCTGATTCAAAATCCTCAAAGTCCACTAGCCTCTTCCCAGCCTCTGGATCACGTGTGTAAAATCAAACGCACAGATAAATCTTTGCCACTTTGGGTTGCAAGTGGCTACGCTTCCTGTTCCACCCCGCATTTTACAGCTTTAAGCTCTTTCCATGGGCCTTTCCAGTCATCATCTTAGAATGACACTTCTATCAAATCCAACAAGGTTGAAAAGGAGCCTCCAAGACCTGTAATCCTGCTAGGCCACCTAGAAGTCAGGGGTCCCCTTAACTATGTTCCCTGTAGTATCTGCCACCCCAGGTACCATCCCAGTCATGGCTCTGAGTGCTTGGAATGGAAAATCAGGCCAGCTTCACTCAGTTTTCCCACTGCCCAGCATGGACAACCTTGTAAACCCTACTTTTTCCTTTCTGTTTTATTTTAGCACCTGTGAGCAGAGAGGTAAAATACAAGAGATTCAGTTGTCATACAAAGGATGCCAGCTGGAAGTTGTCTCCGCTAAGGAGGCGACACAAGGAGCTGATGAGATCAAATGCCGTGAGGAAGTGTGGTTCTAGTATTAATAAACACCTGTCTGGTATTACTGTACCTGCTGGACTTTTCCCAACAAGATAATTAATCACCTAAACCCGGCAAAACAACCTGCTAAGCCCTATCACTGTATGCATTGCAAGGTTAGACTGAATCTGTTCCAAAACCTGTGCTGGAGATCCTGCAAACTCCAGGCATGGGCTTTTGTGTCAAGGAAAACTGGCAGTTCCTGTCCCTCCCTATGACCTGGATCCAGCAGGAAGTGCACCAGCGGATGTAAGGCTGTTGGGGCACATGCTAGGGAGCAGTGGCACGAGCCCCGGGAGGTGCCTGTCACCAGGTGCTGGAACAGCTCCTGTCATTTGCATGCATCGTGGTCTGAGCTGGCTAGAGTGATAAAACATTGGAAATATCATGGGCACAATCCAATTCCTCAGGAAAACTCAGTGGGATTTCTTTAAACACATTATTTTGCAGGGTCAGGGCCTGACTTGGCCATCTAGTCCATTTGGTATAAAGGGGTCACTCCTCTGACCTGGCTGCAGTCCCCGTGCTAACCCAGTGCTTCCAAAACGTGATGCCCTTCTGCTTTTATCTTGCTGTGTGGACAAACCCCGATTCAGTTACATAAATAATACTGGCCCACTGGAAGTAATCCAGCCATTAAACCTCTTGATTCGGAGTTTAAGCCTGAGATCAGGATGAGGCCTAATGTGTGTGGAGTAGAGATTATCCCACATCTGCCAACTGTGGTGCGCCGGCATCTGCTGAGCACCTGCCACGAGTCATGGTCAGACCCAACCCACGAATCCAATGAAACAATTCTTATGCTCCCTTCCCTTGCTCAAGTGGCAGAACATCATCAGATATGTATTTCTAAGACAGATTGGCCCCTAACTTCATGGCATGCAGGGCAGCCCAGCTGAAGACAGTAAGTTAGCAAAAGTGAGCGTGCCTGGCTCCTGCAGCCCACACGCAGGACTGGGGTTGCCAGAGGTGCAAAGCCTTGGTCCAGCTGTGCTGCACAATTATGCATGTCTGCGAGGGTGTCTGCACAGAGTGTAAACAGCCTTTTGCATTTTCCTGATGTGCAGTCATTACGTCTGAGAAATGGCATGAATAGACATCTGCAGGAGTTGAAACTAGCAAAGGATATAGGTTAAGATCCAAGGAGAAAATTCCCATTTTTTCACTAGATCCCAGATTTATCCATTGTCTCCATACTGCCTGTCCCACTCAAACGATTGTCCTGTTAGCCTTTCCTCCTTCACCTGCACACAGGAGTAGTGCAGTAGCACCATGGCAGAATATTTATTAACACAGAACCAGTGTCCTTCATCTTCTAAAGTATGCTGAGCATTTTGGTTTCACTTGCACATGCAATCTTCTAGGCTTCTTTCTGCAGATTTAAGTCCAGAAGAACTAGATCCCCTTCATCTGCCATATAGTAGGTTGAATTTATTGTAATAACATAGCTGTGATCTTCAGCAATTCCAATAGAATATTGTCTTGAGATCAATTTCCTTTTTCAATAAAATCCTGATTCTGCCTCAGCATTTATGAAGTGATAGGAGGCTGTTATCCATTGAAATTATCTCTTTCATATACTATACCATAAAAATATGGCCCTCTATATGCAGTGTTATAAAGGTATTTGTCTGACAGACTGACTTTAACCACCCAAGAAGAGTAATAAGTTCAGTAATCCTCTGGAAATGTGTAGCCTGGAGTGTGTTATTGCAGCTAGTATTCAGCGCGCTCTCCAAAAACAAATCACAAAACCAATTAGATTTATGCATTTACAATCCTTGATTGATACAGCCTTGACATAAATCACAGAGTTAGAAAAACACACTGCTGGATTAGCAAACCACATTGTAGTAGTGTGGCTTGCAATGTCATTTTGCTGAGATATTTATGATACCAACACAATCAATGTCAGTCTTAAGCAAGTTACTCTTGTTGCAGGGTGATACAAATAGACATGCATCTAAATTTTTCGTGCGTGCAAAACAAATGAAGCCAGATTATAACTTGGAAAGATGTCTTGGGACAGATTCTTGGACTGGTGTCTGAGACTGGCCAGCCCAGTGACCTCTAAAATTTCACTTGAAGAAAAAACTATTATCAGCGTGCCATAGAGGTATTCTGGTGCCAGTAATGGAGGAATAGAGAAAAAGATCTCCTTCAAGTGTACAGTTTCACAGAAATGGTGAAAGATGCAGAGGCTGGTGAAAGTCCTATGAGACTCCACAGTAAATAACCAGACTCGTTTAAAGTTTGGCTGTGGTCCACATCACTGTATGGTCAACCCAGTATCCAGGGCATTTTTCATCAGGAAGCACTTCTATAGAGCACTTAGTTCTTCACATTGCAGTTCCTGTTGCCCACACTCCAGTATCTTTATTGTATCCCTGTATCTCTACAGAAGTGTGCAAACAGCAAGGGTGCAGACTGAAGGCCTTTCTGCACCCACAATTAAATATAATGATGGCAAATCGGAGTGGGTAAATTTTATTGAGGACATCATACCTAGAGAGAGAACATTAACAAAGATACTGAGTGATGGAGTAGAAATCTTTGAAAATAATAACTCTTATCATAGCTTGTGTCAACCCAAGCAGCAATTTCATATTAACCATCCTAAGGTGGAGAAAGGATAGCAGTAAGGAGGGGAGCAGAGGCACTGTGTGCTGGTTTCACACTGTTTGGCGATTACATTAGAACATTTTAATTTTCAAGTTAATCAAAGAAATCAGAGAGCTCATGCTGACTGAGTCACCAATTGTCCGGTAGTCAGAAGGCTATTGTATCAGTGGGTTGCTACTTTCAATTTCATCTGTATGAAAAAAATTTTCCGTGAGGAAACAAAGTCATAGCTGGAAGAAATTATCAGAATAAAAATCACAAGCGTATATTTGGAAGTTACCTGGTGAATAAGCAGGATAAGATGCCATCTGAAGCCACATCATCTAGTTTATACATGGTCTTTAAAACTGTCCAGATGGTTTACAGCTCCCAGCAAACACCTCTGGTGTTTAAGACTAGTCAGAGCTTTCGACTCCTGGCTTTGAGAGCAAATAAATAGAGGGTGCATTGAGGGTGAATTAGACAGGGACTGTGTGAGATAAGAGATTGGCTGTGTTTCCACCATTGTGGACTCCATCCAAAGAAGGAAAGATTATCACTACTAATCCAGCATGGGTCTTTGAGATGGTCTGTCAGCTGAGGCAGAAGAAATTGTAATCCAAACTCAAAATGCTGAAGGGAGGTGACTAACATGGTCTGACTCTGACAGTGCCCAAGCAGGCTCTGAAAAGGCTATCTCACTGCTGGAGACAGCCTTTTCAAGCCTATGCTAAACTGTTCTTTCCCCACAGTTTATGCTTCAGCAACAGGTAGTGAACATTTGAAATTTGGCCTGTAGTTTGAGGTAAGCAATGCATTTTCCTCCCTTTCTTTTACTTCTTCCAGAGTAAAAAACCCCAAGGAAGGGGAAGGATCTTAGCAGTAATATTTATTACTGAGTCAAATCTTTTGGTATTTGTATGCTTTGAGGCCAGCCCCACAGCCAGTGTAAATAAACATAGCTCCCTCGGAGTTGCATTGTTTTGTTCTGTTGCTGATCCAGTTCAACAAGAATAGGAGAAGGATAAAAATAGAGACCCCTGATTGCCAGGAATAGAAGAAAATTAGGGTGAAAAAGTCCAGGCAAATAGAAAGAGTTGTGTATGAAGTTTGTGTATTTTCTCAGCAGCTGCTTGTTACAGGAGCCTTGCAGGTCACAGGTGAGTAGTTGAGAAGCTGCAGCATGGGATCAATTGATCTATGACTGTATTTCAGGGAGCAGTTTATCAATGGGTTTATTCAGAAAACAAACTGACAACTATTTTATATTTCACTCATTCCACTGAATCTGCATAGAACAGGGGAACTGCAGCCCTCTAGGCTACTTTTACTCCCCTGGCTTTACTACCCTGGTTAGGAAGCTGATGACTATAACATGTCAGTGTAATAAAAAGTGAGCACTTCATTCTTGCTGAAGAAGACATTCTTAATATGATTTGATAGTCTCAACATTTTTGTCTCTGGACAACTTTATTGTGTGAAAATTGTCTGCCTTATAATAGCTGTGAGCAGCTGAACTGTGCATGGAAAAGATGCTCTGCATGGTGCCTGAACACCAGTGTACTGCTAGTGGAGAGTCTCTGTTTTCATTCTCCACACAGAGGTGTGCCTGAGGCTGTATTAAGAGAGGAGTTCAGATCAGAATGAAATATGGCCACTTCCCATAATGTAACAGAGTCAGAAAGATCCTCCAAACCAGTTCTTATCTCCCTTTTTTTTTATAGAGGCTTGGCCTGTCTGCTTTAGCCAGGTTCCATTTGCAGGACATTTTTATCTTAATGACAGTCCCCAGAGTAATTTCGTCTGTCTCAGCAGTATCATCTCAGGAACTGTCAAGTAGCTTCCAGATTCTATGGAGACCTAGGCTATGAGTGTCTCAGAAACATGGGCTCTGGCAGTTTTCCAAAGAGCTACAAACATACCATGTAGCTGGCTGCACAACCAGTGCTTTTCATGGCTCAGGCTAGGTATGAAGGACTGGATCTCATGATCAGGGACATGATGGCCCCTGAGCTGCCCCTGCATATGGGGCCTGACTGGGGTGTTTAGCATCCCACGGATCAAAAGGGAATGGGAAAATTCTCCATCCTAAAGAAGGTGTGTGAAGTTAAGCAAGGATTCAGTGCAGGTTGTAATCACCGTGATATTCTTCAAGAGCCGTTGCCCAAGAACTGTGCTAGAAAAAAATCTTGTGTGTAAATACTGCTACAAAGTCCTGCTTTGTCCACTGCTACTATATTGAAATGTTTTCTCTGGACCCTTGATGGGAAATATTTCCCATTTTGCTCACTATCTTTGAGCCAGTCTGGTCTGTGGTGAGATATGCCTTGGATCAAGTTCATAAAGTTTGCTTGGTTCTTTCAGAACTTGAAGAGATGCTATTACTGTACACTCACAACAGGCATCTCTACAAATACCTTGCTATGTCTATAAAATAACGAGTTCCCATTTGCCGGATTATGTAAAGGATAGGTGCAAATGGTAACATATTGCAATCAGTCCTCAGGGTTTGACTACCAACGGCTGATACTTGGGGGGGAAAAAAAAGTAAATAAATTAAACAATTGATCCTGGGGACATAAACTTTCATTGAGGGGCACTGCAGTGACCAGATGCAGGCACTTCACTGCTAGAGGAAGAATAAATTTTAGATAGGCTTTTATTACACGAGGCAAACGGGTTTGCTTTCTCTGTTTAACACAAATACGCAAAGCTTGCCTTTGAACCACAATGCTACCACTCTCTTGGCAGCAATAATAAAGAGGTCCCCTTGTTTTGTTGGATATTAATAACAGGCTGCACTCTGAAATGTGATTTTAAAAATAGAAAGTTAATTGTTGCTGGGAAATTTTAATTGAGGCTGATTAAAGGAAGCAACAAAATATATTGACTACTAAACCTCACTTCTTGTTTTAAGTGTGACCTATAATGGACTCCCCCAAAATCATTACATGGTCCCTCTAAGCATTCCAGGTTTTTCATTTGAAATTCATTAAATGTTTGTGCGTCTGATTTTTGGGGGGTTTTCTGAAAAGTTTTATAGTCACAGCTGCGCTAGTTATGGATAGGTTTATAGTGCCTTGCCCATCAACCGGCCCACATGTCCAGTCCAGTTTGTTTGATACCCTACCTTTCACAAGCATTCAGCAGTTCTGGAGGTGTTCTTATAAAGCTGCCAGTAAATGTACCAGCTGGACTCATTTATGTACATGAGCAGCCTCATTCCGGCCTTACAAAGAGCCAGTGGCAGTAAATCTGTGTTTAGTCCATATATGTACTTTAAACTATTTTTTTACACTTCTGAAAAGAAAATAATAAAGTATTTCTAAGCTTTCTAGTAAGTTACATGCAGTCTTCAGAAGAACTTGAATACTCTGTGGTGAAAAAAACAACCTTCTGAGAGTCCCTTTTTCTTTGCAGTAAATTCTTTATGCTGTGCAATTAAAGCTGTTAGAAAAGTCTGCTCTCTTAGAAGCACACTGATGGATGGCATTTTTGTAGAAATTCATGTGAACAAATTGCTCATTATTTCCTTTTGTGACTGTTGCAGGTGCAACATGAATAAAGGATTTCTTGAAGGCTGCAAACACCTTCTTCACATTGCCCAGGGAGGGTTAGTGGTAAACAAGGCTGGTTTAAAACGTTCAGATGAGTGGCAGAATGAGAATCTGCAGACAAGCCACCATGTGACTGAAATTTCAATAAAAGATAGGACAGGTGAAAGAACTTCCAAAGAAAGGAAGAAAAACAAAAAGGATATAATAATAAGAATTTTTTTTTCATCATCTCCAGATATACTCTGAGATACATTCTCAGCATAAGGAGAGAGGATGTAAAAAAAGAGAACCACTTCTCCTTGACCACACTGGATGATCTGCCAGCATCATGCTCCTCAGAAAATACTCTTCCCTCACTTTTCCCATCCTTTTTCTAGATCTACTCACAGCTCTCTTGTTCTGTGTGTGAATGTCTCAGTCCTGACATCAATTATTGCAAGGTTTTATTAATATTTACCAGTAGAGATTCCAGTCAACCCTATCTGCGAGGCTTCTGGCTATGAGGAAGTTTTCCTCAGCACTTCTAGTAAGAGCAAGGTCCCCATGATTTCTATTTCTTTATGTTGACCAGAGCTCTTAGCTAACCATTGAGAGTTTTTACCAAAGTTAGTTTTCAAAATAATTCTCTGATAGCATGGCTGCTGAACAGAATTTATAGCTTCAGGGCAACAGTGGACTTTCCTGCTGTGTGTTTTACAATAAAATGCTTTACAGCACGTATGTCTCCTCTACTACCTTACAGACTGGTCTCTGTACCTTTTCCTATGATGTAAGTTAAGCGGGTTCAAGTTTTAGAGTGGAATACAGCTGTCATCCTACCAGGATAGATGTCATGGCTGTCTTTCTCCAGCCACAGTACTCTTGAAATAAAAAAATATTAATACACATTACAGCATCCATGCTTTACTGCAGTCCTTGGACATTTTTCCTGTTTGACAGTGCACCTCCTCTTTCTCTCTTGCCTAGAACTGGTTTTAATGGCTACCACCAACTAAAAATAAAATTATTACAACCTCTCTTTTGCAGTGGTACACTGCAAAATATAAGGAGCATTAAGTAAAGGACCTCAGAATTTCCTAAAGCAACCTAATACTCACTTCTGTTTGGGGATATATTTTTGATATTGTTAAATTATGTTTTCTGCAAGCATCTCCCCTGTATTCTGGAAGCCCTTTCCAATGCTTCAAATTTCATAGCAATTAACACTTGCAGGGAGTACTCAAAATACAGTGCTGTCAACCCATACAATCGCAAGTCTTTCCTAGCCCCACAGCTTGTAAGTCATGGAAATTCATGCTCTAGGAAGCTTGGAGCCAAGTTGATCTGAGGCATGGAGGCAGCCAGCTACACTGCCAGCAAGGTGATCTGAGTCGATGGCTAAGGCCAAGCCTACAGATGCCCAAGCATCTGCACTGATGATTATGCCTCATGGCTCCAGTCATCAGTTGCCTTCTTCTGTTCATTGCTTGCATGTCCAGAGGCAGAGTTTTTATCCCCAGCTTTCCAAAGGAAAGCAAACCATGATGTTCATTTTTAAATAGCACCAGTCAGTCTGTATCAGTCCAAATTCTTTTTCCTGGTCCCTTCATTAAAAGGCAGGAGAGGTGATAGAAGGTTGTTTTTCTGTGTCAATGTTTCATTTCCTCCCAGCAAGAGAAATGACTTGGCAACTGGTTCCATATTGTGGAGAATTCACAGCCTACACAGTTCAAAAACCCTTCCAACATTCCTCCTGACCTATGGTTATTTACTACAGAGAAAATCTATATATTCTTGTTCTGTCTACTTGGTTTTAACATTAACCTCCTTTTATTTATCTTTATGCCAAATTGAAAAGTTTTGACCTGACATGTGGAGCTAGACATTTCATGTCTTTTTACTAGTGCCATGTTGTTTGTGGACTAGATAGATTATTGTGGAGAAATGCAACACAGACTGTACGTGTATGATATTAAGGGCATAATGTCTAGACAGAGATTGGGCCTCTTGACTTGTGTCTACTACAAGGATTGATAGAAAAATGAAATCTCTTAGTAAAGCCTTCCTAGAAAACCACATAAGCATTAATGGCTTTATTTATGGCACTAATATTTTAAGCATAACGTAATTATGTCAGTCATTTAGAATAGCAAATGAGTCAGGACCTGATGCATGACTCCTACAAGCAAAGTCCTTTTGGTGTTTTGGGGTGGGGGAGGCCTTGTTTTTAAAAAAATACCTCTTAATCTGTTTATGTCATTATCAGAAAGGTCATCAACTATGCCGAGGACAGATATCTTATTCCTAGTTTAACTGCAAAGTCTAAATGCATATGTGGTGTGCAGATTAGCTGCTGAAGAGCAGCCAGGAGTGGCAGGTGAACATGGCAGGGGATATTAGAAGTGACTGAATTTTGGAAATGGGATGGCTTTCTTAAAATAGACCAACAACATGAGTCATAAAGAGATTTCAGGGAAACTCTAACTCCTACTGTTAGATAGTGAAAGGCTATTCCCAAGGCTGAATCCAGAAAATAGCAAGGTTGTGAGTATTGAAAAAAATCAGTGGAATAGGCTGTCAGTGGGTTTACACATTTTACATTGCTGTGCTTTATTAGAGTGTATGAAAATACTTGTGTAGATACTGTAAAATACATCTTATTGATTCACATGCCTCGTGTTTGGGAGAACAAATCCTCAAGAGCCAAAGAAACTATCCTCTATTTCAACAGTTTTGTTTTGTGTGGAAGCGTGGACATGGAAAAAACCTGATATTTGGGGAACCTGAAAAATGCTTTAAGCACATGCTTCTATTTTGGAAATGTTGCAAGAACATAATAGGAAGCTGCCTATCCAGAGGCCAGGTCTTACAAAAGGAAAACTAAAAATAATTACAAAAGACTAATATGAATAAAATGACTCCCCTAAAAGCCCAATATGAATAGGATGGAAGAGGCAACTTTCTCTAAGGTCAGCATGACCTTAACTTAAATGTCAGTGTAGTAAAATCCATGATTGACCTTTTCAGAAGGGGACATTGGTTTCTGGTATATTCAGACCATTGCCTTGGTACCCAAAGTTTAGCATTGCAGCATGTGGCATCCAAAATCAGCAACTGCATTTGAATCTTGTTCTTATTCTTTGTTCACGAAATTCATTGCAACATTGGGGCTGCTAGACTGTAGTCCTGTTCATCATTATAACTGACTTGTTAACATTTCTTTCTGTAATGGATCTAAGGTTTATTAGTATGACATAGCCTGGAAAACATTTTACCTTTTTTTGTTCTCTTGGCAAGAAAACGCTCCCATTCTGGGACAAAAAGATAACACAAATGAAACCAGTCAAGGATCATTACATTTGCTAATCTGAAGTGAGAGATTAATGTTGAACCCTGGACTAGTTCTTAAAAATGCAGGGTTTTACTCCATTTTCAAAACAACATCTGCATCTGCTGAGGTGTGGAAAGAGGGAAAGGATCAACACTGATTTTCCAGTCTCTCTCATGAAATATAGGTAGTACTGTCATGTTTGGCAGCTTAATAATTTAGAGATTTGCATGTCATTACATCTTTTCTACTATCACTTTATTAATATTAGAGTACAAGAAAGCAAGAGAGGGCTCATTCATTATTTCACATTCTTTGTAGTAAGACAAGCCTTTGATTCTGACTTTTTATTTACAAATATAAAGCTAATTGTAAGGAAAAGGAGTTCTTCTCTCCCTGCTGAGCGAGGAAGCAGTGGAATACATCGAGCCAGCTCTCTGCCATATGCTCATTACTACTGGGACTAGCCAGGTACTGAGCCCAGTAGTTGGCAAACTGAGGTGAGATCAAGGCCGGTCCATGAGTGCTTGCTCATATGCTGCTCTTCTAGGTACTCTGCTTGCTGTGCTGTCCAGAACATACATCAGACTTTTCTGGTGCAGAGGGTTACAATTCAAAGGCACTCCTGGGATGCTGCATTCCCCCACTGCTCTGCTCTTCGTGAAAGATGGGCTGTCTGAGCTCAGCATTGCAGATAACACTCCCATCTGCAGCCTTGTGCTGTTAGTGCCTAAATTAAGCTATGAGACAAAGAGATCATCACACAATTGCCCATCACTGGCTCTAGGTCTTAGGTACCCCTAAGCCTGGGAACAGGAACTGCAAGGACAGACTGGAAAATGAATGCAATACTTGTGGCTTGTCAGCCTCACCCCAAATCAGCTCTCACAGTACAAGCACTGAGGTGAAAAAATTTATATATCACAAGCCAAAAAAAACCCCAAACCAGAACAGTTCTTTGGCTAGAAACACAGGTACAGAGGGAAGAAAGAGCAACCAGTATTGCTACTGAAACTTCAGCTCAGAACCAGTTGGCACTTCCTGAAAATGCAGTTTCTCAATTGGCTTAAAATGATCAAAGTGTGTTTTGCTGCTGGAAAGGGTGTTACTGCTATTTTGCCTGCCTCTGCCCACATTCTTCCATAGCTTCTATGCAAGTCTTTCTTCAAGTTTTGCCATGTGAGACTGCACTGAGATTTAACATCTCTAATTCTCAATTATGTCTTTGAAGATTCATAAATTAGATATTTAATCAAGATTACTAATTTTAATGCTTCATCCCATGAATTACCTACTGTCTTCCACCTAATCTTCAGGGGGCTAATACACTGAAGAATATTAACATTATAGAGACATTAACTAGTTAGAAGAAACAAAATGAACCAGCTACAGTCTAACATTCAACTCAGCACAAAGTAAAGTTTTTATTCACTGTGAAGAAAATGCTCTCTGTGGTCTGGATTCCAGCTTGAACACATAAATTTCTACATGCTGAAAATCATATATTTAGGTCAGAAGGGACCTCTGCTGATCTGGTCTAACCTCCTTCTAAAAGAAGAACCATGTTAAAAGTTGTCCTGCTCATGGCTGTGTCCAGCTCTGTTCTGAGTATTTCCAAAAACAGTCTCCACAGCCTCTCTGGGCACCTGTCCCAGTGCCTGGACACCCTCATGGTGATATTTACTCTTCCTTTCATCTAATACCCCTTGCTGCAGCTTGTGCCCATTGCCTCTTGACCTTGCAGTGGTGCTCTTCTGAGAACAGTTTGGATCCATCTCTGTACTGCCCTTCAGTCAACTTCAGGCAGCATTTAGAGACCTGAGCCTTCTCCAAGATAGACTGCCTCAGGTCCTCACCCTCTCCTCACACATTGTGTGCCACAATCCACTGATCACACACGTGATCCGCTGCAAAGATAGGAAAAAATACCAGATGGTTTGTTTCTAGCTCTTGAATGACAGTTGACAGGGAAGTAGACAAATAGCTTTGGATGCAGGTTGAGCACTGCCAGACAGAGGGACATGTTTGGCAGTGCTCAAGGGCTAGTGTGCTCCAGAATATGTTACCCCAGTTCTCTTGTCTTCTGCCAACACGAGGCCTGTGCCCTTTGCTGTTGTCACCCCTCCCCACAGCAGCTCACAACGGCAGGAACAGATTTGTGCATGTGCTCATGGAAGAAGCATTTTTTGAGAAATATGGGGTGCATCGTGGCAGATACAGATGTGATTTTGGGCAGAATGAGAGAATAGACACAGATCTGCTGGCAGTCTACAGGTTTTGCTGTGAACAAGCAGTGATCTCCTGGTCCCCTGTCAATAACCTCATTTAATCCCACTGGAACACTAAATATTATAGAATTGGAAAATCCCGAACATCCTCATAAGTTTTTTGCTTTTAACCTGTTGGTGAGTCTGATTTGATTAATTTTCAAATAAGGCCAGGTTTGCTTTGTATGAGGATCTAATACGATAAGTAAACCTGTTTTCAGCACAAGAGTGCAAATATCTTTTTCATTGTTCTTTCCAAGGCCTCCACACTGTACAAGAGGCATTTAACGTCAGTGTTCCAGGGGGTTCACTGGTAATGATCGTGGCTGTGGATAAAAGACTTGCTGGCAAGTAATACTCTGTCACCCACTGTTGTGTCATATCCAATATCTTACATTAAGGAGGCTTTAGGGGAAATAATAATAATTTTGAGGGGAAAAAAATTAATAGAAGTGGAGGTTTGGCAAAAATAAATGTTTTATCAGGAATAGCCCTTGCCAAACATAACATTTTCTCAGGAGCCAATCTTGGCAAAACGAATGTTTTATCAAGAGCAGAAGTTTGGAAAAAGTAACGTTTTATCAGAATTGGAGCCTTAACAGAAAATGCCTTTTTATCAGGCATGAGGACCATGGCAATTTAAGGAGAAAAGCTTGCTGAAAGTGGAGTTTTATCAGGAGTTTTGCTTGAGGAAAACAGTGTTGCATGAAGGGTAGGAACTCTCCAGAAATAATGGGGTTTTTAGGGAGAGAGGATGGATGAAAATAACATTTTATCAAAAAGAATGGAGGAGGTATGGATTTGGTGAAAGTGGTGTGCTAACAGCTTCTACCTTCCAATATGGGAAGCTTTGCTCCTGGAAAAACATTATTTGCACACTGAGTACTTGCCCTAGCTAAAATGCTGGTTTTGACAAGCTGTGCTGCTGCTAAAATGTTATTTTTGGCAAGCTCACCTCTCAAAAAGATGTTTTTGAAAACTCTCTTCAGAGAGATGTGCAAATTGACTATAATACCTGCAGCAGAGCCAGGTACCTCTGTGAGCGAGCTTTTCATCTGTTTATTAGTTCTCCGTGGCCTCCCTTCTGCCTTTTGCTTTATGGTGATGATGTTGATGCACAGCACTTTGGATCCTGAAGCACCATTCTGCTTCCAAATGTAGGCCTCCTTCATCATTTGGTTTCCCTCGGCTGCTCACTGACTCAGAGTGGTTGACTCTTCTCCAAGTGTGTGTTATGCATCCTTTCCCACTGGGCTCTCTCCCCACACCTGGAAGGCTGCTTATGCCTAGTTTCTAACTCCTCTAGTCAGCATTTGACACCACTGGGGTTGAGATGTCCCTCAATACAATGGAGGACCCAGTGGCAAAAGCCATGTGGGAAGGTCTTCATTGTCTCTTTTTTGGGTTTAAGAGGTCGATCACAAGAGACTGAATCTTTTTCAAAGTGCCCTCTCACAAAAAGGGGCTTGAGTGAGGAAGAAAGTGACAGGTTGAGTCATTTAATACAGGTCCATATCTCATCATATCTCACTCATGCTGTATAATACATTCATCTGCTTCCCTGTGGGATTTTGGGCTAGTATCCAAGTCAGAAGTCTCCCATACGTGCCATCTGTGGGTAACACCCGTATGAAGGAGCTGGGACCATGCATGCATGTAGGACTACAGCCTATCAACAATTTGTTGTTGGAATACAAAAGATGAGATAGAGAGCATCAATCACCATGACCGGATGGATGGGATTCTCTGTGGACATTGCCAGAATTTGCAGGGCATCATCAGAATCACTCACTGTTTATTTACAATGTTACTGAGCACCAGTGGGAAGTCATGAGAAAGGCTGACTCAATAGCTATTTTTAAGAAAGGTGAGAGGTGAGAGCTGGTTATCACAGGCCACTCTTGACCAGCCTTCCAGGTACTGTAAGACTTCCAGCAGGAATGAAACGGCTGGCTTTGTTGAGAAGGGAATTGATTTCAACCTGAGCCCTTCTTTTAAGGCTGTAAGATAAACCATCCTGTAAGGAACTGGTGAATAAAAACAAACAAGCATGTGAGATGAAGTATATTAAGTACTACACTTAAAACAGGATATGGGACATGGAAAGCACGTGAAAAAGCCCCATAGATCTGACCAAGAGGACTGCAGTTTTCTTACTGTCCCAAGGAATACTGTCCTCCAATGTTTCAACATTTTCCCAGTGCACATTGGCCTTTAATTCAGGTCCCACTGAAGCATTTCCTCATACAAATATTGTAAATTAATGTTATTGCACTGTAGTAGTTGTGATTCATTGCAGCTGAAGTCCTTGTTCTATGAGAGACTTATTATTTGCACTATGTTCCCCTGATTGTTGAGTTACTGATGGTTTGTCACTGTATCCCCTAGTAAAGTATTTTGCTGGTTTACACTTTGACCTCTAAATTTCAGAGAGTTGGCATTGCCTTTTAATGGCAAGAGAATCAGGTAAAATCTGGCAGATCTATGTAGCTAGATCTAGGTCTAGGCTTTTAGAAGAAACCCTAGACATGAATCCATCTTTTGTGACTACCAATAGCAACTGGCAGAGGTATTATCCACAAGGCAGGGTAAAGTGGTTAATATCTGCTCTTGATAGTAAGTAACAGGACAACCTGGGGAGTCGATGGGTTATTGGCTGACTAGGAAGAGATTGGGAAAACTGCATATGGATCTCTGACTACTGCATTTCACTTCAGGTTTAAATGAGTCTCACACACCAAAAAAATTCTTACCCAAATACATTGACTAAATTTTGTTTTCAACTTGAAACTCTAGGAAACCACTTTCATGGAAATCTATTTGTATGTGGTTTCAACCAGAAGGAGTAAATGCTTTCCAGTTCACTGGACATTTTGCCCAGGTGACGTTAACCCAGATTTACAGCTGTGACATTTCTGCATGCCTGACCCTGCTGGAAAGATTGACTTGGCTCTCCAGGGCACCTCATTCATGCCCTACAAATCCCACTGTAGTACAGCGCTACCATAAGGGCTCTCCTGCAGAGCTGGGATGTTCTCTGCTTGCATTATACAGGTATAAGGTGGCTCTGAAGTAAAGTGCCCTGCCAATTTCATTTTCAACTCTCTCCAAGCTAGAGTATCCCTAGAGTGCACGCTGCTCCCCTCCTTGGCTCTGCTCACAGCAGCACTTACTCCGCACTGCCCTTAAACAGGCAAGAGAGCGACAGGTGCAGCATCCAGAGGGCATCTGCCCTGGATATTTTCTGCTGGGTTTTTTTGGTTATTATAAAATACTTATTAATAACATTGAGCTGTTGTTGTTTCCTTTTCATTTGATTTCCAAAAGACGACTTGTAATACGGTGAGTGTGATCTAGTCTTGTGCATGTATTGAGAGAGGGAAAGGCTATTTGTTTCAGCTTACAGAAATACTTTGCTTGAGCAGAACCAAAGTTGGACTGTTCAAACAAACAAACAAACAAAAAAATTATATTCTGTGCATAAACCTTATCCCAGGGCCAAGTAGTTTCTGTCTGAAATTGTTTGCAGGGCTTCTTCCTCGTGTAGAATTTTCCTGTGCATCCCAAGCTGCGGTCCTATCACAGTCTCCCAGGACACGCTGTGACAGAAGGACCCACAAGACCTTAGACCTCCCCACCAGAAATGACTTTCAGGCCAATGCCATGTGTTTATTATAGTAAGCTATGTCACTGACCCCAGGGGGACAAGGGTTTGGCTCCTGGCTATTGAAATTACCACTGATCTCTGTCTAAATAGCTGCTGCATTTACAGCTAGGCAGAAGATTTTAACAGCCGTGGAACTACCGAAGGGGGAACTCGTAGCAGCATTTAAAGAAAAACTGTGATTTCTACTCTTGAGAACAGCAACAGATAAAAGTTCAGCCTCCCCCTCAAAGCTTGTATTTCTCAAACTCTTAGTGCTGTAATAGCCTGAAATGCAAGCATTATATTCAGTTCTCTTTCCCTCCCTCATTCAGGCCTTTTTTGTCTTCCCTGAGAAAACCACAACACAAGGAATATTCACGCCTTGTTTTCACTACCTACATTTCTGTCTCTGAAGGCAATTGCAATGATACATTTAAACAGCTGATAGAGATCTTAAAGTGTAGTCTGTAGCTTCAGAAAGCTTACTCCTCCAGCTTTTGTAAATGCTACTTTATTTCTGGGGTTTTGGTGTGGCCTTTTGTTTCGTTTTGCTGTTGTTGTTTCGGTGGTTGGGGTGTTATGTTTTGTTGATGGTAGTTTGTTTTTTTTGTTGTTTGGTTTGGAGTTTTTTTAAGGAGCTTTAATAAGGAGCCAGGAAACTCCTTCAAGAATTGGCCTACCATTCTTTGAGAAAGTTCAAGCAGTTTTCAGGCCTAGGATCTACCAGACTTGACTGTTGCACAATATTTCTGTGATAACCACAGCATACTGTTTACTAGAAAATATAGATCTGAGCAATACATGTGTATAAGTACATTTTTTGGTGTGCAAAGCTCATCTCATGGACTGGACGGTGTTTTCTCTCGAGCCCACTGCAGGCAGCAGGGTTTGGTCTTCCTACTCCACAGTCCCGCCTCTCCATCCTGAGTGGCAGCCTCGCTGCACTGGGTACAGAAAGGATAGCATTTTTTGCTCCTCCTTTGAGTTTGCCTCTCTTTGGGGCTTTAAGTGAGACCATTAGTGTTATTGAATTTAGCATTTGGCGGTTTATATATGATAAAGGGGTTATTACACAGTGATCCCTGTATGTTTAGGTCAGCTGTGGCAATCAATCAATGGACAGTTTGCCTTTGACAGAACATGCTTCCATAAAAAAAGTTCTCTGGCAGAGCCCTGTTAGCTAGTAATGACAGAGTAACCTCTGTCAAGTAATATACTTGATAAATTTTGCATGTGCTGTTGACTGACAGAAGCTCTGGCTTCCTGTCTGACCAGCATACGCAGGCTTCAAAGAGCACAGAAACCTCTTTCTTTTCCCCAGAAGGAGTGCCTAAAATCCACGTGGGTAGAGTCAGACCTTCCTCTGAGTGGGGAATAAAACAATGCTGCACAAGGGAGAGACGCTTTTATGCTTTTACAAAGCTAAACTTGCTCTTTCCCCTTTCCTTGCCTTTCCCTGTCATTCACAATTATCCAAGACTTGCCGGCTTCGCACACTTGGCCGTGCACAACACCCGCCTGTGTGAGAGGTCCAGGCTGAAGGGATACGTCTCTTCTGTCTCTATCTCTGGGATCTGGCTGCTCGGCTGCCCTTTGTTTAGTCTGGGTGGAGGCAGTAATTGTCTGCAGCTGCGGCTCCTGCTTCCTCCCTTGCCTTGGATAGCTCCGGAGGTACAGCCGCAGTGGGTGCACGGAGGCGTCCTGGGGTTTCTTAGCTCGCTGATGCTCACCAGGATGTTGGTAGAGTCCAGCAGTGGATAGCCAGCCTGAGTGGCTGGGGTACCCTAGGTGTGCATGGCTGCGGGGAAGGCTCCTTTGCCATACAGACAGGCACTGAAATCCGTCCTATTGTCGGGTAAAAAGGTCTGCTGGGCTCTCACCTTGAAGTGCCCTGACCATGCACAGAGGGGCACAGGGAGATTTCTAGCCAGCCACCTCACTGGTGTCTTCTCACCACCACGTCCAGGCCACAGAGCACAGCACGCTTCAACACTTCCTCTTTCAAATGCTCCTTCGATACCAGTCTGCATTTCACCATAGGCTGCTTTTACTGGCTAATGAAAAATCAGATTTCCTTGTGAGCAAGCAGAGCTCACATGAAAGAGTCTTAAACCCATTTGCTACTTCACTAATCACATGTATCTGGTTGTTTTGGACAGAAGAGGTTTTCACCATTTGCTTCCGCAGGAGCACCATCTGATTACATGGGATTAAGCCTGACATCCTAATCTTAAGTGCATCCATACATAAAGACCATCAAGCTGTGTGATCCCAGCTCCTGCACCTGGCTGTGTAAGGCAGATCCACGGGGGAGGAGCTAGCAGCAGCACCCTGCTGTCACTTCCCATATGGACTAATTGGAGTGTAACTTAAAGGGTTTCCAGCACTCTCTTGTCAACAGGTGCTCTTTAGGGTGTACCAATCAAAACAAGCTGTTTATGGAAAATGTTATTTAAAACCAGCATGTAGGCTGCAATAATAATGGCACAATTTCTCAGCAATTGCAACATCATTCAGTGAAAGCCAGCAAGAATGAGAAAATATAAACCTAGACTCCAACTGCATGTGTACTTGTGTTCAAACCACTGCATTTAGAAAATGCATTTTAGAAAAGCATTGCATTTAGATTAGCATCTTCTGCCTTTAAAATACTCTTCTAGTTTCCATATAGATATCTACTAAGAGCAATAGGAGTTCCTGTGGGAGGACCAAAGCCAAATGTGTACTGAAATAGAGTCCAAAAGACTGTCTAAACATGAATTTTCTATGTCTGTATTTTCAATTTGTTATGAACATACATTATGCTTTCAAGAAAAATGCAAAATGATGACACAAGCAGTTAAATAATACTCATCATCCATCTGTCATTCATTAGGTAAATGACCACTACACAACTTATGGTATAATAAATCTTCAAAACACATTTCTGCTTTCTTTCTCTCCAACTTAAACTTGGAAGCCATATCAGATATGTTGCATGGAGAGATTTTAATTATGAACAGAAAAGAATATCTTCAATTAATCAGCATAATGACAAGTGCTAAACTTTGGAAATCCAAACAGTGTAGCAATTCAAACCAGCCTTAAAACTTCTGAGACACAGACGATTTAAAAACGAATATTTCTTTTGCTGGGATACAGAAGTCTTGATGAGATCATTTTATATGGTGAAGTATGTGGTTGCGCAGAAATATTGCTTCATTTATTCACAATGGGAAGCAATTTTCAGTCAGAAAATTTAAAAATTAACATTTCAAAAATATGTTTGAGGAATACATTCATAATCAGTTCAGGAGTAATTTCTGGTGGAGACAAACCTTCTGAAAAGACCCATTTCAGTTATTTTCCTGCTACGTAAAGAGTTCAGTATCTACATACAACAATTAATTAGCTAAATTCCATCTGACTATTCTTTTTGTGGAACTTGAAATAGTGAGGAAGGATTGTTGTAGGTGGACTTAAACTTTAGCTTAGAATATAGGGTTGGGGATAAAATTCTGTTTTTTTTCCAGAAAGAGTATAAGCAGAATGACTATTTCATCCCCTGTAATTAAAAGTTTGCTGTTGAGTATGCTCTTATTCTCTCTCCTACTGCATTTAATATCTTAGAAAAGAAATTCAATTCACTATCAAAATATTCTTAACATTTTGAGAGAGCTATAAGCTGTTCTTCCCCATCTTCCATCTGCAAATGTGGTTGGAATATAGTTTTAAGCAGGATGAGGGATTAAATAAACAAAAAAATAATGAAAAGTGAAAATATACATACTCTACAAAAGCATGGTCAAATACATTTTGCCTTGTATAAACTTCACCCAGTCTACGTGGGTTTTAACATATTTCCATGACTTTAAATAAGAAAACATCTTAAAGCACAGCCCATGGGAAACCCAAGCTTGATTAGTTTTACCTTTTAGTACAGCCTGCAGAGTGTAAAACACAGCACATCAGAATTGAATTTGTCATCTCCAGACCTCACAAGAATTTTAGGAACTAAATGGTTAGGAAGCATCCTGGTACTTCTCTTTGCTTTAATCATAGTAGAAGTTTCAATTTAAACATTCAGGAAATCTCCCTTATTTAAAGCAATCAACTCGTTGCTAACAGGGTCTGGCTTTACTGTGTTTAATTTTTTGGCATCATGCAAAACTTGATTGGTTACAGCCAGTGTGTGAACAGGTCCTCTCCCTCCCCCTTCTCCCTGGAAAATGTAAAATATCCCCAGACCTTTGCTGCATCCTTATTAGCCCTACACATCCTAGTATCTGCTCAAAACAATGAGATATTAATGCAAAACTTCAATGAAAAGTGCACGTAATAACTAATATAGCCAAGGAAAACCTTGTTGCCAAATAGCTTTCCTATTTCTTTCAGCTGCAGAAACTTAGAATCCAATTTTTTGTCCAGTTATTTAACTTTCTTGACTGTGCCTCTTCTCATCTGCTTAGCTGTATACCCATAATACTTTTCTAACATTGCAGCCTACTGTGGATGAAAGAAGAAAGCAGTCACCTTCCCTTCTTCTTTGAGCTGTGGTGTTGGTATTCACAGAAAACAAGTTGCATGCTCAGAGAAAGAACCTTTGGTAAGCCCTGAGATGGCTGTCAGGTCTAACATTTTAAGATAAGCACTGACAACTGACCACAAAATAAGATGTAACTCCCAGCTAAAGACAATCAGTAGGCTGGACCATAAGTAGAATTTAATATGTCACTTCCATGCTTACATCATCTGATAAAGTGTCTACAGTCAAATTTCACGTGGAAACCACAGAATTTGAGGAATCCAGAGAGGTTGATGATGCCTTGGACCAGTCTCTTCCAGCTCTGAATTTCACTTACAGCACCCAGGTCTGTGGATGTGAGTCCATCATAGCTGGGTGAGCTCATGCCAGAAGAGCTCACACTCAGGGTCATGGAAGGATGCCCAGAACCAGATAGGTTTGAAGAATATCAAGCAGTAAATCAAGTTTGAGCTCTCTTCCTGGCATATTTTGCCACAGGACAGGGCAAAAGGTAATGCTACGACATACAGCTATTCCCAAAAGTGCAAAATCAGGTTGCCCATTAACTTTCGTGTGCAGCTGTTTGGAGCGACAAATTCAACGTCTCACACAGGAAACCACTGAGCTGCAGGCAACCAAACTACGGCAATTTCATCTTTCCTCTTTCCTTCATGACGCTTTTTTTTTAACAAGGATAAAGATTTTTAAATGTTTTTTTCCAGCCAACATCCACCCTGTGTTGAATCCCACGGAGAGACAGAGAGTGATAAGGAGATCATGCTGCTGCTCACAGTGACCATATTATGCTTCTATAACACTTCTTCCTTGCTGAGTTTTACTCAGGTGGCAGCAAGGTTCAAGCAACTTTTTCTTTTTTGGGGGTAGGGAGGGATATTTAAACAGTTTTATTTTGTGTCAAAATGTTTGTTGGTTATTTTTCCCCACTCGTTTTAGTATGTTTTGATGTGACTTCTCTGACGCTGTCTAGGTAGCTGGAAAGATAGTCTCACAAAGCAGGAAAGATGCTGGAGAAGAGGTTAGCTGAGAAGTACACTCGCTTTCTGAAGAATGCTGCTTCAATTTTATACAACTAACACTAATTAGAAGTGGTACTTAAATGCTCAAGTACTTAGTGTTCACAGATAAGGATTTCACTGGATGATGTTGTGCCAATAAAAAATGCACGTTTTCAGATTCATATGCAGTTTCTAGTATTTCCAAAGTCTAGAAAAGCTCTGACTTGTTTCATTCTCATTTGTGAGCATACTTAAATCAGAAAGCTTAATGAGTGATAATGCTGAAATACCCATCAAAAAGAAATTACTCCATCTTCCTAAATATATACGGACACCTTTGAGACCAAATTTACTCCAATGAGTTGTTGCAGTTCTGACAAGTATTTCCAATATAGATTTTTTTAATTAATGTATTGTCTTATATTTTTCCTCAACTTCATCTAGACATTTAGATCCAGATACAAAACCTAGGGCCAGGAACATGGAAGCTATTTGTCTAACTCTGTGAAACACTTAAACTTATATATGTATCTCTGAAAGCTACTTTCTACTACAGGTAGGAAAAATCTCATCTTTTAGTTGTACTGGGATTGCTACAAATGCTACAACTTATAAAAGAATCAGCAGAATTAAAGTCGACATAATAAAATATCCATAAAATGGTAAATATTGGATTTATGCAAATAGTAAGATTGTATTCTATATCAGGAAAAGCTTTCATATTGTCTGCTTAGGTTTATTTCTTCAGTACCACTTTCCCAGTCTAAAACTGAACCATCCTTGACACTGCTTTGAACAGGGAATTTGTGCTTATCTGATCACAGCTAAAAAGCTGATGTGAAATAGTCAGAACAGCCATTAGGCTTGTACTGAGGAGTTGGCATTTCCTGGTGTGAAACTGTACTGAATTTCTCACTTTGCAGCCGTTCTCTTGCCTACAGCTGCAGTCTACGACAATGGAAGAAGTATTACATATCCTAAGTCCTCTCACACTTCTGGAGTGGAGATGAACCTCCACATAAAGCTCCTGCTTTATGACTCTGCTGACCAGTATTGCATATAAAGTCCAAAATCAAGAACAAGATGAATTTAGGTTCTTGTCTGCAAGAGGCTTAGCCTCAAATTCTGCTTTCAACAATTTGATAGCTTGCTATTCTTAATTCTGGATGAGCAGGTTTTGGCCTTAATCTCATATAGGTAGTCATGTCAAATTGAAAGGTGTGTATTGGATAGAAAAAAACCAAATCTAAGCAGAGGCCAGAGAGAGGATATGCATAGTATGAGGAATTAAACCTGTATGGAATGAAGATTTGCAGTGTGGTGTTTCTATGAAGAAATATATACATATTAAATAACTTGAACTTTAGAAAAACCTTGAGTCTTAATGAAAGCTAAAAACCCCTCACATTGTAAAGACAGAAATCTCTCAACACAAAGGCCTATGAGGTCAAATTCCAATGCTTTCAATAATTATTGTATAAATCTGGATTAAAGTCTTTGAAAGCAATGGGCTTGCTTTATTGGCACAACTGTGGAAAAAAATTGACCCACTGAGAAAACAATGTTAATAAACATCTATCTAGGCAATTTTAAGATGAAAGAAAGGTCTGAGACATTAGATGCAATCTCTTATAATGATTAATTCGTGAGAAGATTTATAGGTTCAAACTTCAAACTTCAGATATTACATTTGGATTCTAGAATAATATCAAGAAATGTATTGCCAATACACAAGCTTTCATAGAATCTTGCTCTTAAAGATGCATAGAGTAAATTGTATTTTTAAATTGTTTTGTGATATTCTTTGCTGTACTGAAAAAGTTGTTTCACACATTACATGGGCAACCAGCAGGACACAATACAGAACATTTGCAGTCTACAATCATCCAGAAAGGAATGACCAAGCTGAGAGAAAGCTGAGAAAGGGTTATCACAGAAAAGATGTATACTGAAAAGATCACAACGTAGCTGAACCATGCTATGTCATTGGAAGGCCTACTGTAATATTTTTAGATATTTTCTGCCTTCTTAAGATTTCCTTAAATATGTATATGAATAAGCTGATTTATTTACCGTGAGTTATGTAGTAAACATACCTAAAACAAAAATACAAAAATCCATTTTAAGCACAAAATAGACTAAAATATTTTAAACAATAATTTTTGTGGTTTTCATTTAACCCTTTAAGATAACAGCAGTTTTTCCTGCTGTACATGGCTGAATGTATATTTGCTTGCTAAGAAAAGAGAGAGATTAGAAATTCTAAAGTAACTTAGTAGACTTGTAACTTAAGTAGCTAAGTAGACTTGACTATCTGTGGAATTTATTTCTCTATGTATTTTATCTCTGCTAGAATTAAATTTAAAAATATCCTAACAAAATATACTTTCCCCTTTTTTTTCAGACCTGTTTTTTTCTTTAGTTTCAGCCTGTTGTGGCACACTTAAAGCTAATTTGCACAGACCTTGTTTAAATTAATTGACATTGTGTGATTTTCCACTGGCTTCAGGTTGTAGCACTCAACACCTCCAAAATGCAGGCTCTGAGGGTCTTGCCTGAACTACGTCATCTTCAACAGTCAGACATTAAAACTTCCTTGTACAAAAAGAGAGGCTTGTCAATGGATTAAGTAAATGAGAAGAATCATCACCAGTGACCAAGTTTCTCATTTCCCTTAAGTGCCATTAACAGTAAAAGAGGTTATGAAATCCAAGGATACCAGAGAGTGGAGGATTTCTGCAGGGAGCTGTAGACCTTCTTGCTGGAAACACCATCAGAAACAAATGGGAGGTAGACAGGTTTGTCTACCTGGCTGGGGTGGGCATTGCTTTGGTCTAGAGGACAAATCCAGAAAGGGCTATGTCCTGAACCTCTGTGGATTGCAATACCACAAACATTTACGTTCCTCAAAGGTGTCTTTTCTGATACTGCTTTGTCCATGAGATCTGAGCTATATGGTTTTCTCTATGTGTTGAACTCAGAAAGCAAAGAATCCAAAAGATGGGGATGCCTGAAAAATTTGAGTCATATTTCTCTTAACACCACTTTTACCCAAGAGGTTCATATACTAATAATTCACTTTGTAGTAAGACAATCTTTATTAAGGTCAAAATAACACTGGAAAAAAATACAAATCTTTCTCATAGTGAAGAATAACATCAAGCAGGGGAATAAATATAAACTGACAGATAAATTACAATCACAATATATGTACAAAATCAGCAATACAATATGATTTATGAGTATAGCCTGTGATCCAAGATGCTGGTAGGTCCAACAAGCACATGTAATTATAATAAAGCCAGGTTTTCCAGAGTGGCCTATTTGGAAAACATATGTTATTATTAGGTTGCTAGTGCATTCATTGGATGTAAATCAATCTCTTCACTCTACATGCTGACAATGGCAGCTCTAGACATGACAAAATTTAATGATATCAGAGCATCAGCACTCCCACCTGCAGTCTTCATTTATTATTTGTATGTTTGAGTTTTTGACCAAGACAGCTCTCAAAAATGGTAACTTTCTGCTGTCTCGGTGTGGCCTTTCCCTTATTAAACAGCCTTTTCCTTTAGCCCTCACTCTATTAATTCCTGCTGTTTTGCCTGTCATTAACTTTCCTTCTACATCAGACAAAATCACAGTCAGTTTCAAAAGACTTTTACTTCTTTTTTTCATTACTGCCCAGAGGGGTTAAAAATTTTTTAGCTGACAATGAAGCATGCAGCCCTGCTATTTTACTACAATGAGACCTTGAGTCCAAGGCGCGGTTGGATGTGGCTTTGACCGACCTGATTTAGTGGAAGGTGTCCCTGCGTGTGACTGAGGGGACTTGGAACTGGATGATCTTTAAGGTCCTTTGATCCCAAAACAGTCTGTGATTCTATAGAATCATATTCTATAGAATCTATATTCTATGTTATGTTTGAGAATGGCTTTGGGGAAGCTCTGTGCAAACAGTCATCCAAGGCAATGATGCAAATTATTCCCAGGAGGTTTTCTTTCAGCAGAGCGCAAAGAACTAAAATTTAGCCTGTTCTGACAACCCATTTTGCCAGGATGAATGTCTTTGGCTTGCCTGAATCATGAAGATTTGGCAGGGGGGTTGTGCAAAGGTCTGGGAACTGTGTGGACATCTCTTTGTGTCTCATTTTTATAGGCTGGGTTTGCAGGCAAACGACAAAACACGTCAGTTAGAGGGATGAAGCAATTTAGCTATCGCTGGCTTCAATCTCATCTGTACTAGAAGCTTCTTAAATTGCTCTGAATTCCTGCCCAGTTCTTGCAAGCGAAACCACTCTGTGCACAGTTCAGGGGAGTGGTCATGTCACCAGTGTCACTCCAGTGTGACTCAGAGGGCAAATGAGACAAGAGAGCCGGCAGCAACATCCAGGTGGGGATGAACAGGAGGAAGCTCTTGGGCTTGTGCTGATGATTCCCAATGAGTTCACTGATTCAGTCTGGAAAAGAAAGAAATTAGAAAGGTCAGCCAGTATTACTACTTTCCTTATTGTGTCATGTCTCTGGAGTTGTGTTACTGTCTTCATGTGTTATGGTGAATGAACTCAATAAATGACTTATGTCATGCCCTAATCAGTGCTTCCAAAGGAAGCTAATTTAATTAAATTACAAGACAAAGACATAAAGGGGACACATCCTTCCCTAAATCAGAACAGTTATGCATTTCATTAGTAAGTTTTAGAATGGTTTAGAATTCTGTGCTTGCATTTTGAAGTTCTGGACAATATCAAAAGTCAACTATGAAAAATATTGAAAGTCAAATATAAAAGATATTTTCTCATCCAAATAGACCCTCATCTCAGCTTCCAATTGCACATCAAAGGATGCCATAATTTCCTCTCAAAAAACCCCTAAAGTCTTAGGTGTAGAAAACATTCTTTCCCCTCATCGTGTCCCCATAATCCCCTCACTGCCTGCTGTATTGCTGGTTTCACTGCCCTTCCTGTACCTGGACCAGCTAAGCAGGGCAGGGCAAATTGCAGCAACTTTCCTTTGGGGGGCTTGATAAGTGACCTGTGGACTTCATCTACTTTGTTTTATCCTTTTAATTTTGTTAGAGGCTGTAGTGGATCTCCATGTTATTATTTCAGGAAAAAGGAGTTGCATTTTTGTATTTCCTCTAAAGTTTCAGCAATGAAATATGTGAAAACAGAGTGAATGAAGCTGTAAATTGAGCAAACTGATAATGAAAACACTTACATGACCTTAAAAAGCTTCATTTTCTCCTCCAGTCCAGCTTTTTTCTTGTTTCGTCAAATAAAAGAATTTATTTCTTTCTTCCTTCTTCCTACTTTGAAGTGCTTTTGATTATCTTTTTTAAAGGACAGCTGTTTGTCGTGCTTTGAAGGTTGCAGTTGGGCTTAAGCAGCTTACCCTGCAGAATGACATGTGAGGATTTTTTTGGTACATAGACAAGTATTTTATATACTGTGACTTTGGTGGGAGGTAATTTTTTGAAACAGTTCATAAAATGACTGTGTTGTGACCGGAAATTATTTCTAGAAGTCAACTACTAGGTAATTTCTCCCTCCTGCTCTCATTTATATTTTCTTTATAAGTTTAGTGAAATTAATACTGCTGAAATAACATATTTTTGGCTTCACTAATAGGAACATAAGAACAAATTAACTGAAGGTCAGTGAAGTTTCACTGTGTTACCCATGTTCAATCTTTCTAGTCTTTGGGTTTCTTTTAATTTCATTGTGGATATTGTGATTTTCTTTACCTTGTATTTAAATCTTTCAGCAACACAAGCCGAAGGCATGGGTACAAAACTTTGAATTCACTCTGAAGAAGGACATCTTGTTTCCATCTTTCTTTTCCTTTCTAATGATGATGATCTCACTCCTTTTCTGTAGCTGAAAACCACATTTGTGACTACCAATCAGTCACAAGCTTTAGGCCAAGTGTCACTCACATCTTCAGCCTTCTATGCCACTAATGATCCCTAAAATCCTCCTAGGGTTACAATATTTGCACCTTCACAACTAGATAGCTAAGGAAAACCAAAGCAGGCGAAGCCTGCTGAGTTATTTTGGCATTTAAATGACTTTCCAGAACTGAGACTGCAGGCATATCAGTTCCACTCAGCAGAAAGTTATTCAGTAATGAAGTCATCAGTCTTGTATCAGTGCAATGCACTAAGCTGTCAAAGGACTGTCTGCTGTCTCTTGCTCCTCTCTCTTTCCTTTGTCACTGCTCTTTTGTGTCCTCCAGTTTCCTTTCCACTCTGACGGTCAGGGCAGCTCAAGGTAAAGGCTGTATCAGAGCCTCCAGCTGTGCTACTGAGAGGTTTAACATCTTCCATCATCCCAGACATTGAACTGGATGAATACAAATATGATCATACAGCAAAGAGAAGAAATGGAAAACCTCTTGGAAGGTTTGTGCAGCTGACAGGGACAAAGAACTTGCATACTACCCAGAATTCTCATTTAGTCAAGACCTGGTCTTGATATTTTGTAATGCACAAAGGCACAGATGAAACGATCTCTACCAACTCAATCTTAATTTTTTTTTTTTTATTTGGAGCAAAGAAAAGCAACATATTTGCCCATGACTTTACCTAATCCTCTGTTAGAGAATTCTAAGGAGCTAATTAACACAGGAAATTCTGAGAAAAAGCCAACAGAAAATATGGCTCTAAGATTTAAAAAAAAAAATAGGAAGAATCTTAACTAAAGGAATTTTTGGTCACTCTGGAGTCATTTGACAGCAGCAAAACCAATTCTGTTTTAGACTTGGAGAGTTACTGTGCTTTGGGAGACGGGAAGCAAAAGAAATGACAAAATCCTGTGCTTAAAATTATGTAAAAATAAGTGAGCAAGTCTCAAAATGAGAAAGACTCCCTTTCTACCTGCCATGTCCATTGTGACTGCCTAGATATACTCTTCTGAGAAAGAATCAAAATCCACATGGTGGCTTACCATGGCAAAGAAAAAAACCAACAATTTGACAGAGACAGATACTTTGCTGTTTCCATTTTATAATTAAATCAATTTAGATCTGCTGCAAACCCCTTTGACCAGGGAAGGACGTATTTCTCTGTAAGTCTTGTTTCCTAGCTTTATTAAACTGTGAATACAAGAATCATGCATGACCTGCAAAGGATATAAGGTCAGCTGGGTTACATCACTTTTGGTATGCGAACCAGCTGTCAAAAATGCAATAACAGTACACTCTGGGAGATTATGGAGCTGGAGAACTCTAACATGGGCAAAGCACAAAGAGTGATTTTTCAAAGAGGTGTGTGCTGTCATCAAGGTTGTAGAGCGAAGAGACTAAATTCCTTCAGTGGCTTTTGAAAACATACCTTGCAGCAGCAAGACACACGCAACACTCTTAATGTAGCCTTTTCATTTAAAAATGGCAGCTTTTGTAGGAAGTTTTCCAATACTTTCAGCTTGGTAAGTAACTGAGCCCTGGTACACAAATTCTCAGTGCTTTTCAGGTCATACTAAGCATGGTCTCCAAACTATTCAGAAGTCTCTACTACTTCTGCCACTCTAATACTGTAACACACACAGCCAACATCTCACTGCTAGTTTACTCAACTTGTGTGACAATTTGTGATGCATTTGCAAACTATTTTGATCAATCATACAAACCCCGTGTAACCAAATTAAGAAAAATTCCCCCTTAATACTTAACAATTCAGTGTAGTAATAACCATAATAATTATAACAGAGTGGAAAGTTAGTGAAAATTAGGTGTAAAAATAGATAGTAGATGCATTAATTAGGCCAGAACCAGAAAGGCTTTTAGGGTCTTGTCACTGCCAATCATACAATGTCAGCCATTCATCTTCACTGAGGGAAGTACTCCAAGTGAGCGCTGGAACTTCATGACTTTTCAGAGTTCTGTGTAAGTCTTTGCAGTTTGATTTTTGCTACACATTAACCATTGTTTCAGAATGGGTGGTGTTACTTATGCCCCAAATCATCCATTTGAAATGGGGCTTGAATTTCTTAATTTGCAATCTGCTTCACCAAGCTGTTGTTTTCTGACTTTCTTCTTGCAAATACAGTAACAGTAAAGACATTGAACAGCATACCTTAAAGTGTTATGCAACCTCTGTTAAAATCCTGATCCTTTAGGGCAGTGCATTTTCTGTACACACACGTATCTCACTAGCAGCTGTTCCAAACTATATTGAAGTCTCTTATTTTCAGGTTTTTTCAACTGCTTTCCCATGCCTTTCTTTTTTTTCCCTACTGACAACCATGTCACATAAAAACGTTATCAGATTAGCTTCTAATGGCTTTGAAATGGATCATAAGAGTGGAAAAAAAAAAAACCATTTCAAGAGAATGACTTGTTTCTTATGCTAGTCTGGTATTTTTGGCAAACAACTTATGAAAAAACCAACCATGAATCTTTGAATTTTCGTTGTGTGAACGACAAAATACAAACCTCTACAAAAAGTACATAATTTTTGAAAAAAATATTTCTGCTACAAAATGGAGATAGAAGACTGTGTGTAGGTTGAGGTGTGTATGACGAACTAAATTTTTAGTGAGAAAAATGTGCATCTTTATCAGAGTATTCAGTTTAGAAATTACATAAATCAATAAATGAACATTGTTACCCCACTAATGATTTCTCGCTACAAAAGCAGCAGCAGGAAGAGAAATGCCAAGTACTTTACCAACACCAATATGTTAGAAGTTTCGGGTCCTCCATTTGAATGAATGAATGATAATAAAACATAAGGCATTAGTCATACCAACTACCTTGTAAATACCATGTAGAATCAATTGCTGGAAATTCTTTGGTAACTACTATAAACAAGAAATAAATTTGTAGAGATTAGACTGACTTACTGGTGGAAAGATGGGCTACATTTGTAGGTATTCTTTTCAAAAGATCCTTCAACCAGCTGTACCCTGTATATATTCAATATTAGCATATATCACTAATGTGTACATACAGCAATGAGGTGTACTCTGGGGGAAAATGAAGTTTTACAACACATTTGCTGTTCAGTTTTCTTTGTCAAATTACTAAATGTGATTCACTTATTTTAAGCTCCAGCTCTTTGCTAGAAATATTTGGATTATTTCAGCCTGTTTCCCAACAGTAGTGATATTCCAGCCAGGATTTGTGAGACTGTAAAAAGTACCTAAGAAAAGTATATGTAATGGCAGGTGAACTAATTTTACTGTGCAGAAATTCTGTATTAGAAGATTTTGAGAAAAGATTCAAATATCAGAAAACAGTAAGATTGCTATTACTGTATCAGTAAGACAGAAAACATATACAGATCATAGTGCTGTTTATGATGAAAAAGCAAGATTGATTTGAGAAACTCAAGATGGATAGTTTCACCACAGAACAGTGGATATTTTTTTCCACTTTCAAACATACTTTCCTCACAAACTGAATTACACTTTTCTAATTTGTGTCTTTTTCTTTCTCTTTGTTCTCTCTTCCATTATCACAGTATCTCCACTTTCTTTAGTGTCGTCCCTTTTTCAGTATTTGCAACATATTATCGTGTCCCCTTGTTAATCATCACCTAGACATAAAACACTGGCAGTATTTTAGGAGTGTCCAAGGTTTCTCACTGTAAGAATACTCCCAGCTTCTTTCACCAAGAAAAAAAGCTTCAGGCCTTAACTCTGCATTTGGCTTCCAAATCCTCTTGCCTTGTCAGAGCTTTCAGAAGTGCAAATACCTACTGTAAATATTTCAGTATTTCAGTAGTGCAAATACTGATTGTAAATACAACCATCACTGTTCATAATGATAAAAGATTGAAGTTTTTAAACAGAGATGTTTCAGACTGGCCTCCAAATTACATGTCTCTCACAATATTTTTCAGTGGACAATAAATTCAGTGAAATGAGTGAGATTTTTTTTGTAGAGTGAGAAGTTTAGTGCCCAGTTATGAGGCTGCTTTTGGCCAAAATATTGAGGAAAATACAGTGTGTTAAAGGACTGAAAAGTTTTTTGCAAGGTATTTCTATTTTCTGAATTCCCACAATATTTAAAACAACTATCAAGGAAGAAGAAGAAAAAAAGATTGCATTATCTTGGAAATTATAGAGAGGTGAGCTGAAGAAAACTTTCAAGGTTTCTCATCTGAGTAATGTGAGACAAACAGCTGAGATACAGTCCCCAAGTTCCCAAAGGAGGCCTGGTCTAGTGTCTGTGTGTATGTCTCTTGCATCTGAGTGCCTCAGCAGCAGGAATGTGTTGAGCTTCAAAGTTCCTGTGGGGAAGAGGAGTATTACTGCCCCTTTTTACTAAAGGGATGGTGGGGCACAGAACACAGTGGCTCTTGGTTCACAAACTCTGCCAGTGATGGAAAAGCATCAGTCCTTCCTTCCTCTCATCCCACACCATCGTTGCCCTTCTCTGTGTGCCACCAGAAGCCTCCATCAATCAAATCCTGAAATGGAGATGTTCCTGTGTTGAAAATGAAATTTTTTTCTTCTTTTGTGAAGGGAGAGACAGCTGAAACAGACCTAGCACTTGCATGCCCTGCCTTGTGTCCTGGTGTAGAACCTCTGCTGACTGAATTGATGCTTTTGGTGGTGGCTCTGGACCTCCTTAGCACAGAAAATCCTGTGTTAAATCCTGTGTGAGACTCCAATGTGCTTTGTTCAAAGATGACTCTGGTAAAGCAAGGAAGCTGCAGCTGCAGGTCCCAAACTTCAGGCAGTGACTAATGGCTGCATTAGCCTTCCCTTCAGTGCTGAGCTGGGAATTATCCTAACTTAAAGTATAAGTTTCTAGAGCTACAAAGCATCCAGCAGTAGCCAGCAAAAATTTATTAAGTGCATAGGTAATATGAGTAATCTTATTAACATCCTTCCAGGACTAACTCTCATATTACTGAATTTACTGTATGCCAATAATTTTAAACAAAGATCTTTAGCTGAGCCACCTTTTATTTTGTTTGTAAAAATAAAAAAAAAACAAAAACCCAAAGGACAAAGGGGGAAATAGAGCCCATTATAGGAATTGTCACTGGAACAGTTTAAAAATAATTGAATGTGTAGCTCTGAGTATAGCCTACAATGTAAAGTAGCAGCAGTTATAATATTTCTTCTCTCTAAGGAAGATAGACGGGTGGGCTGGAATGAAGGCAGTATATACCTGCCAGCATTTTGTTGGCACGTACATATACAGAAACATCTTTTCCATCTTATCCTGAAACTGTGGGCATTTCAGAAGAGTGACTTGGCCATATAAAAGCCCCCTGTAACAGTATGTCTTCAGAGTGGAGTAATTTTTGACTCTTATTTCAGCTCTGCATTTTACTCCATATGTCATTCCCACACACAAACTCTGATACTGTCAGTCTCCGAAGGATGATGAAATTGGAAAGAGAAGTTAGAGACAGCTTTTCACCCTCATTCAGTGTTCTCATGTTCCCTGTTTACTGGTGAGGACCTAACTCAGAGGAACAGAGGTTTTTCAGAAATAGCTGGACCTCGTAGAGGCATCACATTTGTTCCTTGGTTGTTGGCAAGCGACCTTAAGCTAGATGAGCCCTCTCCAAGGCCATGCCGTGGTCATTACTACACACTCTTTGTTGCTACAGATCCAGATAATGTCACTGATTATTTCACTATTATTTAATTGATAATTTCTTTGAAATTCTTAGGGTTGGGCTATGTAACTCAGCTGTTGAAAAGGTGTTCAGGGTCTGAGACCAAAGGACTTAGATTTGAGACAACTCCATGTACTGCGGAGAGAAAGGACTAGGTGGGATGCCCTGTGAAGGCCAACAGAAATACCCAAGGGAACACCAAGGTAATGAGGATTCATTAGCCCAAAATAGCTTGGCAGTCTGGCTCCTTGCACCTCATCTCAGTAAAAGCTGGTACTCAAAGCTGAGGGTCAATATACAGCCTGACTATGCAGCGAAGCCATGCTTAATGGGGCTATTACATTTTCCACATAAGGGAAATCCACCACGATTTATATCCAGCTTAGTACGTCGGATTCAGGCAGAAGGCTTCTGAAACTACATCCATCCAATATTAATAGCATCTGTCTCGCAGATTAACTATCACATTGTGTTTTTATTTAAACATCATCACTGAGCAATCACTCACTAAATTATTTAAAGGAAACAACAAAAAATTGTTTTAAGGTCACAAGAAGGATGTCAGTGAGCCAGTATTACTAAGCATTTTAAAACCTGGAAGATTTCATTTTAAGGAACTGTAATAATGCCTTTCTTTGGCATATGTAATTCTATATTTTATATTTATGAAGATGGACATTTCTGAAGTGTTTAATGAACAGCAATATAGTTCCTCAGTTTAAATGCAGAGCCTTATACTATTTTTAATATTATCCAGTAAGTAACTCAGTCCCATATGCTTCTGTAGTTTGACTGCCAAAGAATGCAGCAAGTTGCTTTGGAGGCTGCCTCCACACCCCAGCCAAAACCATGTTTGTGGTCCAGAGCTATTGATGTCCTACCGGTGTGGAACTTGAAAATGGCCCCACAGAGAAGTTATGCAGAGGTTCTGCTAACTCCATTGAACAGGATGTGGCTTGGACCCATGTATGGAATTGGGGCAAAGCTTAAATACTAGACATGCTACACTGGAAAAAGACAGTACAATCTGGCAAACAGTGAGGTGTTTACTCCGCTTGGTCGCCAGATGACCCCTGCTCCCCAAAGCATAAGCCACATTCTTAACTTTCATGCACCATCCTAGGGTATATTAAATATTTTAGACTGGGAAATGACAAGAGAGTCAGTCCACTTCCAACTTCTGCTGCCTCCCTCTCATCTTAGGCACGTATAGGTGACTGAGCCAGAAATTCATGCACGCAGGTTAGAGAATGGGAAAAGACAAAAAGAAATTATCATCAACAGTAAAGTGTGAACATGAACAGAAATTGAAGAGATCTGTTGGTTGTACACATACCTTTATTTTGTTGTCCTGCTGTGCATTATATCAGCTATTTAGTACAACCTTTACCTGTTATGTTCAGAATGCAAATCTTTACTTTTAAATTGTTTGTCATACTTGCTCAAGATTAAGCTCTCATTTTGCACTGACTGGATTGCTTCCATAAACTGTAACAAGTAAGCACTTGTATTCCCATCTTTTTTTTTTAACACTGTGCAGAATAGTTCTGTTGTCTGGTAATCATGAGGATCCGCAAAAAATTCTAGTGTTTTCGTTCCGCGTATGGGTACCCATTGATCACCCGGGCACTAATACGAGCCCCAATAATCTAAAAACCAGACCCCAAGATGTGTACCAGGACCTCCTTAAGGTGCAGTTCCCACAGGACTGTCATTCTGTGAGGACTGCAAAAATCAAGAGACTCATTAGAACGAGAAATTGCTACATTTCTAAATCAGTTCATTTTGTTGTAGTAGTGCTGATTTGATTGTAAAAGTGTGATGTGATGAGGACTGAGCTCAAAGCCTCGTGGTGTTTTTCTGGCTGCAATAACTGGTCTGTAGAAGACAGATACTCTCTACAGACTTTACTTTGTTAAATGAAGACAGATAAAAATATTTTCTCCCCTTTCCACAAAGCAGCTGAACCTCCTGTGCTTAATATGGCAGAAAACAACAATTAAAATAAAATTTACCTCACACATACACTAGTCGTAACCTATTCGGATATTTTCTATACAATTTAATATTTTCAGCCTAAAAAAAAATAATGGTTGAGAAGGGACATAAATGGAAACAAAGGAGCAACAAATCTGAAACAGATGTTAGGAAGCACTCCCAGCACAGGAGAGCTGATGTGCTGAAAAGCTACCTGGGGGCAGAGCATTAAAAGACGCCTCTCAATAAAGCCTGTGAGGAAGAGCAAAACAATGGAGGAAGACTTGATTCAGATACCTCCTTGTCCTCTACACCTCTCACGCCACCGCCTCAGGGAATTCTGCTTTTCTTACACAGCATGATTCTGTGGCCCATTCAAGCCCACTTTAAAACAGAAGCAAAAACGTGAGGGAGAAATTTTGAGTGAATTTCAGGTTAAAAGAGTAAGGAGTAAAACGAGTATGGACAGAAGGATTTACCCCAAGATGGAATTATGTCATCTATGCCAATACACATAAGTTAAAGCTGTTGCTCTAGCACAGTACATGAAAAGGTGCTAGATAGAGGGAGAGCTGAATTCCATTGTCATAAAAGATATGCATGTAAGCTAGATTGTAGGGCAGTTCTTTATGAAAAACAATGGAAAACTGTGGAATAACTGTGGAAAACACAATTTATTCACAATGTTGAGATGAAATAAGGGTTCCCAGAGTTCCCTACCTTCACAAGCTACCTAAATCAAGGCTGCAGTCCAACCAAAAATTAATTAGTATTTTCAGTATGTCCCAAGCTCCATCAAGTTGCCTGTAAATACAGTGAAAGTGTGGAGAAGGATGTGGGAGCTAATGAAACAAGCCCTAAATAAAGAAAAAAATCAGCAAGCCAATAAGCCTACCAAAGTAAAAACAATGCAGTGCCCTAAATCTGCTCTCTTGAGCAGGTTGATCAGTGATCTCCAGTTTTTCATGTTTAGTGCCACACCGTGTATGTAAGCCATGACAAGACTCTGAGGAATCAGGGAAGCTGGAGTCTGGCTGGCATATGAAATCATTCCTGAAGTGCCACTGCCTGTGACATGAGGGATCATTCCAACGTCTTTGCTTGCCTTCAGGACCTTTTTCTGACAGGTGCAGCAGATGAACTTCTCTGACAGCCTTCCTTGCGAGCTTAAGACCAACCCGCCACCAGTCCAGGATGCCAAATGACGGAGGAAGGTGGCTTTGCTCATGCTCACAGGACTCATGGCATTCTTGTGAATGAGCAGCAGGGACCTCCTCTTCTGCAGAGTTCTGCTGAATGCTCTGATTTACTGTCACGATGGGACCAGGAACAGGAAAAACATGAGCTTCCCAGTCTTCCTCTGTCCTGACACATGAACTCCACAGTGTCCTCTGGGCTGAGAACCACCCTGAATTGCTCGGCAAAATGCTACAGCTGGGACTGGAAATCTGTTGCATCTCTGGAGTCGTTTATGTGCCCGAAATCCTGCAGTGACCTGACTGATTCAAATAGGGGGGAAGGATTAGTTCCAGCTCAGATCGTATCTCTCACGGAAGAAGGCACAGAGGCTGCTGAGCCAGGTCAGCCAGGGCAGTGGGAGTCACGACTCTGGTCTGAGGTGGGTGGCAGGGAGCCAGCACCAGCCTGCAGGACCCCCACTCCTCTGCCCCTCACCAGTTCCCGACCCTCATCCCAAAGAGAGGCAGAAATTGTTCTGGTCTCTGAGAGGCAGCTAAGTTGGACTGTGGAGAGCAGGCTTAGGTAATGGTACATGGAAATGCGTCATAGTTCAGCCGTTTAAAATGTCGAAATAAAAGGGACAAGGCTGTGTGAGGACAGATAACAGCACTCCTCAATAGGTTGTGTGGCTGGTTTAATGAATGGTTTATCTGTTCCTCAGTTTCTGTTAGTTGCTGGAGTTGTGACTTTAAAAAAAAAATATACAGAAAATGTTGATGACTATTTTGTCACTTGGTTTTTTGACAAAGACTTAAAACCAAGGATTTTTTTTTCAGTGGGGAAGATACTGAAGATTCATTAAGTGAGTTTTCTTCTTAAAAATTACTTACACCAGAAGCAGAAAGGAAGGAAAATGCCTATATTTTCTAGCTAGGAATAATATTCATAACTACAGAAGAAATCTAGAAAGAAGGGTTTGGTCCTCAGAAGAAAAAAGCCCATTCTTGTGGTTTCAGTCATAGGGAAATAATGCACACACACAGAGAAAATATTTCATCACAACCTCAGCGCATGTTGGATGTGAGGAACAACATTAATTATTTAAATGTTTTGCAGCATTTTACAGATTTAGGGACTTATTTTCCCCTGTCCTTCCTGAGAGTTAAAATAATGGCTCATTATTTGGGCAGAGAAGCACTCCTGAAGAGTATTTTATTTGGTTTTGCTCATGAATTACTGCTGGAAATGAACAGCTGACAAATTAAGTCACCCTGGTAGTTGGGGGTAAAAAAAAAAAAAGCCTTCAGCTTCAAGTTCAAGATCTGTTTACATGTCTTTAGAAAGGGAGTGGCTTCTCTCTAGTGTTTTATACCAACCTTGGTTCACTCTTCATCAGCTGCATTTTTACTTTAGGACTCATCTGCATTGAAAAAAAAGAGTAACAGAAAAGCCAAAAATATTGAGTGATCTGGTTACAATATCTTTTTTTCCATAACTGTTTAAATATGGCTTTGTACCATAGCATGGACTAGAGCTAACTTGGTTGTAGCTTTGAGGCTATAATTGAAGGTCTTTTCTACAGTAAAATACTGAACTTATGCTTTACCTATGGAAATAGCAGCTGCATTAACAAATGTGGGTGCCCTTGTCTAAAGACCAAACAGGTTCAATTCATGTGCTAGATGCAGTGCAATTTTTTGGTAACACAAGCCTACAGCTTGTGTAATATATATATATATATATTTTTTTTTTTCAAATATACAACTATATTAGATCTGGAGGTATATATGTGGCGTTGTTTTCAGTAGGAGTTAGTTTTTGAAGGAGCAATAGTGAGACACTGAACTCAGAGCCTCACCGTAAACTAATACCGTACATATACTTCTTTTTCCTTTCCTCACAACTGCTGAAATTCAATAAATGACTCCTCATTAGCAGATGTTAAGAACTGTTACAAAAGATACAATCATCTGGTGAGGCTGGCGAGCGTGCAGTTGAGTCATCAAATAGCACTGAAGCAGGACATCTCTAACAGAAGTATGGATCAGAGGCAAGCTCTGTTGTGACAAAGAACTTAATCGTTTGAAGTGTCTCATCTCCTTCCTCCCAAAAATTAGCATGAAATTTAAATGAACCCAAATTCATTGCTGTTAATGACAAGCTAGATTTGGAAAAATTCTAAAAGTTTTTTTGTTTTGTTTTCAGCCTCTGCATTTATCACAAGTTTATATTTCCCACAGTGAGATTTAGTCCTTCCCCTATAAAATAAGATACCATGGTAAAGAAAGAGGAAAAGAAAAAAAGAAAAAAAGGTTTCCTGAACTCCTCATGGTATTCCCAGAGGACATCTCAACATTAACTGGAAAGTTTCACAAGCTGTCCGTGAACATCAGAGAGTAAAGGCTCATTTGAGCTGTGGGTTTGGTGAGCCAATCTGCTCACACTTCATCAGAAGTGTCAGGGGATCCTGACAAAATGATAACGATGCTGTGCACTGGGTAGAGGAGAACATAAATAATCTACTTAATTCCATTTGTTTTAGCATTTCTTTATATCCATATGCTGAAATCATATCACACCAGCCCAGCCTTTGTACTCAGAGAGTTCCTCTGAATTGGATTAGGTAATATATTGAAAGCTGTATTTCTTGAAGTTCCTTTGGGTTTCGTGTGTGTGTGTGTAAGTGTGTTTGTGTGTGTGCATTATTTCCCTGTGATTGTGTTTTTGTATATGCAGAAAACAATTAAACAATGTTTCCCCCAGTCACTTTGCCAGAAAGCAAGGTCATCCCCTGAGAGTCATTCACTATAAAAGCTTGTGATGAATAGACAAATTTATGTGTAAAAATCTAGGAGTATTATGGAAGAGATACAAGTTACCATTTTATTTTGCTGCAACAGACAGCACTAAGTAAGCAGTCAGCAGGCAGAGCATGGCTCCATGTTAAATGAAAGTTTTGTGATAACTCTTCTTTCCCGCTGGGAAGGACACTATGGACAGCCACCAGCCCTCACGCTGCTCTGAGCTGCTGAGGAGAGGGCAGCACGGGAAACACAGCACCTCTCCAAATGCACAGGAGACTACAGATACAACTTGCTTTATCTTCAGAGAAAGGTATCTGACTTTTTTTGTCTTGCCTAGATGATGAGTATTAAAGGTAAAACTACCCCAGGGAAAGATTGTGTCCTTCAGCCCCATGAGCTATGTTCCTCTTAGCTGTCATAGCACAGCAGACGTGTTGCCCATACTTCTTGCAATGAATGAACAAGCTCATCATGGAAGGCTTGTTTTTCTGAGATATCTGTAAAGAATATGATGTTCTTCCGGTACATGGTGGTGAATTAGCAGTAGTCATTTTGATTTCCTTCTCTTTACCGCTGGCAACCAAATGCTTCCATACAGACAGGTATAATACTGTGTACCCGATGGCTTATATATTAAATAAGTATCTGCAGATCCAATACCCTGGACATTGTTTACTACTCTCATTTACTTGGCCCAAGTTTTTTCATGTATTATTTCATAAATTCATATTATACAACTGCGTGCTGCACAGCTCTGGCCCATGTCGTTGCCACATCCTGGTGAGCTGCTCTTTCCTCCCATGCAGTGCATACCCAAGCAGTGCAGTCAGTGAGAGGGAACAAGGGTCAGGCATATTGCCCTTGGTCCATGTACTTGGATCTGGCACTGACCTTAGAAAACAGAGGAAAGAAAAAAATTGGAAGATTTTTTTTCACATTCCCAGAAACCATTCCATAATCATGCAGTTACTAGATCAGATGCAAAGGGGAATTTTGGAAAATGCAGTTGGGGAGCCCAGAAAAAGTGGGGCCATTCCTTTTGGGTAGCAGCCCATAGTTAGATCAAATTATGCTGATCATGAAACTGTATCCTTAGACAGGAACCCACAGCTGCAATTGCAGAGAGAGGCCTGAGCATGCGCGGAGCAACTGGAATATTCTGGAAATGCAACAGGGAAAATTCAGGAGTTCACAGCTGAGCATGTGCAAAGTGAAGTGAGTCAAAGGTCTGAAAGCTGGTATCACTTTGGGAGGATTTCCTGAAGAAGCCAAAATTAAGCACACAACTAAGGCAAACAACTTTCTCTCTACCACTTTTCAAACTCTTCTTCCAAAACATGGGACAATATATTGGTCAAAAAGAAATACGTATTTTGCGTAAAGAAGAGTTGAAGAAAAACTGAAGTTTTTCACTGCCACTTCCTAGGAACTCTCATCCTGATATTATCTCTTATGTTGAAAATTTCATCTGGAACAATTCAGTTTAGGCAACAGAAGGTTGTGGAGAGAGAAGTGGTGGCCCATCTACCTGCTTCCAGGTTTCAGATGCCACCTGCCCTATCTGCTGTGGTTTCTGGCTACCACTGGCTCAGGACTCTCAAGCTCCTGGAGGCCAAGAACCTCAATGGGAATAGCGTGTTACCCTGACAAGTCCTTCCCTTCCCCTTCAGATGATGAATCAAGACTCACAGAAAATCATCTTTTGTCAGGATTTACATTTATGGCAATTCCATTTTTCCTCATCTTTCTTCTCAGTTCATCATGTCATGCATCTCCATTCATCATCTTCTAAGGTACCAGTCTAATATTATTTGATTGTGACCATGTAGATCCATAGTGATGGAATCATAGAACCATAGAATATTTAGTTTGGGAAAAATCCTTTAAGATCATTGAGTCCAACTGCAAACCTAACAGTGCCAAGTCCAAGAACAAGCCGTGTCACCAAGTGCCACACTGCAAGTCTTTTACACCCCTCCAGGGATACTGACTCAGCTACCTCCCTGGACAGCCTGTATCAATGCTTGACAACCCTTTAAGTGAAGAACCCTTTCCTAATATCCAATCTAAACCTCCCTTGACACGATTTTAGGCTGTTTCCTCTTGTTCTGTTGCTTTTCACTCGGGAGAAGAGGCCGACCCCCACCTGGCTACAACTCCTTTCAGGTAGCTGTAGAAAGAGAAGGTCTTCCCCAAGCCTCCTATTCTCCAGGCTAAACAATCCCACCTCCCTTGGGTGCTCCTCACTGGACTTACGCTCACCCTTCCCCAGTTCCACTGTCCTTCTCTGGACACTCTCCAGCACCTCAATGTCTTCCTCGTAGTGAGGGGCTCAAAACAGGACACAGGATGCAAGGTGTGGCCTCACCAGTACCTAGTACAGAGGAACAATTCCTGCCCAGTCCTGCTGGCCACACTATTGCTGATACAGGACAGGATGCCAGTGGCCTTCTTGGCCACTTGGACCCACTGTTGGCTCATGTTCTGTGTGGTTTTCCAATCGGCAACTTTCCAATCACTCTGCCCAAAGCCTGTAGCATTGCATAGGGTGGTTCTGACCCAAGTGCAGGATCCAGCACTTATCCCTGTTGAACCAAGTATTGCCTTTTAACACTGTTAAAATTATTTTAATTAAATGGAATAAAACACTCCCCAAAGATCTACACATTGGTTCTTTAAAACACAGGGGTATGCTGGAAGGTTTTTCTGGTTTTTATTGAAAATGATGCCATGATGATTTTTTGCCTTTCTATTTACCCCTTTTTATATACTCTTTTATATAGCTTCTATGCTTTTAGCCCACATATTTCTAATTCCTCAGGTTTGATAACTAGCATAGACCCAATATTCCATTAAGCCCGGAGACCAAACATCCTGGGAGCCTCGCAGCTGGGGGTCAGAAAGCCCCAGACATCAAGGTCCTCTCCAGAACACATTCTATAAACTAAGATAGGCCCATCCAGGGGGAAGGTTCCTCGGACGAAGGGTTCACTCTAGCCTCTCATTGGGGAATCTTTGATAGATGTGCTAATTCACAAGGCCTGTAACTGTACATGCGATGTATCGTGGGTGTGCATTTTGGTGTGTGCTTCTCAGTGCATTCCACCCAGATGGAGAGTGCACCTTAAGGATCCTTAAATAAATACCAAGGTAAGCCCCTTCTCCCTCTTAACCGTGTTTGGCTCTGATTTTAAGACCAGGGAAAGGCAACAAAATAGTAATACTGAGCCTGTTGCATTCTCTCTCAGAGGATATGATTTGTTCCCCATTCAGCCTCTAAGCCCCTCAGTCTCAGTAGTACACAGCATTTGATTTCATAAGCAACAGCTACAGCTGCTCATCTTATGCTCCAGGTATTCCTCCCAACAGATAGGGCCTGCAAAATAAATCCAAAGGCCTTCAGTTGAGTATGAATACACTGAAATGGACTCAAAGCTCAGTGGAAGGAAAGAGGATTTTGGCACTTTTTCAGGATTTTAACAGATATTGGCCATGGCTGACCTAGAAGGCATGGTAGGACCAAGGCAGGTAGAGGCACTCTGCTTCCCAACTCCTCTCTCTGTTCTTACTGTAGTTCTTTTCTCAAAACACACTGCTAGACTTGTGTGATTCAAATATTTTGGTGTCCCAATAGTATAAAGACAATTGTTTTGATGCCATTTTTTTCTTCCAGTCTGAATGGAGCAATGCAAAAGGAAACTCAGGAAAGGGGATCCATTTGGTGATGAGCCATCACCAAATGCCAACTGTCCTGCTCTCACCTGCAGTAGGATCCCTTTATGCCATCCTGCTTGTAGAGTGAATACATTTGTGCATAGAAAAGAAATTTCATGGGAACAGAATTCAGGTGGTTGCTCCTTATATTTTCACTGAAGCCTGGTTATACCAGGTTTTATAGCAGTCCAGACTCTTATATGTCTGTTCGGATAAGTACCATGTTATAAATGACTAGAACCTCACCCTCTCACCTCTTAACTAGTTCAAGGGAAAAAAAGGCATATTTTTTAAAAGCCATTTCTCACTGTAAGGGCTCTGTGCCTGGTCATCACGGAACTCTGGAGTAACACACTGCATGATAGAGATCTAGATGAAAAATATATGGGCAGCAGGATAGAGGAATCAAATGCATTGCAAGAACAATGAGGATAAATGCTATTTCTACAGAAAACGTAGCAGGTGAATTTGCCTTAATTAACAAAAAATTAGAACTGAGGATTGAGCCAACATCAGTTGCAAAGTTCCTAAGCATAAAATAATTTTTTTTTTTAACAAAAAAACCACTTAAAATTCAGTGCTTGTTCTGTTGTTGGAAAGATGAAAGACTGCGAAATACTAGCAGGCAGACTTCAGGATGTCTGTAGATACTGTCGTGATTTGAACACCCTGGTGCTAAGTGTATCAAAATCCCATGGAGCTCTATAATGGTTCTACACAGTCCATGTCTAGTATCTGTAATACTTGGCAAATTTAGCACCAGTATATTCCTAGTATGCAGGTTGAGGTTTCAAATTACTGACGAGGCCTTCTGCTTCTTTAAATGTGGTATTAAAAGTACCTTAGAAGTCTGAGCACTATCACCCTTTTTTAGGTTTTTCTATTCATCATAATATTGTGCTAAGGTTTCTTAGGTAAACTTGATTGGCAGACATCCATCTTTATCCTCTGCATGGCTGGAGGTCAGCACTGGTGAAAGGTAATGCTTTTTTAATTAGTTGCTAGGGTATTATGTTTCCTTTGTGTGGATTGCATTTTGCATTCCTGTGAGTCACTATCTGAAGAGATGGTCTTTGCATTCACTGCTAAGCATAACACAGACAAGTGGAGAAGATTTGTAAAAGATTCATATCAAAGATGTTTATAAAAAGTCTTGGATCTAGGCAACATACAGGTTTTCCAGCAGTCACTGCAAGTAAAGAAAAACAATAGAATTTTAAATGATGACAGAACCAACTCTAAAGACACTCTTTGCAGTCTACACCAGGAATCACAAAGCCAAAATAGTGGCTCTACATTGTGGACGTCATCTCAAGTCCCTCACAGACGTGTCTCCTCAGTTAGAATCAAAAGGATCAAAAAATTTCTGTGCAGATAGGGACAAGACATCATCTGTTCAAGACGACAGCAATCTGTAGAATGCCTTTGTAACTGGATTTATGTTTACCTGAAATCACCCTGTGGAAAAAGAGATTGTGGCAAGAACTCTAAAAATTTCCAGCAATCCTCTAATAATGTACAGATATTTGTTTGAGGAAAACAGTACATGTGAAAATTTATGCAAGACTGTTTCTAATAAGCTTAGAGTAGACTAGAGGTGAAAGGAAATTGCAGAAGAAATGGAAAGACAGGGCTTCCATGCAGATTCCACACAGGTGGGCAACATGTCTCCATGCTCCTAAAATTTATCTAGAGTCATTTGTCATCACGTAAAGTAAAAATATGCAAATTTCTGCTACCAGGATGAAGCTAGGCCTAAGACAAAGATTCTCGTGAGACTCCAAAACTTGGGGACTTCTTTGGTAGTAGCCAGTCCTCTGCAGTTTAAGAAGCAGTAGCCAGTCACTGGAGATACCTAGTATTGAGAATACTCTTCAAAATGGGATTCACCAGAACCAGTTTACTTAATATATGAATGACTGCATCAGCAACATTTTTGCAAAAATGTCTCCTTTCTTTTCTGGTTGGAATTTCCACCTATAAAATGTTATCATAACTAAGTACTTGCTCCTGGAACTAATTCAGTAAAGCTCTTTCTCAGGCAGGGACTCATTTACACTTAGATTATCCCTGAGATTCAGAAAAAGTGGAACAAAATGAGACCATACATTCTGTGCACACAAACAGTGAAATCTGGCCTCAGTCCAGGCGGTGTTATATCCCATCGCATGTAGAGGCATGTGCATACATTGGGTGTAAACATTCATAAATATCCTTCAGTCTCCCCTTCAATAAACTGACTCTGTAAGTGTTTTCACTTAAACTGGGGAATTGCTTCTTGGAATAACACTTCCAAAGATAATGTCCCAGTGAGAGGCAGAGGCATAGGCTGATGATAAATCTTGCTTACACACAAATTGGTCTGTATGTAAAGGAAAGGGCATTGCAGACAGGACTGAAAACACTTGAACTCTGGCTAGGTCCAGGTGGTCTCAGCCGACTTAGTAGCTACCTTGCAGAAGACTAAATAAAAAGGTGTGACAATGTCCATGATAATCAAATAATTATGCAAATAAGTTATTTTGAATCAAACATCCAAGGCATTCAGATAAGTTTGTAAATTGCTCTGTCTGTTTCTCTGAGCATATGCTCTGTGAATAATGCCATGTGTTATGTGTCATGTGGGAAGACAAACTCCTGTAAAATATTATAAAGTTTTATCTGAAGTTGAATCTGTTGTCTGACATTTTCCTCTTTTTACACATGTAGAGTCATAATCCTTATTAGTAGAATCTATGTGCAAAATTCAGGGTAAACTTCGCTTTTGTGTGTGTGTATGATGATGGGAGAGGAAGATACAAGAAGGGAAATAATATCTATGGGTGGTTGCTCTATTTTTTAATAATATGGTGATTGTGGTTTTCAAAACAAGAATTTATTACTTATGGAGAAGAAAAAAATTAAGAGAACTGTTACTTAATTTTCTATTTCTTTATTTTTAATAAGTATTTTATAATTTTTAATTTCTTTTTTTATGGCTTTAGAAGTTTATTTCATTGATTTTCCTACTACTTACCTTTCTAGCCTGTCTGCTTTTGTACAGTATGATGACAAGAAATATCTGTCATAGCAGTGGGCACTGATTTCTGGATCTTTGGCTATCATCAGTGTGTGTGTACAGTCTGCAGAACATGGTGTTTTAAATATATAATGCACTTTTTGTTTGAAGATGAACATAGACTTCAAGACCAAAGGCAGCATGTCAGTGACAGGGCACTAGATTTTTTTTACCTGTTCTTTCTGTAGTGATTCTAATTTGTGAGAGGAGAAAAAGAAAAGTTGTCTTTACTTTTCCATCACATTTAATTGGTTTGTGTAAACTGCAGGAGTCTCACTCGAGATTTATAAACAAATATACCATTATGTTCCTCATTAGTTTGAAGAATACCTGGGTAAGTGGTAGCTGTCAGATATACAATAAGTGCCCCCCTCCTTTTTTGCTTATATAATAATCCCAGCATTCAAAAGACTAATCACTACACATTGATCTACAAAGCATCTTATTTCCTTGTCAAATTTCTCTGCTGAGCTTAGCCATGCTTGTCAGCTTCCCAGATCCTCCTTTCAATAACTGGTTTATTCTTAGCATCTTGCCAAAATGCATTCCTAGGCGTAAACCACGGAAGAATGAAGTTCTAATTTCTTTATCTCAGTCAAGAAGAGGCTTTTACCCATGCTCATGGGAAAGGTCAGAGCCAATTTTGGTTGCAGGTTCCCTTGAAAGAAGCAAGCATTTACAGCACATTGGGGCCCTTTGTCTATAAATACAGATGACCACCAAAGGTGACGCGAGGAGAGGAGAGGAGAGGAGAGGAGAGGAGAGGATAAGGAAAATAGAAAAACTGAAGAAAGGAAAAACAAGGAAAAGAAGGAATAGATGGGAAAAAGAAATGGAAGAAAAGGAAAAAGAAAAAAGAAAGAGAAAAAAGGAAAGAAAAGTAAAAGGAAAAAAGGAAAAGGGAAAAAGGAAAAAAAATGAAAAGGGAAAAGCTGAAAAGGAAAAGGAAAATGAGTGATGAAATTGATCAAAGAACTACATGATCTTCTGTGTTAGCACAAATGTCAGCTATAGATACTAGGTAGTGCTAAACTGAATTTCAAATATAGGAACTGCCCTGTCCTCTAACCCTTAGCTTTTCTGGTGCCTTTCTGGTCAAAGCCAAACCTCCCCTGTCTTTCCTGGGCAGGGAACCACAGTGAACACTGATGTGCCCAGCTCACGCCCAACACAATGCAGAAGGCCGGGCAGCTACACAATAATGGTCACGGTTTATCTGTTCTTTGGGTACCTTGCAGGTTCTGATGCAGCAAGAAGCACTGTGCCGCAGGTCTGTGGTTGTCCGTATGTTTAAACAAATCTACATTGTATTGAATGAGTGCATCCCTATGGAGCAAGTGCTGAAAATGAGCATTTACTGACTTTCTAAGCATTGACTAAGTGAATTAGGGATGGATTGTTAGATCCACTAACCAGAGTCTGACTTGTCCTTTCTTGTAAAAGCTAGTAAACTTATTGATTTCACATTTTGCCTATTCTTTTCTGATGTTTCGTTCATACTAAACCACTCAATTATTATATGTTCGTATATGCAGTAAATGTCCCTGTACAGAGAACAGCCATCAGAAGGAAAAGCTATAGCATTTCAATATTGTTTCACCTCCTGCTTGACATCTGTCATGGGTTTCACACAGTAAGTTCTGCATCAGTTGAACAACCTGAAGCACAGCCCTTAGAAGGCTGAGTCTAATACAACTTCCTCCCTCAGAAATACACCTGTGGTAGTTCCCAAGCCCACAATTTTCAGGCGCATTGCAGGAAAACCAGTGCAAGATTTCCCAACTCTGACATAAAAAATATTATTTTCTCCAGGTGACAGATACAAAAGACAAATCACGTTGTGCGGCTATATTTTTCTTTGTTCTCCAAGTTTGACTTTCACCTTAATTTTTTGTACTAAATTCCCAACAGGTCCTGTATGTTAGTTCACTATATCAGAAACTATATTACTAATTTTCTCCACTGGCAATAAAACAACTATTCTCTGCTTTAAACCTACTAAAGGAAAGGGAATTCTTTTCAATAAACCAAATAATCCTAGATTAGATGGATCAAAACTTTGCTGTTTTACACAGCATGATTTAAAATTATATTCACTGTGTAATCAATGACCTACTTAGAAAATTAAGATGACAGGATTTTATAATCAGGGATTTGTGGCTTTCTATGTAAAAATTACTCTCAAATCTTGACATTTTATTCTTCAGTAGGATGAGTCTAGCTCTGTGGAGATCATATTAAAAAAACCCAGGTTAATTCACAGTGTTTAGACTATATATGTGTGGATAATGCTTCTGGCTGCCAATCCATTTTAAAAGGAAGAGACAAGATACAAAGGCTGCTTTACTGTTGTTGAGGTTGGACAAAAGAGCAATACAGAGACAGAACAGCTCCTTCACAGCTAAAGACCATTCTCAATTCTCCCTCTCTCTTGTTCTTATCTCCCTCTCAGGTTACTGCATTTTCTGCTCCCCTCATGCCATTGCAGTAGTGCTGAAGACAAGTGAGATAATGCTTGGCCCAAATCCAGGCAATCATTTTGGAGTAATTAGTTTAGGTACTGCACACCCAGCCCATACTTTTTTTTCAGGTAGGTATCAAGTTGCTCACATTACCTGATTACCTGCCTGCATGTGGATGGCCAGCCCCAAGGTGCAGGTAAAGCTCCTCCCCAGGTAGCAAGTGAGGGTTTAACTGAATGTATCAGTTTGTTCTGGGAAATTTGGCTCTGCTGCAATGACTTATTTTTCCTCATGCTGCTCTGTGCAATCTCCCTTTTGCAGTTCAGCCTTTTTGGCACTTTTAACCCAAGAACATAGTCTATGTTGTGATGACCTTGGAGCTGCTGGTAATTCTGACGTTGCTTTTTTCGTTCCTCCATTTGTTTGGAGAGCTGGGAAAGAGCAATGTGCATTTTTAGGACTGAGCAATTTTTCACCCTGAGCACAAGCAGCTGGGTGTGCACTTTTCAGGTGGATGCTAGGCTTTTTAAAGGTACACAAACTGCACATCCCCGGTCTTGCCACTGATTTCACAGAAATTCAGCATTTGTGTGTCAGAAACACACATTTAGCTCTCACACAGGAAATACTGGATAGAGACACAGGATGACTGACAATGGCATGCACTGTAGGCTGATGGCTTCCTTGCTCGGGCAACATTTTTGCACCTTTTATTCCTTTCCTCCTCCATCCAGTGATCCCTGATTAACCCTTTGCCATGCCTCCCCATGCACCCCTCTAGCCCAAGGTCTCTCTGACCCAAACTCCTTTCCTGAGTGTACCTTGAGTAGCAATGTCTTGCCCATGACTCTTTGGCTATGCGCCTGCTCCCTGACCATGGGCACCCTTCAAAGGGCAGGAAGGAGCTGTCTCCACCTTGTCCTCACCCCACCTCTCTGCTACAAATGTGAGCGAGGGTGCAGCTTTATGCCAGCTGTGCAGGTAGCCTCAGGCTATGGATATATTTCCACCAGGAATTGGTGCGAGGCTGCTAACAGCTTCACAAAGACAAGAAAAGAGCTAAAAAGCTGTTGGATGCTAAAGGCTTCCAGCCAATACTAGCCTGGATCAGATACAGATTGGCAGCCTTGAGGTGCATGGTTCCAATTTCCCATTACCAATTCCCCTGAGCTGCTCAGTCTCCCATGGTGAAAATTCTCATTTAGGAGAGATCCTGTAGGGCTGCCTTGTTCTTTTCCTCTTTGCTTTGTTTCCAATTTTTAGCAGCAAGTCCATGAAGTCTTGCAGCCAGATGCCCACTGGGTCTCAGGTGAATGTAAGCAGGCATCCTGAGAATAGTTCAGCTCAAGACCTAAAGCTGCAGTCACTATTTATATTCCTAGAAATCAGAGCAAATAACAGTATTCTAGTCCCATTTCACCTAGCTGATTAGCTTTGCAATCAGTGCGTGAAAGAATTTGAACTTGGCAGCTACTCAGAACTCTGAAGAGCATAACCCAAGCGATGGGAATAAAACAGTGGAAAGACAATTATGTTCCTGTATACAACTGATTGCAAAGAAAAAGATTGAACATATTTTCAGTTAGAATTTTATTAAAATTTGGGCAGAGAGATTCAAGCTATTCTTGCCAGAAAAGGTAACTATGTGCATACAATATTGTTCAAGAGGGATGTTGGTAATTCAGTGTTACTTGATTTCTTTAGAAGAAGGCCAGGTTCTGAGCTGGCATGAACAGATTATTTCCTTCAAAGTTGGCAGAGCTGTGATGATTGCAACAGCTGAAAGTCTTGCTCTGCACTGCATCAGTGCTATTATAATTACTGTTTTCATCCAGTAAAACTAAGTAGATCAACATGGTCACGGCTGGCTCCAAGTTCTTCAGCAGCGTATCAGAAACTGGATGTCACTCTCCTGTGGACAAGGGTCTAAGAACAGTCTCCTTCTGCCAGTGGAGACAATAGGAGAAGAACAGCATTTTCAAGATGGAGAGATGGGGGAGCTGGGCTTCCTGCTGCCCTTGCAGCAATCAAGGTTATAAAGGGTGTGAGCCCAGGCAGCCTCTCCAAAACATCACCCCCATTACCTATAGACCAGCGCCAACTGGATGAGCACATTAACATCATAGAGATGCCTTTGTCCCATGCTGGGTTTTCTGGGCTCCCTTCATAACTGAGGCAAAACGGTGAAGCAGGCTCCTGGTATTACATGCAAGGCCTCAATTTTGCTAGTTTTTTCTAGCAAAATAAATGTTGATGGTTTCTCTATTCCCTTGTCTCCTTTCTGAACTCTATCAGTTTTCTTAAGAATCCATACAAATGCATTTGGTGGATGTATTTTCTGGCAAAATCTTAGAAAGGTAAAAAATGCATTTACTTTTTCTTTTGATAACGGTGCTGTATCTGAAGCATAACTAAGAAATATCAAGATGAGTGCATGGGCCAATGAAGAAATCTAGAAAGCTCAAAGAAACATGGAAGTGTGGATCACCTTGTCCTCTAACCCACTACATGGCATGATGGCAAGTTAAATTAGTCACAAAGGTAAGACCAGGATCTGTAGTTTAAATAAACAGAATTAGCAGTGAATAATCCAATTTTTGCCACTAATGTTAAGAAAACCAGCAATATAATATTTTTTTTCTCATCAAAACCAGTGTTAGCCCGTGGAGAAGACATACTTCTTGACAAATAATCTGAATGCAACAAAGGCATAATCTAGACATTATTTTGGATACTTATGACATTAATATTAATGGCACATGGGTGGCATTAAAAATTACAAGCAGTTTTCCAACTGCTTGTAAGGATATAGTGTCATGACTGAATTTGGTTTTGCAGCAAGTTTTGACAGTTCAGAACATTATATTACATATATTTTACTTTTTTGTTAACCTACTATTCAATGGAGAGATTAGAAAGGAATGTAAAAATCATCAGACAGAAGGTCTGACAAACCATTCATCTTGACACCCTGTAAAGATAATTCTCAGCCATCTAAGATGGATATTGAAGAGGTTCTAGTAGATAAACAGACTGGCAATAAAAATCTCTAGAGAAACATCAATTTCTCATAATTTCTAAAGAAACAATGGATTACAGAGAGCAACTGGTTACACAGGTATACCATCTTCAGTACACTATTCCAATCTCACTTTTGCCCCTGAAAAGAATGAATTCTATTATTCCACAATAAGGGAAGCCATAGACGAGTGTAGGTTTGGCCAGGAAAGAGATAAATAAAACCAAAATTTTGTATTTTAAAACCAGACACAAAAATACATTAGAAGTTTTCCTGCTGGCTGAAAATGTTCAGAATGAATTTGAAAGAGAAAATAACTGTGAATAGACAGACACACTCCGAGGCACTATTAATCACTGATATCTTCGTGATGGGTCGGACTGCAGCTGCACCTTATACCTGGAGAGGAGATATGTTGTGCAGCATTAGGAGCTATAAGGATGAAAAATTGTGACCTTGAGAGTTACAGTTCTTTCTGTGTGCTTTTCATTTGCTGGGGAAAAAAAGAACCTCACACTAATTTGCTTATGGTCCATATTTTGAAAATGGGATGGGGAAGGACTGCCTGTCACCTCCTGCCCATTTGCTGTGTTAAAGCAAAAGCAGCATCTTCATAGTGCATTATCTACTGCACTCCTGTCTCCACTCACTCTTCAGCATGCACACCCCATACAGCTCATGCAGGGAGTATGAAGGGACTCCCTTTAAGCCAAATTTTAGCATGTAATCTGCTCATATTTAAAAAAATAGATTTTTTTTTTTTTGTCTGAGTGTATGCAGTAGGGAGTTTTTGGCCACTTTTCAGTTTCTGTTCAGTTTTAAAAAGTTTGGAATTAATCAGCAAACCTGGCGAAAAGCAAAATTAGGATGCTTGGGAGCTAACTCAGTCATCCCTTTGACAGTGAAGAAATGCCTGCTCTGACAGCTTCCTACGCCTTCTGTCCTAAATGCTTTTTCTACTGCATTTTCCTCAAGAAAGTCATCTCATTTCATCAGTCCAATATAAACATGACTCCTCTCCTCCTTCTTAGGTCAGAGGAAGTATTTAACACGCTGGAACTTACCAGCACTAATTACTTTATTCTTGACAGCAAAAATTTTGCCAGCAGAGAGAAATGGAAGAATCTTGTGAATGTTTGGAGTCATTAAATGTACACCCGGGCACCTTCATATCTACTATTACCAATTAACAAAATCCTGGCAGAGTACTGAGGAAACTTGCGATCCAATTCTGTAAATACTCATCCACATGGGAAGGGCTGCACAGCTGAGTGGCCTCCGTGAGTTTACTGCCAATACCCATGTGCATTGAAAGTTCCCTACGTGCTTAAGCGCTTGCAGGAATCCTAATCTTTGCCTGTGCTGTTCATAAGTGTCTGATATGAAGAACAGTTCTGAGACATTTCATCACTTGTCAGATTTTTGTAAATTATCCTAAGTTTTCATTATTCCAGTAGTTTCCATGTTTACATGTAGACACAGCAGATAGGTCATGGTATTTGACTTTACACTTCTTTTTTAATTAGTTTTGCTGACCAGGGACCCACTGTTGTTGAAACAGATGTTGCAGCCCAATAATAGCTCTCAGCTGCCAAGAGCAAACTGTGGAACTCAGCCCTCACCATGCAGAACAAATGAGTGCAATAAGGGGCCCATGAGCTCCAGACAACAGGAACACTCCACAAAATGTGTGTTTACCAGCTCTATCTGAAGGCACATAAAATTTCAAACATACTTCTCTTTCTCATCTGAAATATAACAAATGAGAAGCTATTTCTCAAAAATGCACGTAACCCCACAGAATAAATGCATTCTCTTTGTTCCTTTGTCGTGCATATTTGTTTAACTATCTTAATTTGGCTTTGAGTCACATGCAGCACAGATCAGACAGGCTCTTCCAGACTTGAGAAGATCTAGTGAAACTCAACCTGAGGATTCAAATCAGGCTTCCAACCAGTCATGTCTGGTTCAGACATGTAGAAAAGGAAACTATAACGCTTGCTTTCTATGGCAAAAATTAATTAGCTCCCCTATGAACAAATTTTGGTTTTTCCTTAGAAGGACTGAGGTACTCAGCCAAAGTGATGATGATCCTTAATCAATATCCTCTCCTGTATGATAACCAGACTCCCTTTTTTTCTGTCTTACATGTTAAGTTATTACTGCCCAGCCCAGTGTTTCTTTATAATCCGCCTAAGTCTTTCATGCTGTCTTTCACCTAAGAGTTATTGAGTACTATTAACCCCTCTTCTGTATAACTCATTTTGTAACATTAATAAAAATATTACATAGATCAGGCACAGTGTTGATCTCTGGACATGTCTTTGTACCTATTTGTCTTCCAACAAGAGCATTACTATCTTTCTTAAGTTGAATGGCTGAATGGTATATTAATTTATTCTTAGACATATTGGTATTGTAGAAATAGTGAATTTCTGTAAAGATTTCTAACCCATCTGCAAAAGTAGGACTGTCAGTAGGCATGTTATTTAACAACAGGAGAAAGCAGACTTGAAAAGCAGTGATGCTCATGCAGTGCTGGTGGAGAGAAAATTAGGCAACAGCTTACGGTCTAATATAGTGTAAAATTCCAAAACAAACCAGGAACCTATAATTCACACATAGTCTCAGGTACAGTTACTGTAAGGTTCAACTTAGGAAACTGTTCATTTTTTATTATATTAATTTATTTTGAATGTCACTGTAATTCATCCCAAAAATTTTTCTGGGATCTCAGTATTATTATTTAAAACTATCAGAAATGTTTAAAGCAGATAAACATCAGGGTGAAGAAAGGCCACCCAACACAGACCTGGCTAAAGGGATAAACAGATAAATCCATCTTCCCATCATCTCTTCCCACCTCATCCCTTGTGCCCATGTAACCACACCATGAATGGCTGCTTACAAAGGATTTAGGCAGACCAGCAGCCTACCCCGGCTCACCCAAAGACCACCCAGTCTCTGAGGACAGCATGAAGGGAGCACCAGCCCAGACAGCCAAAGGAACCATTCATGGGGACACCTTTCCCTGCCAGGGTGTCCTTGGTGCTCAGCAGCAACAGGAACGAGCTAATGAGAGCTCAACTGAGTGAGGAGTCTTCTGTTTTCTCACATCCTCTGTAGCTGAAACACGGTGGCAGTAATATTTGTACGTCCACTAGATCTGTGAGATCCTGATTTTAATGGGCATTTGTGGGCACAGTAAAAACAATATGAAAAGAGAAGGATTTACAACAAATACTGGCTCAGGAATGTTTCTCTAACTCATATACAATATATAATTCTTTCTAGTAAAGCAAGTACCTCATATATTAAACAGCTTGTTCAGTCCTAGTCTGGACAAAGCACAGTAGACCACGGAAGCCACAGCCTTTCTGCTCTTCCTGACAAACACAGTTTTCCCTACTCACAGTGATTGAGAATGCTGCTCCAAAGATCATTTCCCAACCTCACTGTTTTGATCATGTTACAGTTGTCTCTCTTCGCCCCTCTGCCTCATCAAACAAGCTAGCAGGTTTCATTTCACAGCCCACTCTTGTCTTGGAGTCAGCACTGAGAGCTCAACTCTCCTCTAATCCCTCTGTTTTGAATTTTTTCCTTTGTAAGCAACCACATCTCTGTGACTCCTGATGTTGGGAAGCAATTGCTGTAAACATCCACAAAGTCAGCTGTTTTTCAGACCTTTTCTTAAAACTCCTTTGACCTTGTGCTTATGGCAGAAACCAGTGAGACTTCTGATGGTCTGAGACCTCCGCTTGTCTGTCTGACAGACCCTGCCTCCACCTGTACTCCCTCTGCAGTGCCTTTATCCTGTGGTTCTTAGACTTGATACAACAGTCTTACACTGGTGACAAAGCCAACCAAGAGTGCTGCTGCTTTACCCCAGACTTAAGCAGGAATGAGCTCCAGATCAGTCAAACAATGTACTGTTTCCCACTCGTAGTAACTTCCCAGGCAGTAGGAGCCTATGACTCCCTACAAGCCAGATCTCTTTCAGGTAGCTCTATCTGTAGTTCCCAAAGCATGATGCATTCCCTTGAGAGGGCAATGGCATTTGGACAACGTTTTGAGACACTGGCATGGAAACAATCCCCACTCCATATCGTAGAATGGAAAACCTTGAAATGAACTGCGGAACTTTCCACCCATGCCACTGTTCTACAAAAAGGAATAAACTGCTTTTGCCTGGGAAAGACTGCATACACACATTCCCCAAAAGAAAAAGAGTGAGAGGAAGAAAGAAAAAGGAATAAGAAAGGAAGAAAGTGGGAGAGAGGGAAGGAGGTAAAGAAAGAGAAATTAAGGGTATCTTGCACACATCTCAATGGCAGGAAAGCATCTGGGTCATGTCTATAGCAGAGAGAATAAGGATCACATTCCCAGAGACACGGAAAAATTACTCTTAAGACAGAAAGTATGATTCATTTTTCTGTCCTTAAAGGAAAGGTATCATTTGGCCTCCCTGCCAGCAAAGTAGACAAACTATATTGCAGACATGTAGGTAGCAAAACAGTTTTCTTGTCCACTTTTATTTTGCTGGTGGTTGCTGAGCATGTGTGGGGCTGGCTCCTGGAGCATCCCAGCAGATTGGCTGCAGGCTCCTGGAGTGGGCAAGCACAGAGGGATCATCATTGCATGCCAAGGTTGAGTGCTGGACTGTCATGCAGAGTAGTTTAACGCTGTAATCTTAGTCTACCAATAATTGGCCTACTGCTGGGCGAGTCTGACACAGATACCTGCCTCTGCAGGCACATTTCTTCAGTTTAAAAAGTGGTAAAGGATGTCAAAGGGAACGTAATGCAGCAAGATGGGAATGGGAATCAGTGTAAAATATGAGGGCAATACATACTTGCTCATTTTTTCTTTTCTCTGTCTAACACAGAGCTGCAGCAACTTTTAAAGGTATGTAACTTGTTTCTGCATATGTGTGCTTTTAAGTGCAATATATGCTCTTTACATGCATGCATTGAGCAGTTAACTTAAAAATCCATGCATTCTTGTGTGTCCTGCCTATTAAAAGTGGTTTAGAAATGAACTAAGCTTTCCTGCTTTGGGGGTAAGACAGTAACAAACTGAAGGCAATTATGAAGAATTCTCCTCTACTGGCAAACTATTCCCTTAATGTCTTCCTTGAGGCTTTTGTTTTTTGGAGGGTCTTTTTTTTTTCCTTCTTGTGGAGCATCTGGAGGAGGTCAGCCCTGGAGCCAGATTTCAGCCTGGAGAGTAGTGCAAGGCTGTTCCAGGAAGGCAGTTTCCCCGTTCCTCAGAGAATTGTCTGCATTCTTCTCTGCTACAGCTAGGTGTGCAGTCAGGCATTTTTGTCATTCTTCCCTAGCACTGTATTACAGAACTTCTGCATTTTTATATTTTGAAATCTGTCTTGTTTCCCTGGTGCTGTTCCATTCCCAGTTGCTGTCGTCCATGAACACATGTAATAAAACCCAGGAGATATTTTCAAAGACACTTGTTTTTCTTCCCTGAACTGCACTCTCACAATTGTAAAACCTTCCTTTTCCCTTCTGACTCTGCCATGATTTCACAATACATAAGGAAAACAGTGATATAAAAGCATCTTTTCATTCCAGCATTTTCTCTGCACTGCATGCCATGGCCAGCCAGAACAAAAGCCAGAATTTTGAGTTTCTCCACCAGAAGCAAGGTCCAAGATCACTCTAAATTGCAGAGAGGGACGGAGCAGGAAGAAAGCCAACATTTTAACTGGAGGTGAAATCCCTCAGTTAGGTTAGAGAGGCATTTTCTTCAGGAATTTTGGTGAAGGTTATCTTGTAGGCATAATAACAAGGAAATGAAATGGATCATCAAGAATAAAGTGGCAAAGGGTCCTGCACTTGGATGCCAACAATCCTAGGCAGAGTTATAGACTAGAGCAGAATGGTTGGAAGGTGGCCCAGTGGAAAAAGACCTGGGGGTGCTGGTTAACAGCGGCTGAACATGAGCCAACTGTGTGCCTGGGAGGTTAAGACGGCCAAAGGTGTCCTGGCCTGTACCAGCAATAGTGTGGCCAGCAGGAGCAGGGCAGTGACTGTCACTCTGTACTCAGCACTGCTGAGGCCACTCCTCAAGTGCTGTGTCCAGTTTTGGGCCCCACACTGCAAGGAAGACATTGAGGTGCTGGAAGGTGTCCAGAGAACGACAACAAAGCCCGGTGAGGGATCTAGAGAGTAAATCTTATAAGGAGAGTATGAGGGAGCTGGGGTTGTTTAGCCTGGAGAGAAGGAGGTTCAGGGGAGACCTTATTGCTCTGTGCAATTGCCTGAAAGGAGGCTGTAGCCAGGTGGGAGTTGGCCTCTTCTCCCAAGTAACAAGTGATGGGATGAGAGGAAATGGCCTCAAGCTGCACCAGGGGAGGTTCAGGTTGGACATCAGGAACAATAGCTTCACTAAAAGGATGACTAAGCATTGGAACAGGCTGTCCAGAGAGGTGATGGAGTCACCATCCCTGGAAGTGTTCAAGAAAGACTGGACGTGATGTGGTTTAGTTGAGATGGTGGTTCTTAGTCAAAGGTTGTGCTCAGTGCTCTTGGAGGTCTTTTCCAGCCTTAAAGATTCTATGATCCTATGCTATTCTAAGAAAATTCTAAAGGATTTCCACCAACCCCCACCCCCACTTCTCTGGTGCCCATCAAGGAAATGTTTTTATAAATCAACTATTTTTTTCTTATTAGAAGTGACTTGATCTATAGAACATGTAGGCCTGGGGCAATGCAGAGTTATGTGAAAGTTGATATTAGAAAGCAAGGGAAAAGAGAGAATTAAAAGCAAGATGAGGGAAGTAGATAGGATGCCAACTGTTTATGTGGTATGCCTGGTGGAAGCCAATGGGTCTGTCAACATTTATCTAAACCATTTTTATTGGATTTTTGATTGAAATGAAACAAGCCATGTTTTGTTTTGGGGAAGGCACACTGAACTCACTGTCTCCATCATACCAGGGGAATTAATCATAATTAAAATTTAAACATGAGAGATAGTCTCATATTAATTCTTGGAGAAATGACGAGCAGTTTTCCCGTCAGAAAATGGAAGTGTTGTACCCATGTCTATAGATAAATTTCTGTTGCACAGAAACACAGTGCAGCAAAGGTGCTTCCTTTTTCTCTTCTACAGATCTCCCACTACAGCCTGTCCAGCAGAACCACAGCCATCACCTTGCACTTTGGTCGTGCTGTTGTGTCCACAAAGGGAGAGCTCAGGTATCGCCTCGCACAGGCACACCATGTGGGGAATAATGCCATTAATCAATAATGCCATCCAGGAAAGCGCTCAGAATAAAATATTACAAGGTCCAAACCTCACCCAAGAGGAGGTTTCAGTGTGCTGTCTGCTGCCCTGGGCTGCCCTCTGAAGGCTGAAGTTAAATCCACAGCCCTGGATGAAAAGCATTGGTCTGGCCCTGAGCACATTACTTGGAATGAAACTCCAAGGTTTTGCTGCTGGGGAACACTGGAAAAAACAAAACAAAGAGAGTGTCATTTGCAAAGGTTTTCAAGAAAAAAAAGATAGCATGAGGGGGACTGTATGTGGGGCAGCTGCTCCCTGCCCCCACATTAACAGAAACCCTGTGATTCCAAAGAAAACTGAAATATCAAAAACTGTTTTTCTGACATACACTTTTAAAACAGTGATTGTAGAGATTTTGAAAACAAGGGTTACTTTATAGAAAATGCTGGCACTTTATTAGTAAGCTAAGGTGTGTCATTCTGCTTTTCATCTGCTTGAGGCTAAGACAAGCTGGCACTTTGTAAGAAAATCTGACCTGTATTTCCCTGACGCTGTCCTTCCCTATGGCTGCACTGCAGAGGAACATCACCTGTCCACCCTACAGCAGGTACAGGCCTCTTCGTCCCTACCTGCCTGAACTCATCTAGAGCAAGGCTTTGTATACACTTACTGGGTTTATTCAACATGATCATTCGTAGTTTCCTCCATTCACATTTCTCCTTAGTCACATTTGTAAAAATAAACCATTTCAGCAACAGTTTACTCATCATGAGGAGGGAAAACAGAAGCACGTTTCAGTAGATATCACACAGGCTTATCCCCAGCCTGCATTGCTGACCAGCTATTCTATACTATTAGAAACATGATTGAAACCAATAGTCCTATTTTAATGAACTCCATGTGCATCTTGAGTTTTTTTCTTCTAGAAAAAAATGTCTGTCATATAATCAAACACAACATAATTGAGATAAATCCCAGTTTGGGCCATTTCTCAAAGTTTTGGTTTAAGAGAATCCTTTCTGAAAAGACATTTGTGAAAAATAAAGACAATTACATATACATTATTGGTTCTGCTTATTGCTTCCAGTAGACATTAGGAAATGTGTGTGCATGCGTGTTCATTTATGCAGTGATTCTCACAGCTACAGTGAACTATGGCATGTTACAGCCTTCAGTGTACTCTGAACCCAACTGCTTTCTCAGCCTGATTTCCTAAGGAAATGAGTCATATCAACATGAGATACTTCAGTAACTTCTGAACCCTTTGGCCTACTTCAGCTAAATTTGACAAAGGTGATAGAGCTCTCAAAGGTAGCAAACTGGTGTGGGAAAACAAGTGTCAGGCTGAAAGAAAAACCTATTAATACCCTCATTCTGGGTATGCCGGAGCATGAACTTGCTCCATATTAGACTTCAGAGCATCCATGAGGGAGCCCAAAGCCTGGGTTAGGCACCCGGTCCATTAGAAAACCCACCTTGAGTTTTGCAAACTACCTGCCTTTGTTTAAAAATAAATTATCAATTACCTTCTGGTGTTCTTTGTAACAAAGCCTTTTTTTCTCTCCGTTAATTTATCTGCCAAAATAAGATTTCTACAGTTGACTTGTACCTCTTTTGTGCAGCATGTAGGATTAAACGAGTGCGTCTGTTTCTGCGCTATGTAGATGAAACTAAGGTGCAGAGAGGTTAAATGTGTCCCCTTGAAGTTTCTAATGGTTGTCACAGAAACTGGATCACAAGCCAGTGATGTCTCTTCTGCCTAGTACATGGATTTAAACCTAAATGCTGTCTTCTGAACCTGATGGGGGAAAAATAATGCTTTAGAATATACTCAAATGTTTCTGGTTTGAAAAAAGTCTCCTAAAAGAGTTTGCCCATGTGGATGCAATTTTACTTCCTCTCCAGTCCCATCAACTCTGATAGCAACCCACTACACAAAATTGAACAGTTTAAAGTAGGTTTTATCCATACTTTCAGATGAAGGGTCTAGCTACTCACTGGTCTACACTGCTGGTGAGCTAAACCCTCTTGTTTTAACCCTAAAAAACACTACAGTCTATGATGCTCTCTGGGGCTGACAAGTCCTTGCCCACCTTGATCCCAAGGCAGGGGAAATTTGATCAGAGGAACAGTATTGCAGTTGGTGTGTAGGAAACACAAAATAGGATCCTGCATTTTCTCTGCCCACTGTTGTTTTGTGGATTAGTATGGGGTACTAATACTCCTATCAACAGAAGTGTGTCATAAACAGCAGTTACAAGTCATGTAACCTATATGACAACATGAAGCCTAGTGGAAGTTAAAGGTAAGACTCTTCTTCATGGGCTACGGATGTTGATCTGAATGTCTAAATGCAACAAGCTTGAATTTCTCTGTTTTCAGTGGGATATTCTATTTTCTCTCTTCTGGTTCAGAAATGAATAACTGTTTGCAAAAGGAAACTATCCATAGATGGCAGAGTCTTTACTAACAGCTGAGGAGGGAGAAATGCCTGTAACTCTCTCAGTAGCCTGCAGGTATCACGTTTGACATGTGAGAGCACAGATGAGTTCAGCTGCACATAAAACTTCTCCCTTAGTTAAGGTGCAATGATCATTTAGAAAGCAGCAGTCTGACCAAAGCTGTGCACTTGTCAGCTTGACCTTAAGGACCTGAAAAAATATTTTACCAGCAGAAGATAATCTGTCAGGAGATTGTTATAATTCAGTATTTAACCTATTTTTTAAATTACTATGACTTGAATTGCAGTAAGTCCAACTGAGATGGGGCCCAGATGCCAGGCGCTATACAAACACCTAATAAGAAACTGCGGCTGCTCTAAGTCACGTACATCCTGATCCTGCAAATATTTAGGACCGTGTTTAACTTTACTACTGTCAGTATTGATGGAGTTGTTCAGAGAACTAAAGGTAAAGAGAAGAGACCAACAAGAGCCAGAGATTTAGAGACTGAAGTGTTTAGGTGCCTAATTCCCAATGGTCTCAAGATGTTCATGTGCATCTGGCCTAATACGACTTACTGACATTAACAAATTTAAACAGACTCAAAGTCAGTGCACACATTCACATCCTTGGCTTCCATACCAGTGCAAAGCTATTTCTAGAATGCCCTTTTTAAATGTTTCTTCATTAGATTATATGGTAATTTTTAAACAGAAACACCAAAAATATCTGAATACTTGCATGCAATTTTCTTAAGTTTCTTTTAGGACAGGGTGCAGTCATGTCCCTAAAGCCCTTTGCTCAGCCCTCCATGTCCTGAGATCTGTCGGTTACTTATCAAGTGAGTGAAATGCTATTCTGTTCCACTGTGCTTATCATTACCCAAAGGAAATACCTTCGTTCCACTGAGGCATCAAGCAGGGGAGAGGCTCTCCCTTGCTACAGCCACTGCCCATAGCAGTATTTCAAAGATCGCTGTGGATTAAGAGAGTGGAAATATTTCTTTCTCTTCTCCTGTTCTCATTCCTACCTCTCCCTTCTGGTAAGGCTGTAGGCTGAAGTCCCCCTGCTAGCCACATTCTCCCCTGTTTGCTTCCTCTCTTCTCTCACTTTTTAAAAAATACAGTTTTCTTTCAAGTCCTCTACAGTTACAGTGTTTTGGCCATCAAAGTCCCCTCCCAGCCATTTTCATTTACCTTGTGACTCTGACCCTTTGTAAGGCTGAGGATTTTCAGAGTAAACCGATCCCTGAGGTCCCCAAGGATGTTATTCTCATTTATTCACTCAGCCCTTTGAATGGAGAAGCCTGGGGTTGGCAGCAGTTCAGCAGCCCTGCATTCAGAGAGCACACAATCCTTTTTCTTTCGGGGGCCTTTCAAAATAAGGCCCAAGGTTTGCTGAGGAGCTTGAAGGTCTGTCAGTCATGCAGCAAGCTACATTTCACTCCCAGCCATCAGTGAAAGGGAAGAGCAGAGACGGGATAAGACCAAGAAGCCCACAGTAACTGAAAAGGGCGATCCCTCAGGGCTCTGCATTCCTTGCGAACGTGGCACGCTCTGGGGACATCTGTATCTGCTGCTGCCGAGCCCCCCACCAACCTGGCAAGGGCCCTGAGCCCCAGGACCAGGGCAGAGCGTGGCCCCTACAGGAACAGCTGTACAATGGACACCCCCTTTCTCCAGGTGCTCAGTGGGCTGAGGGAACACCTCCAGTGCCATCTGCGCATCCGCCGGCAGTCATTACCTCTGACAGCTGGCCCTCCTTTTCAGGAGGGAAAAGGCTCCTTCTTTGCATTTTCATTGCAAAATGTTTGGGAATGGTCCCCTGGGACTGATAAGACAGAGACAGGTCTGTGAGTGTCCCAGAGGGAGGGAAGGCTAATAGGAAAAGACTCATGGTTATGTACCACTGTACCTGCCAACTGGTGTGTCACAAACGGCTAAAATTACCAGCCAGTCAATTATCTGATTAAAGAGAGCCTTTCATTTGAGATTAAAAATAAAAGAAGAAAAAAAAGAAAGAGAGGAAAAAAAAAGAAAAAGGAAAGAAAAAGAAAATCCTGGCTGAAAGCAATACCTCTGCTAGGTTACCAAACTTAGTAGACATTGCGTTCTTTGCTTTTTACTTTTGGCAGTGATGAACAGCAGAGTTTAAAAAAAAAAAGAAGGAACTTGGGGAGAAGAAATATTTTGCATTAATCAGACATTTTTCTACATCTCATTCCTCTAACACAGCATGTTCTCATTTATCTCCCTTTTCACAAAAAGGCCTTATATTTTAAAAGAAAGAATGACTGCTCATTTTACATATTTCCATTCTAGTTCAACTGATTAAATAAGGAACCTTCTCCAGGAAAGTTATTCAGGTTTCATTAGTTTACAGTTGCCTTGGAATCCCTTTGAATTACAGCAAGCATAAATTAACATTCTGTCAGCTAACATCAGAAGTACCTCTTTAAGGCTCCTGGACTCAACAACGGCTGCTAAGGCTTGGGAATAAATGTACGATGTGCCGGGGTTTCACCAGCTGGTTAATGACCTGCCACAGTAGTTATAGGGCCCAAGACGAAGCTGAGGAAGATTAACTAATCTGGCCAGTCACTGGTGTGCTGGCTCAGAGTGCTGAGCAGCGTGGAGTGCGTGATTGTAAACTTTATTGTTTGACCTCTGCTGAATTAGGAGCTGGGGTTTTGGGGAGGGAGAGAGGGAGGGGGCTTAATGTTTTATTAATAACATTTCCAGTGTTTATCCTTTCCTGTTTGAGTAACTGAAAAGGTAATTTCCAAACAGAGGAGTCAGCAAAGTCGAGTTTCTTTCAAAAGATGCCATTTTCTCTACACACAAATCAAACAAATATAGTTCAAGCTGCAAATTATTCCTGCATTGCAACAGACAAAACTGGGGTCAGATGTAGTTGTTCTTTTTCATTCATATCTGTTCACATGGTTCATCCTTCAATTGCCAATCACCAAGCTACATATGAAATCCTCCACAGAGTGCTACCTCTGCAAGCCACTAGCTCAAAAATCCCACACGGTTCAATAAAATCCGAAACTTTTCTGGTCTCACCCATCTCCATTGCATTTGATTTCCTATCCAGGCAAGGTGAAAGAGTAACAGGAATGGAGAATGTTCATACAAGATTGGCATGGCTACGAAGAAAATAGATATGTTATTGTAGTTACAGTGCAGCTAAAATGAACTCCCTTTTAACACATCTTAAATCTTTTCACTTTCATGCAACTGTTTACTCTGCTACCCAATCAAGGACATAGCGACAGTATCTCTTAAGTATGAAATACTTTTATAATGAAACACTCATCTTCTGGATTTCTTCATATGAAGGGAAAAAGTATGTCTGATGTTAAACATATTTTCCTAGTTGGTTTCTACTTTGGATAGAGGAAAAGAATTGGCAGAAAATGTATTACCTTTTTGGTGTTATTCAAATTGTTACAAATTCTGTCTCCTGTCTTTCCCATGATGCTGACCAGTACCAGCTTGGGTGGCATCTGTGGGGCGACCCACCTAATGGAGAAATTTCCTCCAGTTCCAGGAGTTGGCTGCATAGATGAAACTTCAAAGCATTTATAAAGCTTCCAAAGTTCCTTCATTAATATTTTCTATTCAAACTGAATGTTCCCATTAACTCTTGAAATCTGATGGTTTTTTTTTTAATCCTTCTAAACTATTTATGTTATGTTTCAAAATCTCCATGAATTTTAAAGTAACTAAATTCATGGCAGAGTGCCTCTAAGTCACATTCAGCTGCCTTCTCATGCTGGAAGGATGAGTCTCAAATTTTAAACCCTTTGATGCCTGCACTGCTACTGGCAGACAAATGCTCTGCCCTTCATCTGAAGTGCCAAGTGTTATCTTGATGTTCTCTGCAGCCCAATTGGCTAATACAGTGGCTTAACCAAACTGCAGGGACATTCACCCAACACCACAAGTGTCAAAGCCAGTGGCTGGACTGCTCTCCTGTCACAGGAAGGACCTAGTTTCAAATCCCATCTCCAGATGTGAAGATCCCATTCACCTTCAGTCTAATGTTCTCTTGTGAAAGGGTTGCCCATCTGCTGTACCTCCATTCTTTCTGTAAGAGGAGGTGTTTTGGCATTATTTACAAAAGGAGGTTCCTTTCCATGCAAACTGAGTGGGGAAATGCACTTAGTTCTCAAGAGTCCCCTGCTTGACACTTCCAGCTTGTTAGCCCAACTGGTTTTCCACTCCAAATACAGATCTCGATGTAGTTTATCACTTTACTGTGCCTCTGTGCTAATCTGGGCTGCTAATCTAAACTGAGCCTCAAAGAGAAATTTGCTAGGCCGGCTATTGCCAAGGTTCTTGAATGACACCGCGAAGAACAGCAACAGGAACTTGCCACAACACTGTCCTGCAACTGGGTAAGTTTAAAAATTATTACTAGCAGAAGTATAAGGTATGATATCAGCTGCCAGAGAAAATGAGAAATTGCAGGGTTTTATTTTTCCTTTTCCCACCCAGGATGAATATTATATTTGGGATCAGATGCAACTCCAAACAATGAGGGGCAGAAGTGCTGATATGGATGCAACTAATGCATCTCATCCTTTCTAACTTGGGAAAGGGTACACCACCCATCTGATTTTCACAGCTTTCCCTTTTAAGAAATGACTGTCAGAGACATGCCATTCCGTATTAGTCTGACCAAAAACATAAGGCTGTCTTGTTACTGCATAGACATGGACAGGCTTTTCAAATCCCTGCAACAGAACCTGGGAGGGATTACCATATTGTGCAGTGAGAAGAGCGAGTTTGCAGGAGTTCAGAATCTTGGGCATTTAGGGGAAAGGTCAAGAGTTGTTTGCATGGGGAAAGGAAAAAGGAAAGGAAGGACAATTTAAGATCACAGCCACACTGTGGAAAAATGAAAGGTTCTCTGTTACTGAGTAAACAAAGGGAATTCTAGAGGAGTGGGAAATAGCATGAGAGTCCTTAAAAGAGGAACCAGAGCAACTCGGGGAGTGAAGGGAGCTGCATGGAATGGAGATGAGGAGCAGGAGCAGAGAGTTAGCTAGTGTGAGAGCCAGAGATGTGCTATGGGCAGTGGCAGCTCTAGGTTGGGTGAGAGGAAACTGGGGGGATACAAGCAGCAATGAACAGCACCTGCACATCCTTCCCCTTCCCACCTGTTACATACATAGCCAGAGAGAGGCAGGGTAATGGCACCCAGGCACTCAGAAAGAGTGACATGTTTATCTAAAAAGTGGAAAATGGGGCTGCAACAGCAAAAAGACACCCTTCCTTTCTCTGTCATGTCTACATTGACCCCTGCTCCTCTTCTGCCTCCTTCTGATTTTTATCCAGTCTGCCCCTTTAAAAACTAAAAGAGCCTCGTCTGAAGCTGAACTGGCTATGGGAAACTGAGATGTTATAGAAACCCCTCAGTGCCAATTTATTAATGTTACTGAGACTTGTCTACACTCAGAATAGATATATTGCTACAAGGGAGGCCTTCATGCAGCCAGAATCAGTACTCATGGCTCTGCTGAGATGTAATCTACCACTAAATGCACTGCTTAAACAAATGTTTGCATTGTAGGGCAGGCCCCTCCTGCTGGCCACTGCAGCCGTCCAAAAAGCAGCACTTTCAGTCCAGACACCCATGGGCAGATCTGGAAAATTATCAACTACTTGGCAGTATTTAGTCATGGTTTTCTAAAGCCAAACCTAGCCTCGCTTGTGATGCAGTATGGCTGAAGGGTGACACGCCCATCCGTGTCACCATGCTGTGTCACTGTGTGCTGCAGCATGCCGGGCCAGCTCCCACTGCCCAGCTGATGCAGCACAGGGAGCGCCAGCACCAAAGGGTGTCCGGCACAGGAGTGGGGATATGGTGCTGGAGCTCATTTCACAGCCTACCAAGGTGTCTTGGCTCTTTCAGCTATGGCAGAACTTCTGAAGAAGCCCAGGATGAGGAGAAAGAGGCTGTATCATTCTGTCCCTCTCAAGGATGAACAGGTGAACAAAGAATTGGCTCAGGCACAAGGTGACTACCCAGGAGCTTTGTTTTACTAATGAAAACTACTTTAAACTGCCCCAGTGGTAGTCCCTCACATCTTGGAACCATGAGTTAGTGGCAAATGCAAAACTGAAGCTCACTGAGGGAAAAAACATGTCCCAGTAGCGGTTAGAAAGATTCTAAGACTCAAAGAGTCTTATGCATGGAAACATATTGTCAGTTTTTCAAAGATCCCTTGAAAAAGAGCAGGGCTTTATTAAAACTGGTTCTTTATAGCAAAACACCTGATCTTCTGATCATTTCTTTTTATGACTCCCTGAGTTAAGCAGGGATTGTAAGTCCACTGCAGAGATCAGCATCAATTCTGGAGATGGATATTCATGCTCACAAACTGGTATAGGATCAGGGCCTCTTTCTTGTCTCAGTTCTCTCACACAGTGAAAGTTTTGCAGTTTCTGTCCAAGCACTTTGATATTTCCTCACCGATCTCTTGAATTTAGGACTAAAAGGGGTCATTAGATGTCTGCTTGACTTTTTGACTATAGAAGACCTGAAAATTTTGCTACCTACATCTGACTTGAACTCAGTAAAAAGAATATGACTATTATACATCTTCCAGAAAAAAAAAATCCATGCTTAATATGAAGTTGGCAAGAAACAAACTCTTCCTTCCCTTAACAGCTTCTTTCAGTGGTCAATTCCCACCTTCCTTAAAAATCCCCTCTTCTTCCTACCTCTTTTACTTTAAAACCATTGCCTCTTATCCTATCACAGCAGGCCCGGTTAAGGTTATTTTTTATAATCCTACAATGTCATTATCTGCTTGTTCTCAGCTCTAGATGTGCTTGGATGGGTACAGACACACAGGCAGTATGAGGTTTGTAAGTCGAAATATGTCTTTCCTTAGGCAAACTACTGTAATTGGAAATGGCTGACAAGCCCCTCTTTGGTCTGAAATAGAAGCAGCAAGCTTTAAAATTAAATGCAAGTTGAGAACAATTATCCAGAGCACAGGAGGAGTTCAGAAGTCCTTATGCATGTGGGAAGGGCACTTTTTCATATGGTTTATTTTCTCTTAAATATGAGAAAAATATGGAGCAAAGTAGAGTTATGTTACTGTAGCCCTCCCCAGCAGCCTTGCAAAGCCAGAGACAAGGAAAGCCTCTACCTTCGGCACAAGCCTGCAGCCGGCTGTGCAGCTGGGATTTGTCATAATGTCAAACAAAACGCAACCGCACGCCTTTCAAACGCATTCCGTGGGGACCTTCGTCTCTCAGTGGCACAGCCACATCCAAGCAGGGTGGTTTGCAGGGGAAATAGCTGGCAGGCTTTCTCTAGGGCACACTGCTGAAGAGCCAATGTGCCATGCTGCTACAGGCATCTCTCGAGCCGCATGCTAGTGTAGGATTACTGCTAACATACTTATTCTCTCTCTGTTTCTCCTATGGCAGCCTCAGGATCATGACCAAAGCAATAGAGACAACGCAGAAAGGGAGGATTTGGGAGGGCTTGATGGGCAGAAGGCTGATGGGTTCAACATGGGAAAAGTCAGACTTTCAGAAGTGCTTTTGAAAATCTTGCCCACCATAGCCGATGCTGCAAATCATGTGCTCGCAAGGAGCTTGCCACATGCGTTTAAGTCCACTGCACTTAATTATTTTCAGTCATAAGTATGTTTAAGATTGGTGTCACAGTAGCCAGTACCACAGTAAGAAGATCGATCATTATAATCTTAGGTATCTTAGGTAAAATACTTTATGTAAAGCAAGGTAAAATCAATACCAGTAATCAAACATTCACACCAAGAACATATAAATCACACTTTTGTGGTCTTTATTCAGTAGTAAAAGCAAAAGGTGAATTATCATGCTGATTAAAATAAGACACTGTTAGCAGCTCTGCTTTCCTGATGAAATCAGAACTGAGAAGCTTTGATTCTCTGAGGTTCTTATTTGTTGTTGTTTCTTATTTTATTTCTATTTTATTAACCTCCTCCAGCTGTCACAATTTATGACAGGCTTAGAGAAAGTCAAGTGTAACTAAAGGCACTGCCAGAATTATCTCTGTTGGTCTCACTGTCAGTATGACATTTTTCACTTGATTTTTATCTGATGCAACCTGTGGAATAGACAAAGGAAATCTCCAGCACTGAAGTTCTCTGACAGGAAGTATCAAACTGCCTTTTTATTTTCAGAAGAGACTAGCAGAAACTGTAGATAAACAAAAAAGAAATGTTGTCCTGTTAATTTATGCTAACAGAATCCAGTTAATTTTCCACTTAGATGGATTTTATTTTGCGTGAAGGAGACCAAAGATTTGTCTACTGCAAACAGACTTCTGATATGATCTTAACCCTGCTGTGACTGAGGATACTGAGAGAGCATATGATCCAAGGTAGTTTTATCGTTACAGCACAAAACACAGCTGGAAATGGCAAGTGATTCTCTGTGAGCCCTTACTATGCACAAGTGACTTGACCAGACGTGTAAAAACTTGGGACAAACAATAATAGCAAGTAACTCCCTCATTGGAGTTTTTTTCATAGTTTTTCATTGTATTAACCTAGCTCACAGAGACAATCTAAATTCCAGTGTGGCTCCACAAAAGTTTCATTAGCAGGCCAAGGCAAGACTGATCTACTATCTATCGTAACATCTGATAGCCTCCAAATTACAATCTTCAAACTTAGCTTCAATGCCAGGGAAGCTGCATGCAAACTTTCCACTTTGTAAACATTTGTCTTCTGCAGATTAATATTAGAAGCGAGGCTGGATTCAAGAGCTGACCTATTTCTCCTTTTCTTGACTATTAGGGAAACTAAAGTCTGAACTTAGAATCTGTTCCCTTGACTGAATCAAAGCCACCGAACAACACCTACTCGGGAAGATTTCGGATATGGATGAAGACTGTGGCTCAGGCTCTTTCCCCAAAAAACTGAGTAATTGTGAACAAATCTCCTTCTTCTCTTATCCATTCCAGCAAAACACACTTTAACAATCAAAAGTAATGTTTTATAACTACACATTGATTAAAGGCTTACTCCTATAAACAAGTCAGGGAATATCATCAACAACGTTGTTTTACTTTACAACAGATGTATACATTCTAATACCATTGGATGAGTCCATAACTCTCCTGAAAAATAAGAATATTGTTCTCTAATTCTAGCTTATACTTCTTATTACCAAGGTTTTTTCTACCTTTGAGAAGATAAAGTTAGTCCTCGTAAAGTGTTCTTAAATATCCCCTACTTTACACTTCAAGGAGATGCAATGACTCCTGTTAGAGCTTTGCAGTGTAAAGCAGCCAAGGTACTGCTCTGTCCCAAACCTTACTGCACTTGTCAGGAGGCTACCTAGAAATTTCCAGGTGCTAGAGAGCTTCTGGCTCCCCCTTCACAGTGTCTTAATCCCTGATGAATGTTTAGCTTCTAAAGTCAGTAAGAAGAATAGCCGACTCCAGCCGTGGCCCTAAACCAGATGTGATTATGGCTTGCTAAGATGTATGATGTGCAAGGTTTTAGCACAGCGTTTTGAGGGTATTTTTACAGAAGGAGGAAGGTAGAAGCCAGGAACACGTTATAAAAAACACAATAAATAAGTGAACCACTCCCAAGCAGGAGAGGGAAAGAAATGGTCTGGTCCCCTGCAAACACACTCCGTAGTAAACAAGGCTGGATCACTCCTCTCTGTGTAGAAAAGGAGCATGAAAGCGGCTGTTTCAAGTTGTTCCAGTGTTCGTAACAGAGGCAGGAAAGATGTGACTAAAACCCTCCCAAATTCATAAGCTGCCTGAAGAAGTGGAGCGTCTAAGGGGGAATCATCACTGTCAAACACAATCCTATCAAAACAGATAGGTAGGGACAAAGCTGATGTTATCTCCTTACATACGTGGGCACATGCACACATGCACATGCACACATGCACATGCACACATGCACATGCACACATGCATGCACCCTCTGCCTTCACCTCCCTCAGGAGGGAAGAAAGCAGTCTCCCAGTTGGGATGTTAAACAGTGGTGGGTGCTCAGGGCTGCCAGCAGCCCGGGCTACAATCTGTCTTTCCCCCTAAGCTGCCGTGCTGGTCTTGATCCTTAGGGGGCTGCCAGGCTCCACCTCAGAGCCAGCCTGAGCCCTGATTTTTAGGATAACTAAAAATTTTTAATGTAACATTTTTAGTATAACTAAATTTGGTCATTTACTTTGGAAAAGAAAATCCTTTGGAATAAAATAAGCAATGCCAGCACTAAATATGAAGTACTGGTAATACAGTGACACTTACCTTAGATAACCAGCCAAAGGACTGACAGAGCTGTGCTGCTTGGTAGAAGAATTCTCCTGCTATTTAACAGAGCTGAGTGAATAACTGAATTTTTGTTTGTCTGAACTCCTAAATAAAGCACTGCCAAAAAGGGGAGGAGAGTGAGAAAGGGGAATATTTTGAAATTGAAATTGATTTTTAGGAGATTCCTGCTAAACTGAAAATCTGAAAATATTTCCATTACAGTTTAGGTCTTTTGAAATAAAAGGAAGTGCTTTGGTATCATGTATAAACATGCCTTTTTTTTTTTTTTTTTTGCTTAGTTCCATAGAAATTAAGGGAGCAGCTTCAACACTGAAGTATATTAGGAAAATTTTTAGGTGAGGTTGGCATCCCAAGGAAAAAATATGTGCACCCTTGTCTCCAAGGCACTCACTCTGAGCATCTCAGACTCAAATCCTGCCCTTCATTGAAGGAATGGGAACATCAGCTTTTCCCTGATGTGTCCAGGCACAGTGTGATGGAACTCTCCATAAACAAGGGAAACTGCTCCAAAAATCACCACTTTTCCAAACATTGGTACCATGAGGCTGGATACCAAAGAACTTATTCGAACAAAGCTGTTTAGCAAACTCAGATTAATGGCTGCAGAGTGACAAACACCCTTTTCTGGTTTATTGCTGACAAAAGGACACCCTGCCCAAGAACAGCAGCGTGTCCAAAGGTGTTGTGAGACGATCTCTCCAGGTGGGTACCATCAAGTACAAACCACTATCTGAGCTGTGTTTGTTACACATCTGTTACAAGTGATACTAACTCCAGTGTGTTTAGAGCGTGCTGGAAGGCCCAAGGAGTGGTTTTTGGAGGCAGCTGCCGAGGCAAGCACAGTGAGACTCACCTGGCAGTAGGCTGGTGCATCCACACTCTCCTCTGTGCTTTTTCCAACCAGCCTATGCTCTCCAGGAGTCCCCTCTTTTCCATCTCTTCTGCCCCTCTCACAGTGTTAGTGTGACACGAGAAAAGTATTTTCAAAAGCTGGCATTGAGTGTGAAATTTTATTTTGGTGCTTGTTTCCAGACATCATGACTATAATACAGCAGGAAAGCAACTTAAATCTGTTTTTTGATTAGATCTCACTGGAAGACTTGTTAAGAGCACAAGTCAGTAGAATTGTTGCTTGTGCTGTGTAAAGATCATTTGACTAGAGAATAGAAATCAATCCTTTTCTATTGGTCCTAAATGAAATAGTGGCTCCATTTTGATTATATGGATGTAAAATATCTTCAGTATGGCACATAGGATTTTTAAACATAGTGAATGAAAAAACGAAGTAAGATCAATACTAAAATTAATCAAGTTATTTTATTTGGACAGGAGTTAAATTCAGTGTGGAAATACTTCCCATAATACAGTAAAATATAAAAGGAGTTTTATATAGCAATATATCTTCTATATGCATAGGCATATACACACAAACACATCCAAAGGATTTATATATACATACATATATATATATATACACACACCAACATGGATAGATAGATAGATAGATAGATAGATAGATAGATAGATAGATAGATAGATAGATAGATAGACAGACAGACATATATAACTGCAGAAATATACAAAAAATTGATTAAACACTGCATTCTTACTGAACCTTAACTTATTAAATGCACTTTAATACAAATATAATTGTATCTACACTGGACAGCTTTGAATACAAAATCTACTTTCTAACATGGATCTCTGTTCTCGCCAATTAAAATGGGAAATCTTCTTTTGAAGAGTATCCATTTACACCCCAAGTTGCTANGTACAGGATTTAAAAATATAAAAGTTAAAACCTAAGGCATCAACAGAACAGAAGGGTACTGTTATACACATCTTGTTTTCAGAGGCCACACCTCTGATTCAAAGACACCAGTCCATATTGGTTTAGTTTTTACCTTTGCAGTCTTTTACTGGAGCTCTTGAAATTCTAGTCAAGTAGTGGGAATTTTGCAATTAAAAAAATATAAAAAAAGAAGAAATCTTTTATTCACCATTTCTATTGTATATTGACTATAACTTTATTTTATCATTCCAAAATGCAACAATAGAAAAACAGAAGTGTCTTTTGCAGGTTGTTTTTCCTACACAGGCTGGCACCCTGGTTCTGCCACACTGGTCCTGCTCTTTTCATTTCCCTAGAGCATTTCTGCAACGGTTCACTCCTCGGGAATGGTTCACCCAGTGGACTGTAGCTTTAACTCCTGCTACCTCTTCTGAGGAGAACCAGAAGTGCACTTCTACCCTATTAGCATCTCTATTAGCCAGCCCCATAGAAGAAAAACATGACATACCTGTGGTTTTATAAGTAATGCTCAGCTACAGTCCTTACAGAATGGTTATGTGACCAACCCTATAGGTTTTAGTATCTACATCATTCAGAGCCACAACAGCGTATAGGGTTCTTCCAGGTTTCGCCCATAACCTACTGGAAATATGTCTGCATAGATGAGGATTAGTGGATCTCACTCTGACACAGTAGCACCAACTCAGTCTAGGAGTTGTAGCAGCATGGTAGTGTGTGAGTCTCTAACTTAGCTGCTTTCAATGAAACAGCAATTTAATTTGTGGGCTAGAGGAAGCTTATTCACCAGCTTGGAGGGAGGCAAGGTCAGCCTGGCGCTCTACAATACAATAATAGATGGGGTGTGCCAGATCCACAGTCCCTGGGTACCTTGTAACTGCTGCTGGATCTGTGATCCACGCACCGCTGATGGCTGCAGAATATCTGTAAAAGTGATGGCCACAACACTGTGTCTCAAGGTGCTGCTTTAAGTCTGCTTCCAGCTGCTAAACATCAGGAGAAAACTGATAAATGCAGATGAGATTTCTTTGTGCTCTATTTTCACTTGCTTTACTTGCTATAGAAGCAGTAGGTGATGAAAAGGGCAGGATGAAAAGTGATGTGTATGGCTGTGAAAGAGAGAGAAAAATACAGCTGGGCATCTCTAATGAGGTGCAGTCCAGTTTATAAAAAAAAAAATTAAAAATTTTTGGGCTGAGCGCCCTAGAGAAACACAGACCCAGATTCTTTGCAAACAGGAACTAATTGCTAAAAGCTCTCCAGAGGATTTTTTTTCATTCCTTTCAGTTAACATTGGCAAAGATTTAGAAATTTCATCAAGAGGAATGATCTCTTATAAGTCCTTCTTTCTTAAATCTTTTTTCCCTCTTTACTGATGTGAGGATTGGCACCAATTTAAGCAACTTCTTTCATCTCTGAACATGGGCTTCCTTAAATTGGTTTAACAATTTAATCCATTTAGCTGAAGTCCAATCCAGTCAAATCCTTTCAAAAATTGCATGGAACAGACCCTCAGTGTTTTACCCAAACCACTGCTCCATTAGCAACTTCAGTCAATGAGCTCATCTTGCTCCTTTTTCTGGTAACACACCCTGACACCCTCAGCTGACTCCAGCATGACTTAGGGGGTCTTTTAAGCTGGTTTCCAGTGAGAGAAAACTCAGTGTCTCGGAGGTTGACTGTGGCTCTACAGGTATGCTGGCTTTATTTATACCTACATGAAAGCTGTTAAAACAGAAGCAATCACATGTGGCCTCCACAAAATCTCTGTAGCATAGGGCCTACACAGCACAGCAATACCACCATCCCAAAAAGTCATCTTCCTTCAGAGCTGTCCATAAATATCACCAATATTGTAGGATTTTGTTGGGGTTTTCCCCCAATGAATTGTTCAAGTAATAGCAAAGATGACTGTCAGCCTGGTACTTTGGCTGTGTTATAAGGAAAGAAAGAGAAGGGAATTTATAGGTCTGCAAACATTTTGCCGGGTTGGGCAGCAGCACTTTGTGAGCTTTGCTGGATGCTGAGGCATGTGGGAAAGCCCACTGCCACTGGCACAGCATGGGACCAGGCTGACCCTTTGGCTCTTCCCATCCACCTCTTCCAGCCTGCAGCCTGCAAATTACAGGCTGCTCTCCTGCTGCAAAAGGCACATGCTCCCATCCCCCAAGTTTGTTATGTTATTTTTGTAGTCATGAAAACATTAAAGTCAGGGTAAAAGGGACAAATAATCCAGATTTGAAGATTTTCCATCTAGACCAAAAAAATGCTGCATGGCATGTGTGTTTAGTATTAGCAAGAAAATAAATGTGCTGTTTTCAAATTTTTGCTTCAGGGTCAGCCAACATCAGTCTACCATGTAACAGCTTTGAGGGGGGAAAAAAAGCTTCACTTAAGGATACATCTGCCAGAGTAAACAGTGCCTCAAACCAGGGAAATCTAAAGCACATGCCTTATTGTCAAGTTTGGTTTAACTTGTTTTACAAATCAAAACAGCAGCTCAGTTTTTGAAACCTATTTTTAAGTCCACTAGTGTTTTATCAAGGAGTCTAAAGACCTACATTACTGTTTCAGTCCTTGTATTTAAAATCATATATGATGTACCAATTTCTTTTCCAAGAATTAACGTCTTATCCCAGTCTTACGTGCAGCTTTTCCTACCTCTTCATCATTTCTCATAAATCAGAGGATAAGATTCCCCATTTTAACTGTCCTGATACACCCTGCGCTTTGAGGGCAATCTTTCTGTAGCCACTGAGGCTTCTCCTGAAATATGTTAGTGCTCCCTGCAGGGTGAGAGCTACTGGTCCTCAATCCATGCTGGAAAAACACAAAATTTGCATGAATTTATGTGAATAGGAGCAAGTTTGTGCTCAGAATTGACTTCTCCTTAGGAAGCAAAGGACATATCAAAAGAGAAACCTCCTGCACTTAGGGTATGTGCGAGCAGTTCTTCTGATTAATGTGGGAGCATTTGCATGCACATCTGAGGGAAAAACTTGGCTCTTCACAGTTAAAATAAAATGCTGAAGAATATTTAAGGAGCAAAACCAAGCCTGGAATGTTTTGAAGACATTTCCAAGAACCTCTAAGAAAGGAAAAAGTCTTTACCAAACAGAGACAAACCTCATCAAACCCTATAGCTTCCTTTCAACTTTTATTGTTTCTGTTCCCTCACAAACCAAGCCTCAGCAGGTAATTCTGCTTGCTTGACTGAGGCTGAAGTTCCATGATTATTTTATTCCAGTCTGAGCTGTGATGAAAGGGGGTGGGTGGGGTGGTCTCTTGCTGCTTTTTCATCTACCCAAAGCTACTTGTGCTCTTGCAGCTGTGAATGATTTGTTCGGTTCTGCACCGAGCTGGACCAGGGAATGGATCCAGCTAAAAATCACCTTTCCCTCACCCAGCCCTCCACTGTGCCTTGCTCCTCCAGCAATTCTGGATGAGCAGTAATGTGAGTACGTGGAAAAGATGTGGATATGTGACCACATGAACAGAAAAAAGGAGCTGGCATTTTCCTCACAGGCCTTCTATATGACACTGGCTGAAGCAATCATAGAACTTTGGTCTAAATCTAAGGATAGTGGGTTGGTACCTGTCTCACTCAGGAACTGTTCTAAGATGAGCAGTGTTTAAACACTCTGCAGGTCTTCCTTGAATATAAATGAGGTCCTTATTTTAAAAAAAATTACATTTAAATATTCCGTTTCTACATCTCAAGTGTCAACCATACACACTGATACATGGTAAATAAAGAGAAACTTAAGTGGAAAGATATTCCTAATTATTGCTGTATGTGTTGTTGGATCAGTTATGTGCAACATGGCTTAGCATATCTATTGAGAAAGACCAATTTGGTGATATCAAATTAAATTTTCTCTTTTTTTCATGTAAATTTTTGCATTTGTTCCTTTTATATTAAAATAGACATCGTTATTAGTAAAATACATATTTTACTAATATATAGTAAAATAGACATCGTTATCCAGCAGCCTAATTCACTATAATTGTGGGTTTTGATGTTGTGGTGGAGCACTGAGAAAGCATTGGATGCCGCCACAGTAGTAATAATTCAGTTTTAAAAACCCTCTAAATATCAAATATTTACTATAAAATATTATCCAAAGCAAGAAAATATAGGAGATGGCCCATTTTATATGAAAATCTATTGAAACCGAAGTCAATTCTGGGATATCGAAAGCATTACTTAATTGACATAAGTTCGAAAGGTAAAGAGAATAAAGCCATGCTTAATGGCCAAGTGTTGAAGTTCATTCAAATCTGTGAGGCATTATTTACTCCAGTAGGACTGGTTATGTGTGAGTGACTGCTCACCAATACCAATGTGTGTCCAATAGATCCCATATCTTTCAATAAAACTCCAGCAGATGCAGTCATTCAGGTGTGAAGCTGGAGTGAGATCAAAATTTGGCTTCAGCCCGTATGTTAGCGGGAGTGGCAACAGAAGTATTGACTGTAGCGTGCAGTTGGATACAAGAAACAAAGGAAATAAAGCACATCTGATTCCTGCCCAACATCAGCCAGACTGCTCTGAGACAGGAGGAAATATAACTTTTTAAAAAGATTGGTGTTTGAAATGTTTCTTCTCTCTTGGGCAGCAAGAAGCACTGGTTCAGCTTCCCAGCATTCTTGTGAAAATTGCTTAAATGGCACACACTGGGGCCTCCCATGCAGAAACTCAGGAAGGTACAGAACTCACCAGGAGCACCCAAAAACAAGTAACCTCACCAGAGATGTTCCAGGATTTAAACAAAGCAGTCTACACAGATGTGATTCTACAGGAGGGAAAGGGGAGGTGGGGGACACAATTAAATAGCAGTTTGGATGGGGTGAATGCTCAACGGGAGAGGAGATCACAACCTCTTGGGGAAGATCTTGGCTCAGTGCTCCCGTGGCTGGCTGGTGAGGTCACCATCTGAGCCTTTTCTTGCTCTTGCTGATGTCCCAGACAAAGCTAGTGTTGGGTAGCCATGGCCAGGAAAGGAAACCTTACCCAGCTTCTCGGGACAGTACTCGGCAGCCTGCATGAAAAATGTGGCCGTGCCACGCCCAGACAGCTCTGAGATGGCCCAGCTGTCACTCCTTATCACCAGTGCTCAGCATTTGGGTGTGTTCGGATGTTCAGCCATGTTGAGTATCTCTTGAGAACTGCCCTGGGTGTGCTTTGGCTCCCTGCAGAGGAATGGGTGACCCTGAGAACTCACAATCTTCATATCCCAAAAGGAAGGTCATCCCTCATCAATTCCTTTTGCCTTTTTTCTTTGTTTTTCCATTTCTTCTATGTCTTCCAGTTTGGATCTTGTACTTCAGTCCCAAAAGCTGTCCTTCCTTCCTAGAGGCACCATCCATCCCATGCATGGGTGAAACAGATGGTGGACACAGATGGTAATTTCACCCCATTATTTAGCAGCTGTAAAAGGAAAAATTACCTCAGCCAATTGCCTGCATAAAAATGGCCCCAGCTCACCCACGCAGTTCCTTTTATTTGCTAAAGATATTGGCAAAGAGCCGCTTCCCCATCCAGCACGTCTCCATCCATCTGGAGGTCTGGGCTGTCCATACACCCAGTGTTGACAGCGAGTGTCTCAGTCTTTCAAGGTTTCAGGCCATTAAGGACTCCAAAGAAGTAGAAACTACTTTCAGGGCAGGCTCAGCTGTGTCTGTCCAAGAACAACACAAAAGAGGTGTGGATCCGATCAGCTACGTACATTCTTGTCATGGTGGTGTCTTGTGTAAACAGCTTGATCAAATCTACTCATTGACTGCAGTCTTCCGTCATGTTTGTGGAGGAGGCCGTGGAGAACTTGGACAAATGTCTTGCAGCAGTGCCTTGTGGAACAGGACAGCTGAGACACTGGCCCACTTGGATCCCTGTGCAGAAAGCCTTTGTTGTCAAGAGCCAACATCTCTCATTTTGCTTCAAACTCAAATTTAGTGTGCAGACATTCAGCTTAGAGGAAACCTTTTAACAGCAGCTGGCCATTTTAATTATAGAAAGAATATAAACAATAAATTTCTAATATTAGATACATTTCTCACAGTCCTTGTTTCTGAAAATAATGTCTTAGGACCATATCCAAGCCCCACTGAATCAGTGGAAAGTGTCCCACTGACCTCATTGTGATTGGATCAGGGCCTTAGTTTCTTAAAATAAAATTTTACAAGGTACAGGCTAATCCTATTTCACATATTTTTAGTTAAATGGCTGAAAAGGTTTTTTTCTCTTCATTAAGATCCATACAAAACCAAGACACAGCCACAAACTTGGCACCAAATATTCTATAAGGAATTTAAGTACAAATAAGGCATGGGTTTGAAATTGTTTTACATTTGGGCTTCAAAATGGTGTGTTCAGAGCAGAGGTCCTAGGAGTGGCCATGAGGGCCCAGGTGACTGGCAAGGGGTGGCTCACCTTCCTCTGGAAAAGCAGCAGTAAGCCAAGCACAAAGCTGCAGGCTGTGCTCCAGAGTGCTTACCAAATTCCACCAATATTTTATTTGTTTAATTTTTCATATGTAGCCAAGCTCTAGGCAGCTGTAAGGAGCTAGAGCTACCAAAACACTGCGTGACAAGCTGTGCCTGCGGTATGTCCAGCCACACCAAGCCTAGAAAGCAGTAAAGCACTCCCAAGAACATCTGATTTTGTGATTTTCCAGCCCATACAGTTTCAGATAAGCTTTAGATAAGTAAATGGGGGAGGCAGGAGGAAGTTATCCAAACAAAAGTATCAACCTGCTCCTTTTATTCTATCCCCGTCCACTGGTGCAAACTGAAGAGGAAACATCTTGGAAAAAGCAGAGAGGTTGCTAGGAGCAAGCAGAGTCAGTCACATGTGAACAGAGGTTACCCCTCCTGCACCCAGAGGAAATCCCCATCTTCGTCACTGCAGTAGCAGCCAGGCCAGCAGTCAGAGAACCCCTGCACTAATATCTACAGCATGGCAAAAAGTGTCATTTTTAGAAGATGTAAAAACCATAAGGGAAAAAGAAGAGAAAGTCAACCACATGAAAAAAGAAAATCATGAAAGTGAAAAAATATAGGTGACACAAATGGAAAGGTAGTGTTCCCAACACACCCAGTTACTGCCATAATATTTCTAGTTTGCTTTGGTTTGGTTTAGTTTTTAACTCTATGAGCTCATGTTACCTCTTGTGAAGTTTAAGGACCCTGTTCCTAGCTGTATGAAAATCCTGTACCACCCTCCTGGCAGCGCTGGTCAGCCCTGCACACTCAAAGGCAGTGTAAAGGCTGGGGCAAGAGTGGTACCGTGCCCCAAAGCAGAGCTGCCCCAGTCAATGCCATCTTTAGAAGACCTGGTACAACCCTCCAAAATGCATAGATTTCAGTGGTATCTGGATGTGGAGTTCAGATAAAATGTATGCAAACTGGATTGCAATTAAAGTGCACTCACACCTGACACATTCAAAGAATATTTTGACACATTGGCATGCAGATATGGGTGCCATAGGTCAGATGAAAGAAAAGGGGCTAGAAAAACACCAGGAAGACAAAATGAATCCATTACAGCACCATCCAATTTCACCATCAGGAATAATGTATTTATTCTATGCCTGAGCCAAGATATAAATTGCCAACAGCTTTGTCATCATACCCTTTCACCCCTGGCTCACTTTTGCATACAGCGTATTGCAAGACACAACAATTCATTTTCTCCTGTCTCACTTCCTGTCAAACCCTCCTGCATGTTGCATAGAGACTTCTTGCCCCATAACTGGGGATTAAATAGCTGAGTGATCCAACAGTGCAGTCTAATGCACACTTTGTTTGATATTTCCAGCTTGTGTTAGCCCTATCTTGTCTCCACTCTCGTGGCCTTCTGAACACATGTTCATATTTTAAAATCAGTTTTAAGTTTAAAAAGTATTTTCCCCTAAGCTGAAGAAGATCTGAATGGCTGATCCTAAACTCGGGCTTGTTCTAAAAGTACACAAGTCCGCCTGGGGAGTCCTCTAAGCATGAGATGCTCACGGGCTTTTTCTTCTGCAATATCCTCATAGACCCACTAGGGCCTAACAGGGGTGGGAAGAGCCCATCCTGACAGCTTGGCTCCCCAGATCCTCTGAGGCAGCACTGAAGCAGCCCCTGCAGATCATCCTAAGATCTGCCTCTCCTAAGCAATTTAGGAAAGGAGCCATATGAACAACAGGAGGGCTAAAAAATATGCTTTAAAATGGGATACACAGAGAACAGACTCTACTGTCATCAAAAACAATATTAGGGGTGACTCTTACAAGCCAATTCACTGATGTGGGGGTTGAAGACAAAATAGATTTTTAGATGACCTTGCCTGGCAGCCCTAAGATTAGCTCAGATGTGATGGCTTGGTGCAAATAATGCCAAGGTTGTGGGTTCAACCCCCTGTATGGGCCATTCACTTATGACTTAGACTCAGTGATCCTTGTGGGTCCCTTCCGACTCAGAATATTCTGTGATTTTTCTGTGATACTTCTCCTGAATCAAATTACCTCTCAAATTAATCCTGACTTTATGTAGATCAGATGTTACGATTTCCAAGATTATTTGAGTGGTTGGTACTGAACAGCATGGCAAACAAATTAAATAAGATTTATTCTTGGCACATATTCAAAGTTTTATTCAATGATCATGAACTTGTGGTTTCAGGAGAGCAGCTGGTCACTCCAGTTCCACTGTGCTGCCCCAGTTCTTGGATTAGGTGATTTAGCCATCCTTAAACATTTTTTTCCATGAAATATTTTCATTCAGTTGACAAATACATGCTGCTACGCAAAAGAAACATCGGTTTGCAACTCTGTTAGAACTGACCTTCCAAAAGATTTGTGCAACCACAACTTACATTTGCAGAAAAGTGCACATTAAGCAAATGAAGATGCTTGGAAATGCAGCCACAGGAAAAGGTTTCTAGATGTCATTGAAATGTCTATAAATACGTTTTCTCACTGCTTACCCTAGTGGTATAGCAATCCAGACTGCGGGTAACATTTTATGTCCACGTAAACTATACCACTTCCATTGGCATCACAGGGGATATGACACTGAACCCAATGCTAAATTTTACATTTTTGTGTTTAGAATATGCAGACGGGAGAACAGACATCTATTTGTAGTTGGACTCTAGTCATCTTTAACAACAATGTGCAGAAAAGTTAAGCTATCCATATTCATCAGTAAGAGGAAATGCCTCATGAACTCAAAATGCTACACTAAGGACTCTTTCAGTTTTACTTCTCTCTTTATTTCCTTAAAGAATGCTTTGTTTCCACTGCTGTCTTGTTACCATCCAGCCCTGAGAAATACAACCTACATGCTTTACCAGTCTGCCCACCCCCAGATACGCTTACAGCCAAATATTGCTTCCCTTTCCCTTTTCAAAACAAACATCCTCTCACTGCTCCCCCCTTGCTGCTCAGAAGACCCTACAGAAGAGGCCACAATATTTTGCAGATATTTGACAGCCAGCACAGCAATGACGTGGCTTTTTTCAGAGGAGAACCTACAGGAGGCTGAAATGTGCTTGACACAGGAGTACCTGGCAGAATGGGGCTCCCACCAGTCCCAAGGGCCACCCTTGGGGGTAGGGTCTCCTGGCATCAGAAACCCCAGAGTTCTCTTGAGCACTCTTTTCTGACCCACCATAAGAGGAGCAGTGGGCAGTGGGGAAGGACAGCAATTCCAAGGGTGCTTTGATGCTGCAGCCAGTAGCAGTTTCTGCTGGGAAGGGGTGAGACAGACAGGACTGACAGCCACCAGGCTGTGGATAGGCAGTCTGGGTCACCAGGGTTAGCCTCACAACTAACTAATGAGCTTCCTGCCCCCCCTTAAAAGTATTTTGGTTTTTTGCTGTTTACTTTCAATGACCACACAAGCTTCTAGTTCTGTGAAATAAGGACTTCACACCCTTTCGTCTAGCTCAGCAAGTAAGAACAGCAGCCAGTCCACTAGTTACGCTCATCAAAACAATTCCCTCGGCTTTTATGCTTCTTGAGGTATTTCAGGTTTGCATGTCCCACTTACCATCCATACCAAGATGCCATTTTCAGCCCAAGAACTCAGTTGCTCACGTGTCCATTTAATTATCGGTCTTAGAAGTGTTTTGAAGTGTAAAGGCTAATTATAGAAACAGTAAACATTAATCCAAACTGTGGGTGACCTCTCCATGAGATGTGAGCAAAATCTGCCCATTTTCAATCCGGGTTCAGCTCCTGAGCTATCCACCAGCAGTGGGGGTGCAAGGGGTGCATTCCTAGAGTCACAGGTTAAAACCAAAGGGTACCCAAAAGTCAGCGTTTGGCCAACATAGGCCACCAGGTTTTATAAAGGCCATACTTTTATTCAAAGGTTGGGATTTCTACTCTGTGAGGTCTTAAAGCTAAAATTTTATCAAAAGGACCTCCTTCTCTGAAGTCCCACCTTCAATGACTCCTAAAAATTTACTGAAGAAAGGCCAGGGGAAAGCTGTATAACTACTGGAACTTAAAAAGCAACAATACATGCTTGATCACATGTCTTTTGACACAGTCTTGAACTCCAGAGACTTCTTGTGTTCCTGAGACTTTGCTCTTGAAAAGACCATCCAAAAAATTTTTTGTCTTAAATTTCATATCTAAAATACATTTTTCTATCAGTGCTGCAAAGAGAGTTGGGTGGGTTCTGCTTGTTCAGGACATGTAAATCATTCACTTCAATTGCATCACTGATGCAAGTGTTAATCTGTTATTTTCTAATTTGCCTCCAGGCTCTCCCTAACCACCTCTCCAAATGACAGGAAGAGCAAGAATGGTAACCACCTGACACTGTTGGAAACCCTGGTACATATCAGATCACACAGGGCACATACCATTTAACAGTGTAAATACAGCTATTACCCAGGGTCACGCAGCTTTGGAGAAGTAAGTATATGTGATAGCTAGCAGTAAATACTCCCTGGTAAATTATGCCCATTATGTGTAAAACTGGATATATATAGCATTTTTTTCTTCCTTTCAAACTATGCAGAAGGCTTTTTCTTCATTTAAATAGTTATTGCAATAATACTTAGAGCTGTTGCTTTCTCTGGTCTACCTCTAAAGAGTCATAGAACGGTTTGTGTTGGAAAGGGCCTAAAGACCATCTAGTTCTGACTTCCCTGCCACAGGCAGGGACACCTTCCACTAGTCCAGGTTGTTCAAAGCCCTTCAGACTGGCCTTGAACACCTCCAGTAATGGGGAACCACCATTTCTTTGGGCAACCTGTTCCAATGACTCACCACCCTCATAGTGGAGAGAACAGAGCAACTAAAAAAAGAATTTAAAAATAAGAATTGTTTCAGGGAAAGTTCAGGGAAAGAAACAAAACTATTAAGTTTTTAACTTAAAGACTAGATGATGTCTACCTTAATCCGACTTAGCAGTGCATTTTCAAAAATTGTCCACATTGATATTTATAAAATGCATACCCATAAGGAAAATTTAGTTACAGATATTCAAAATTTTCAGCAGCAAATACCAGGCATTCATTTGCATCTGAAGTTCAATTAGAAGTTCAAAAAGCAGACATATATTTGGCAAATAAATAACATGTTTTCAGTAAATCGAACCAATAGTCTCAGAGAAGATCCCTTTGGATAGGGCATTTTGGGTAGGCTTACAAAATTTGGCACCAATTAATGCAATGAAATATTATCTTCATATCCCAGTCACTCAGTTGATGATATCCTTTAAATACGGGTATGGTACTAATGATAATGAGCTCGAGAGATACATTTTGTTGATTTTCCCAGACAACGCTGTCTGTATAGAAACAAGATATTTGTTCTGGCCTGTTAAATGAAGGGGAAGTTATTTACTTTACTTAGCTTTCTCTGTCACCTATGACGTCGCCCCTCAAAAAAAAAATTGTATTTTCTGGAGCCCTGCGAAAGTTCAGAATTTTGGGGGAATTTGTTTTATAATTTGAGAGTATAAGGTGTGCACACCACTGATTAGCAGAGACAGAACCTCTTTGCTGGCCCACTCTGATGCGAGGAAGAACTGTCCTGGTTAAATACCAGCAGATGATATACCTACAGGAATGATCCACAAATCCATAAAACCTATAAGCCCTGAGTTTCCTTCCTGGGGAAACTGTTGTGCAGTGTTACATTATGTCCTCTGTAGGGACACAACAGAGTGTTCACGTCTGATCTCTGAGAGAGGAAATTTAGATATCAGCAATAGCCCTTCCACCGAAAAATTCACACCATTATAGCCTACAATGAACTCCTGTGTCCAGCCCTGGGCTCCCATGTACAAGAAAGACAGTGATATATTGCAGTAAGGTCAGTGAAGAGCTGGTGGGGTGGCCAGGGCTGGAGCCCCTGCAGTGAGAGGAAGTGCAGGTAGCTGGGCTTGTTCAGCCTGGAGATGGCCATGGGCCATTTACCGCTGGCATCAGCTGCCTAATGGGACTGGGTGTAGAGAGGACAGAGCCAGGCTATCCTCAGAGGTGCTCATCAGTAAGGCGGGGGACAAACAGCACTTGCTATAATATGAAAAAAAAATCTAATTAGATAGTAGGAAAATAGTTTTGCCATGAGGGTGATTAAATGCTGAAACAGGGGCCCGGAGAAGGTATGGGGTTTCTGATCCTGGGCATACCAAAGCTTGGCTGGATAGAGTTCTGAGCAACACAATCTAAGTTGGCCTTGCTTTGAGATGGGGGTCTGGATCAGGAGATCTCTAGAGGTCCCTTCCAACCTAAATTAATCAGAGATTCAGTGAGAATATGTCTAAGTTATATCAGCAGAGCTGTGCCTCCTCTATTAATTGTCAGGAATTTTAACCGTTACATGAGAATTTAGAATTAACTGTATATATAATCGTCACAGGAAATTAGATTTTCCCCTCTAAATTAAACTGTCATGGTAGGAAGGAACATAAACAGGAATTGATAATGCTCTGCAGTATATTATATAAAAGCAACTGCTATTGTTTCTTTTTCATTTCTGGGTGGAACTTTACCTTCCCAAGGGCAACAAAAAAAGTATTTTAAAGCAATGTAAACCCAGACAGGTAAGTACTACTTTTTATTTTCTTTTTGTGCCTCATAGCTCTGCCTTCTTCTCTGCATTATTTGGTTTTGGATCACGTGGATCTAAGAGCTGTTGTCACTGCTCCATTCCCTCAAGCTGCTATATCTTCTCGTCGCCTTTTCCTTCACTGCCCTGGTTCTTGCTCCTCCCTTTTCCACTCTTCTGCAAATGACAATAGCTGTCTTCAGCTGTACCTGATCTACAGATAGCAGAAGAGCCAGAGGGTAATCTGACTTCTTTCGTGACCAGGGAATTAAACTCATTTTCTATATGAGTTGTTGGAAATAATGGCAGTCACTGTTTGAGACAAGATCACCAGGACCTGTCCAAAACCTAAGCAATACCCCAGGAGGAGCCTGGGACTTGAACTTCAACTCGGGCTCAGACTTGGAATCAGATCATAATTTGGGAACCAGGACTCTACTTTTTGGCAAAATGGCTGTTTTGGGAGGCAGAAGAGCATTTGTGACAGTCAGATACTTGGGATCCAGTGGAGAGAGTCCTACAAACTGTTTACGAGAAAACTGTTGCCATTTATTTTCCTTACACTCCTCAAAACAGAGTTTGCATGCGTTCCTTGCTAAGATGCTGAACTGCCGCATCAGTCTCTTCTCCCAATGGACAAAGCTTGACAAGCCCATGGATGTTAGCTACACCCCTGCATTAGAATGGTGACAGAGCGAGTAGCCAACACAGCAAGCCTGTTTGACCTCCGAGAGAGCTCTCCCACAGCCAAAGACGAAATTAGAAAACATCAGTGTTTAATATTTAGCAGGTGTAAATGGGGTGATTCTGACCCTCAGTGTGATGAATCTGTCCTCAGATTATTCTCTGTACACTTTGGTTCTTAGAAAAGTATGTTAAGCTCAATGCAAAATTCAAAGTACTTAGGTATATACTGGAATTAAAACTTTTTTTTTTAAATGAAACTGGTAACTATAGCATCACATTTAGACTGAAAAGGGATCTCTATGTTTTAAAGTATGAAAATCAGCAAACAATATAATAAAATATGAAAATTCAACTGTGAGGAATGCTTGGATTACCTCTGCTGTCACAGGAAAATCACTTATTATTGATATGATCTACCTGTAATTCTAACTAAAACAAGGTTCACGTGTATATGACTTCACCCGTGTGTATAGACACACACAGAATACATCTGTTCAGCTTCATTCTTTTAAACTATCTGTGTTTAAGTGAAGCCAAGATAAATTTTATGTGTCTTAAGTAGCTTATAAAAGTTAATCAATGAGCTAATCTGAGATTTACTTTTAAAATTTCAAATAAATAATGCATACAAGGGGAAAGATTCTGAGCACTAAAGGGATATGACTTGTGTGCAGCCTCTTTGAAGGACAAATTCAAATCAGCTTTCATTGCAGTGTATTTTGCAGCAGTTGTAGCAGACCTCAGGTAAGAGTCAAAGCCAAGCTCCTTCACAGAGCTTTGCACTTAAACAGATAATTATCATTTGGTAGTATGCACAGGAATAAGGACTTTTTTAAAGTGGAATTTTTATAATTTCCCACTACAAAAGTTTGGATTAACTAGAAATGGGGCAAAAATAAAAAGAGTCATCTTTGGCTACTGTAAAACAGTGCTGTTAATAAGGGATAGAAAGTTTTGGTTCCTCACCTGAGATACTAAGTTAATATTGGCAGTTCCCAAGATACTGCAATGCAGATTAAACATTAGCTGGAGCTGTCAGTGCCTGATAGGCTGATAGGAATGCTCCCTTTAGGGAGGAGTAGGAGAGTTGTAGGAACTGGAGCACCTCAGCTAGATACAGGACATTCCTCAAATACACTATGTGGAATTGAATAAGCAGGGCCTAAATTCGAAATGTTTTCAAAGAAAACTCAGAGTGGCAAATAAATCTGAAACAAAACTTAATTTCCAGAACAAAATTTCACCTCAAGAAAACCGAGTAAGAGAAAGATGCTTTTACAAAACGCACTCTGTGTGCATGCACGCATGCATGTGTGTGGTTCCTGTGGTTATGGTATAGGAGGCCACTGAATTATCAAACCAGCAATTTTGCCATTAGTTTTTCAGTTTGCTTCTTGCGTGCATATTCTGTGGTCAAATCCATTAGTAAGTTGGAGTGATAAACACCTGGAGTCTATCAAAAACAAAGAGAGTCTTATTCTATACGTACAACCAGCCAGGCGAACATAACGAGCAAAGACTAACTGCATAATACAGAATTCTAACAGGAATATGTTTTTTATGATGTGCCAGGATAAGGGAGATCAAAGACTAAAGCCAAATAAATAGCAACTGGGTACCAGCAAAGGAAACATATTTAGAACTTAAAGTAATCAGAAACAAACCCAGTGTATGCCAACACCCTCTGAATTCAAAAGTAACATTTTCCTCCTTTTCATAAAAGGTTCAAGGGCTGGCAGATTTTATTTTGGTTTTAGATCTACTGTTTTTATGATTGGAAGGGAACTTTCATTTCTCACAGACCATGGAATATGAAGAATCATCTCCTCACCCCATTGTCTATTTCCTTCTGTTGCTTTTTGGGAGTTACCACACCACCACCATCACCACCTCCCTGCTGCTGCCTGATTGAATTTTCCTTGGCTGCTCTGTGGAATTTGCCAGCTTACATTAAGCAGTTATTGAGCTCAGCTCCTTATCTCCAACATCGCCTGGCAAACTGCAACAATCTGTCTGGCACCTGGGGACTGGCAGAGCAAATTTTTCCAGGTGGTACAAACAGACGTACAGAATTACAGGCCAACACTATTTTGTGAGACAGTTTCATCTAAAGGGAAAATCCCAAATGAATAATTTCCAGTGTCCTGTTTAGTACCTGCATCTACATACACAGTTCTAAACAATTACTAGTACTAAAAAAACCCACTTGCAGGGTGGGAAGGGTGGTGGAGGGGTTGGAGGAAAGAGCAGGAAAAAGATACAAGGGTGGCAGTGAATCGACAGGCTGAGCCTGGGGCAAACAGTTACATCTGTGCTTGATTTGTCAGGGATTTACATTAGTGAAACTTTAACTCTTCAGATGATAAGTAAGATTACACTTACAGAACAAGTTTATGCAAATAAAGCTTAGTCTATGGAGTGTGTTAGTCCAGACACAGTGGATTTGGCAGGTTTCACTGAGCCTGGTGGCTGGGTTTAATAAGTGCATTTACATAAAGGATTAGGACATCTGGAAAAGTAGCATGGTAGTTTACTGAGAAATAAATAATGTTAATTGAGAGGTCACAGTATGCAAAATACTCTAAACATGTAAATGAAAATCATGGAAAATGATGGGGCAGAGACTTGCATCTTGCTCTTGGTTACATCAAGCTAAGCTTTATGTACTAGCTGATCCATGCCTTTCTTAATCCTGACTTTAGTCCCCACTACCTAACCCCACTTCACAACAGATATGACCAAAACCAGTGCCTTTTTCTTGAAAATCCAAACCCAAAATCAGTGGTTCACATAAACTAGCATCAGGAGATATCCAGAATTCAAAGGAACTCTAGGAAATTACTTAAAAACTGTAATCTAAATAAGCAGTCTGCTAGATAAATCAGTTTTAGCCCAAAGCCCAATAACATGCTCCCATAACAGCAAAAACATCTCTTTTCAGCAACAGAGCTAACACTGAAAAGTGTGTTTATACTTAATTCCAACTTGCTTTAAAATTTCTGTGATACATACAAGTGTTTTGGCTTTGTAAACTAGCATACCTGCAAAGTGGTAAGAATGAGATAACAAGCAGTTTGCAAGAGCTATACTGTACCCCGAATTAATTTATAGCTTGGTAGGCAATTTTAATTCATTTTCATCATTCTTAAAAGTACAAAATGACTGTTTCTCCACTTATCTAACAGTTCAGCAGAGCACAGGCAGACCTTTTGCAAAGTACTATAGTCTCCATATGTTTATATTTCAAGCTCTTTCCAAAAAATATTTTTTTAGAACAATTGAAATGTTGCTTATACAGAGATGAAAATAGCTTACTTTGGGGTTTTCCCTTTCTCCAGGTTTCTGATAAGCTTTGCTTAGTTCTGGTTTTTTTCCAAGCTATTGATTACATACAAACAAAAGATTTGTCCCCATGCATGCTCATTGAGACATTGCACCACACACACCACACTGAGATGTACAGGGGAACAACAATGGTAAACTCATCTGCAGTAATGTACTGCTCTTCTGGTTGTGCAAAAGCCCTCTGAGAAGAGACTTGGCCTGAGACCGCTTCATAATTGCTGCAAAATACACTGAAGAAATATATGTTCACAAACCAAATTCTTTCTACTGTCTGACCTCAAAATGGTCAGTTTTGCTCCTGTGAAATCCAATTATATCATTGCTGTATTCAGACAGAGTGGGAAGCTGGTTGAAATATGGGCCAGAAGCAGCTGGGCTTGTGTAGTTAGAGGGAATGTTGTTGCTGTATATATTGACCTTATCCAAACAATTCAATACATAAAATGAAAAGCCAAGACATATAAGCATGAGGTATGAACATATCAGCAGCCGTGTTCAAAAGGGATTAGGTTATGGAAGGGCCAGTTCAGCTGTATGCTGCTGCTGGCATCTGTTAAGAGCACGGGAAAACACTCCTCATGTTTTGGTCAGTGAGCCAGATGTATCACTTCATTCATCCTTGCAGTTGGATGCTGATAGCATCTGAAAGCAAACAAAGGTGATGATTTGGAGTGGCTGCTAGTAGGCATACAGTTCCCTTTCCACTTATCATGCTCTGCTTTGCTTGGATGTTTCCCAACAGACAAGATTATAACTTGCCTTAGAAAAGTGGCCGTGTTCTCTAAGAATTACAAATTGTGACCACAGTCCAAATGTAGATGAGGCTACAACACCCCAAGAAATACAACCTAGCATGGTTCTGTTTGTGGACTTCTAACCCGAGGAAATACATGCCTAAGTAATTTCTTTTCCTCCAGGGTTTATGACAGACAAAGGCCAGCACCCTTCAGCTATTCAGTTCTCTGTGTGTCTGGACTAGTCAGTTCCAGACCATCACTGGCACAGTCTGAGGGGAGAAGGTTTTTGGCCTCTGTTGCTCCTCTTTGGCATTCAAACCATGACCCACTCCTGAGTCAGCTAGCTTAGTAAACCGAGTTCAATTCCATGATCCTTGAGAAATGTTATAAAAATTATCTGCAATTTACTGTAAACTTCTTCATCAAATTCCAATTATTGTCAACCTATTAAATCTATTTTTAGTTCTCACTGCAGAATATTTATGTCTAAAACAATTATTTGAATAATCTGCACACTAACTACGCAGTAGTTTACAGGGAAAGTTGCCCTAGAACAGCAGCAGATGTGAGCTAGAGAGCTTTTGTTGCATGGGGCAGAATATCTCACACCACTGTGAGTAATTTTGGTTAGGGCTGTCTGCTGTACAAACTTTCTCTTTTCCGCATCTCAGGCTGTTTGTTGCTGAGGACATTTGGTGAAAACTGTCCCATTTCCCTTGAAGTGATGATGATACAGCATTTTCTTAACACAGTATAAGATGTACAGAAAAGCAGCTTATTATTCCCTGTCTCTGACCGAGTTAATTGGATATTAGCATTAGAATCGTGTTAAGTAATCTCTGTCAAATCCTATTAGCTCCCTTGCTCCCTTCCAGAGTATCTGCTGAATGATACAAAGCTTGCAGAAAAGCTAATCCTTATATACCTTATGAGCGCAGCCAAAGTATTTTGTTTGTCAAAGTAAAAGAGACTTTCAGGCTTCCCATCATCCACACCATAGAGAGAGCTTACAATTCTCCCATGGCAGTATCAGCAGCAACCAAGAACAGCAAACTGGAGGCACTAACCTGTGTTGCAACCATAATTTTCACAATTGTTCATAACCTGGGTTGAGAATTTAAATGCAAAAATATACTGAAATCCAAATCTATAATTCCCACAGCAGCTATAACTCAGTCACGGTATTTGGACGTGCATTGTGGAGTATAGACACAGTAATGTAAAACACTAAAGCTACCTCTGGTTATGGTTGGCTGGGGGAACCATAACTCTGAGTTTCCTGACTTTTGTGTTAAGATCTCAACCATAAATATTGCTTTAATGTAGCTTTGTGCAGTGGGTTTACGTTGGCATTGGGAGATGCTCGTACGGAAACAGTAGAGAATTAGTGTGGTATGCTTATGAAATGAGTAATGCTTTTAGAATAATTGCTGGGCTGAAATCATGGCCCCGGTGAAGTCAACAGAGACAGGGTTTTAACCCAAAAACATCTTATTCAGGGAAGAAAGCAGCAAATGTCCACATGGTTTTGATCTTTATTAAAAAGGAAAGAATTTCAGATCAGTTCCCTCTCTCCAAATCAGGGCTCTAAAGGAACAATCAGTTTATTCTAAAGAGTGATATGAACCTCATCTAGCAAATGGTTGGGGGCACATTGCCTCCACAGAAAAACTTAGAGGTTATTTGGTCAGTTTTGTTTTCCTTTGCTGTTTTCCACAATCAACACCCCAAAGTGACTTTTTTTTCATAGTTATTTGCTAACTAAAAGAATTTCTTACTTATTCTGACATTTCGCTGTTTATCAGTTAATGACAGTAGAGTTAATGATCTCAGACATTATCCAGCAATTGAAAAAGGGTCACCGCTGAAAAACTTTCAGCAGAAAAGTTTCAGCCAATCTATGTAATTCAGTTGTTAATTTTTGCATGCCTATTTTGAAGGAGGGAGTGCAATACCATTATTTTCCCGGTATGATGCTAGAGAATATTTTTTCCTAGAGGATTGGTTTTTAGCTTATCATGATTTACTTGAACAAACCAGCCTATTTCATTATGAAAAAAAAAAAAATAAATTAAGAGAGATATGAGCTAGTCACAAGAGGAAAAAAATTTTGTATCTTGCAGCGTGTAACCAGCCAGAGGAATTCCCCTTTTGTGCCAATCTGCCTTGTGTTTTCAGCTGGGAAAGACACTGTGCAAACTGATAGCAGATGGTGGAGCTGAAAATAAGTGCTTTACATGTTTGATCCAGAGCCAGCATTTTGTTGTTTAGTTGTCTCACATTTTTGCACTGTGTTATGTTTTGCAATCACATGTGACACACTGAAATCAGCCTTATTGTCACAGTGTTTTCTGAAACAGGATTCTTGATGTTATGGGCAAGAACTTGGTGTGTTTACTGTTCTTGGAAAGGCTTCCTCCGTTGGAAGCCACCCTTTGAGGAAAATTTCGGCTAGCTTATCCGTATGGGAAGGGCCAGCTGTGCCACTAGAAGAAATCTCTGCTCAAAGACTCTCTGGGGAAGAAATCCAGATGCCTTGGCAAAGGCTGGTGCAGAGAGGGAGTCTGTGGAGAGAAAGAGAGGGTGGTCTTTGCAAAGTGGTTTTGAGCCATGCAAATACAGTGCCACTAGCTTGCCTTGCAAAATGAAAATTTTCCAGCTCCCTGCCAGAACATGTCATGTGGCAGCACAGTATTTTTAGCTGCAAAGGCAACTATGAGTTCAGTTCTCTCTCTCTTCTCTGAAGCAAGGCTCTTAGATTGCTTTGCCATGAGCATGAAATGCCGTGTGTTGGTGAAGACTGAAGTCCAATTATTCAGTGACTAAATCTCAGAGTAAACGCATAATAAACCTGTTTAAAGATGAGAAATTTTATTCATTAATCTCAAATCTACTCATTTCCATGCTGGTCAGGCAATAGTTCCATTACAGTTCCTCATCTGAGGAAGAAAAAGGAGGTGGGAAAAAAAAGGGCAGAAGACAAAGATCACTGCATGTCAATCTGTGATAATCTTCTTCCATGAGACTGGTTCCGTAATGCTGCAGTTGCCTCTTTCTAGACTTTTTAGAATGTTCTTTGCACGGAAAAAACCGCCTAAACGAAACCATAATAGGGCTAACAACAGGAAAACAGGCCTCCAAAACTTCCAGATGGAAGCTAACAAAGGCAGGTCATTAGCTTCATGATATTTTCCAATTTAGGCCTGCTGAGCTTGTCTTACCTAGGAGCCCCTTTCCTTGGTGATGTTTAACTGAAGTGTGATCTCTCCTTATTCTGCTTTCCAAACTTTCTCCAGTCAGTGGATGCCATTCCCATAATTCCATATTTAATGGCTCTCCCAAATCACATTAAATATTCCCCCCCCCAAAGTCAGAATAAAAAGCCTGAGCACAGTGCCTCAAATGTCTTTAGTGAGCTACCTTTGTAAGTACACTTGTACCCTCTAAGGTAAAAAACAATGGAAAAAAATACCCATCAGCTCCAATATTGTCAGGTGTTGGGACAGCATGACCCAAAATGTAAAAAAGTTCTTGTATTCAGTCCATCAGATTTAGTAATTAGTGCCACTACTAGCTCAGTCCTCATAGAACTCCTGCTTCCTTTCTCCTAACTGATTAATAAGACTAGTTAGAGGAATAGCTGGCTGGCATGTCTCCTTTTCTGCCACATTTACATTTAACAAAGTAAATATTTTGTTGTGATTAATATTTTCCATGAAATAATTTGACTTCATTTGACAAAAATAGTCAGGGAATTATGGCAACTCAAAGCAGCTGAGGACGTTCCCCCAAAATAGTCAGTAGGACCCCATATGTATAGGCACACATGCTTAAGATGGTAAAGAAAGCATATTTGGTAGGTTTTACTTTGAAGAACAAATACAGTCATGGCCATTTTACTCTCAAAATAGGGGAAACTATGCCTGCCGCAATGCAATATAATATTCTCTAGAAACAAAAACTTTCTATGTTTTCTTAACTGTATATTAAAATAATAAAAAGTCTAAGCAACAAGATATGGTGATTTAAATTTCCCAACTGAAAGGTTTTGTATGCATATCTTTAATAGATGTTTTGGCTAATTAAAGAAATAGAATCAAACGAACCTTAACATAAACCTTTAGGAATATTAAAATTGCAAAAATTGTCAGGAAAGGAACCTTGTCTAAAACACTGCAGTCTTCTGTGACATGGACATTTTTAAAGAGGTTTTTACTTTTCATTTGACACAGCTTTGTGTTTATAATTTGCTATGTGGTTTTAATTCTGTGGTTTGTAGTACTTAAGGTATGGATATGGGTTTTATTTAATTTTTGAGCTACTCTGCTTATTTATTGATCTCTGATAGAAATGAAACAAAAAGATTAGGGAAGTTCTAGGGACTTGTTTAAAATGTTTGGCAGATTTTTGGCTTAGAAAATTACAAACATATTGAGGAAATGTTAAAGACGATGCAAAAATTACCTATGACAGAAAAACATAAATCCTTCTATATAGTTCCAAATGGATTCCCCTTGAGATTTGCATCCAAAGAGCCCATCAGCTTCAGAGGCAATTTGGAGTGGCATGATCACTCCTTCCCAGTACCAGTTTCTGCTGGATATGCCCCTAATGGAGAAGCAGGGCTGGCTCAGTCCCTTGCAGCCTCAGCTCCCAGGTAACTCTCCCTCCATACCCAGAAGGGAGTTCAAAGTCCCTGTGTGAGATGGGCCCTTTCTGACACTTTTCTTCTGAGAGCTTTTCAGGCCTGGACTGTTGGGCTCCAGAGACTTTAAAATCAAGAACCAAGATACTCAGAATTACTGAATAGGTTAAAAGCTAGGCCTTCCATGGCAATGTGAAAGCAGACCTTTCTCACAGCACGAATCTTTTTGCAGTCACCAGTTTCACTTTAATGGGAGTCTGTTTCGCCATTACTATTTATTCCTTTTCTAAACTTTTGCATTGACATGTACTAATAATTTGTCCAATACCTGTAGCTCCTGTGGGACAAAGAACTGTTACAGGTCTGTGGAAACTACTGAAATCAATAGAGCTGCTTCAGACCTGGGCAGGTTTATATGGAAAGGAAATCTTGCCCATACTTCATGCAAGGAATCTATGTTGCTGAAAACTGTGCCATAATTGCAGGTTTGGTTTTTTCAGCTTTCTTACTGGGGCAAGTGCAACATCCCGACCTCTCTTTCTCTTGGAGGATTTTTGCATGGTAGAGAAGTATTTGGCAGAGGTTTGCTTTCTTTCTTTTTATTTTTTTTTAAGAACAGTGGTCTTTCTCTAGGATACATTTGGACGCTGCAGCAAATGTAATTCTGAAATGCAACTTTTTCTTTTTTTTTAAGGATATTTACAAGTTCAGTCAAAGACAGGTTTTTATTTAAGAGGATAATTATGTAATGCTGAGCTGGAATGGCAAATGTATTATTTACTAGGAGGTACTCTATTCTGTAAAAAAAGAATTTGCTTTCTATAAAAATGCAGCAAAAGACCCCATGCTGCTTCAAACAAAACAAAACTGATATCATGCATCTGATGAAGGAAAAAAATACAGTTAATATATTGTCAGAGTAGTATTTTTATCTCAGCACAGAGCTAGTGGTGTTCGCAGACTGGCATTCTCTCCTGTTTGCTTCAGTAGTAAAAAACGGGAGATTTCAATAATATCTCAAAGGTCATCCAAAATTTGAAGGCCAAATCACTGCTGCAAAGGAATGTGAACTATACCATTGTTTTGGAGATGTGGTGTTTGCTATGGTTCATGATACTGTTTAGCTACACTGCACACGGAAAAAATCTTTCAAAGAATTTATTTTTATTTCTCTGCCATGCACAACTTTGTAAATTCACAAACTAGAGTTTGAAGAAAGGGTGAAGAGGATTCAGGCTATTTCCTACAGTGTGCAAATCAGGACCAAAAAATTTTAATCCTTCCAAACTCTGAGGTAATGCTTCAATAGGCTCCAACAACCTTCCAGGAGAGGTGGTACCAACACTCAGAAAATGCAGCTCATTTTGGAACCCAGAGTTCTCGGTGGCTGTAATCAAGGTCCCAGGCATGCACAAAAGCACTTTTCAATGGACAACACAGAAAGCTTGGCTTCTGTGTAAGCACCATCACTGCTTGAGACTGAGTTGGGGTCTCAATTCAGCCTTATCCTGACTACTTGGTAGGTGGCAAAACTCTTGCACTTGAACAGCAAGAAGCACAGTAGAAAGCAATGCAGGCATTGTTGTTTTTGGTCAAAATCACAAAAGAAAAATGTTAACAATTGTCGCAGGTCGGTGGAGTTATTGGGAATATTTTAAAGATGTCACAGAGATGCCTCATCATTGAATTAGTCTCATTTTTATTTGATGGATAAGTGAAAGCCTCAGTAGTTGTTGCAGTAGGTATGGTAGCAACAAAGGTAAAAGCTAAAAGCAAAAGCTAAAGGCTAAAGCTAAAGGCCTAAAAGCAAAAGCTAAAAGCAAAAGACAAAAGCTAAAAGCAAAATTACTCCATTACAAGGCCTTCTATATTTTTTTTAAGCCAATAAGCAAATGCTACAAAGCTCGCTCACATTTTTGTACCAATCATTATTCTTTCTATGTTCTACGTGGTTTTACCCCAATGTGTACTTTTTTAACCAATCATCCTATTGCTCTTCAGGCCTGCTGTACTGGCCTACATTGCTACATTATAGCTTTCTACTAAAATTTGCTATAAGGCTTATTGTTAAACTTAAGATTCTTTACTTTCTTATTATTTCATACTTAAGATATGTTTTCTACTTAAACTTACTTAAACTTACTTAAACTATATTTCTCTCTTTATAAGGTATATATTTTTTTAAACTTAAAAAACTACATTCTTTGCTTCAAACTACAAAAGCTCACTGTTCTACAAAAGCTTATTGTTCTAACTCAGGCAGCCTTTGCCAAGGCCTCAGATCGAAACACGTGTCCATTTCTATCTCTTCAAACATAATGCTGTTTATGTCCTTTGTTTGCACCCGCAAGTTTTCTATAACTCCATTTCCCAAAAACAATGCTAATCCATGCCTAGAATTTTAAAATATTGTAGAAATTTTCATTTCAAAGCACCCTTAGGATCCAGTCAGTGCTCAGCATCAGTGGAGAATTCAGGCCAAGATAAACACTGGCAAAAAACAGGATTCTCAAAACCAAGACACTCAGAGAGAAGAATTAGATCTCTACCTTCTCTGTTGCCTCCAGAAGAGTTCCTAAGCAAAAAGGATCCAGGACACAGCAACAGGCAAGCTCAGTGGGTGCCCCATCTTCCACACCATGTGTATGGTGGGTATTCCACCAGAAGAGCGGAAGTGACCTCCAGCAGGCACCTCCAGTGGTGAGGATATCAGCAAATATGCAGCTGTGATATAAAAATTCTAATATTCATATTCTAGTATTTGAGCTTTCTCTTCAAAGAAACTTTCATAGCGTCTGATGTGAAAGTATAAAATTAAATTCTGGTGGAGAGATTCTAAACCCAAGAGGAAGGACGGGTTGACCATCACTTCAGGCCTGAGCAGATAGCGATGAAGAAATTTTACAAGCAACCCGACATAAAGATTCTCTTCACTGTTTTAAGGAGATTGCAGGGAAGTCAGAACAAGCCGAGCCAAATGCAAATCTCAAACCTGTTGAACTTCACCTGCTGCTGTTAATAATATCCAGGACAGAAAAAAAATGTCTTGTAGCTAATTATGTACAGTAACTTGTTTTCACCCTATTATCTTCCTTCTGTATATGTGTTTTTCTAACTCATTATTTCCATATTTACAGTTGTGTTTTCACTTGCCTCCTTCACAGAGTACACCAAGAAACGTATATATTTCTCTAAAATGTAAGGATATGAGAACACAAAGGCATTGATTCAGAGTAATATTGACCTTTTCACTCATATACAAAAGGAGGAAACTGAAGATCATGTTCTCCTTGTGATCCCTGCATGATCACATCATCCTAACACAATGTCAAAGTCTGGAAATTGCATGTAACCAAACATTCATAATGTAACAGTTTCCTTTTACAGTAACACAAAAAACTGGCGAAAGAGTGAAACACAGCTATGATGAGGTCTGGTTTTCAGCATTCAAACTGGTGTTCATGGCTCTTGGGAAAGAAGGAAAACTTTGCTTTGAAATTTTGGAAAGGGGGTAATTTTAAATCAACTGCTGGTTTTGTCTGAGAGCTGGCATAGATTTACTCAGATAACTTCATCCAGGTTGTTTTTTGGCCAAGGAGATCTTAAAGTTAAAAACCAGATAATCTAGTAAAACAAAATAAAAGGCCTAATTAGTGATGGTAGCTCTGGCCTCATAAGAAAATAATGTGATGGATTTGGAACACAGATGAGAGTACTAGCTCCACAGAAGTGTTATTCCAGCCACAGAGGGTCTTAAATACACCTTTTAAAATGTATAATATATTGCCAGATGGTTGAGCCACATCTGAGATTTTCAGGGCATCCAGTATGTGATCAAAGTTAAGTAATCATTGAAAGAGAATAAAATTGCTAAGAACCTGCCATTACAGTTAATGTGTGCACTGAAAAATTGATTCTTGATCTTGTTCAGTAAAACTCTTGGTGGGTGGCAATTCTGTGAAATAGGTGTTAACTGGATTAGTTCAGTTTCAGGTCATGTTTTTCAGCTGAAAATGTAGTCCTTTCTAGTACTTTAACAAAATAAAATTAATATAAAGCAATAGTTTGTCTAACTAATAGCCAAACTTCTGAATTCTCTTGTTATAATCAGAATGACATTCAGCTCTTAATCTAAATCTGTGTAGTTTCACTCTTGAACATGACCAGTCCTTGGCTGGACCGCTCTGCAGGATCTGACCAACTGGAATGTCTCAGAGCACACCTCAGGTTAGTCCCTGCACAGCACAGATAACCTGGTGCAGCTGCTGCCTCACCTCTCATCACTTCTGGTTAAAAAGTGTGTGGTATGGGAAAGTAGTTCTAGCTCTGTTTCTACCAGGCTCTGCATTATCCAGGGTTATGGTCCTCCTGTCTGTCCTCCTCAAGCTGCGCTTGACATTTTCACTGCATGAACTAATTAATTGGCCATTGAAGAAAGGGACCATCAAAGCCCTAGCTTCAAGATCAGTTGTTGGGACAAAGAGTTGGGAAAGGGGAGACCTCTAGCGACTTGACCTGACTGATGATCACCATCATTCGGTTCTGTAATTACTGCATTACAAACACAACAGCTTCAATGGGAGCAATTAAAAGTGATCCCAGTCAAAACGCCTTTGGGGTTTAGCATTTGGAGAATTTGTCAAGGTGGAGGGAAATTCCTGTTCACATGTACTCCTCTGCCAACTGAGGGCTAGGATGGAGGGGATTCTCCTTCCCTTTGTTGTCATTATGTCCCAGTGACCAGCTGATACCCTCAAGCCAGGAGCAGAGGCAGACATATGATCCACACACAGCAGAGAGGACAAAAGCCCTTGAGAGGGGAAGTACCTTCAGAAAGACCACATTTCACACATTCTCTCCTGGTGGAGCCGCAGCCCCACTCACTGTGTGGTGAGGCTGCTCTCACCACACACCACCACTCCATTTTCCCAGATCCAGCAGGTTTATCTCCTGATAAACAATTCTCCTGCTTTTCGCCACCTTCGGCAAGCAGGAGAGTGAACCTAGTGCCGTGCTGCAGCTCCTTCAGCCACACTCCTGACAGCTCTGGGTCTCAGTCCATGCAGCTGTGTGCTACTTTCTCTGCCCCCCTTGAGATACCATTCTACAGTCCAGTGGTCCAAGGATGCAGCACAGTCTGCATCCATACAATTTGCGGATGTCCCTCAACATTTTTCTCCCTTGGGGCACTGCAGCACATTTAATGAAGTTATCAAACTTGCCAGCTCCCCAAGCCTCTCTAATTAGGAACTTGTGATACAACAAACTTCTTTAAAATACTATTTACTTTGCCTGAGACATAGTAAGGGAAGGTTATGTTTCTCTCCCTGCAGAAACCAGTAGCATGATGGGTGAAACTTCAGGAAATATTATACTGGCTGGTTGCTTAGGTTTTAATATAAAACATGCTTGTGTCTGAGCTGGGCCTGACTTTTCCAGCAACCTGAACTCCTGAAATGATATTTTAATTTTCATCCCTTGATGCAATTAGGCTTTAAATATTTCAACTCTTTTGTTTTTCTAGGAGAAAAACATCAATCTAGTTTATACAGCTCCTTTTGGTATCATACAAGATGTGTTATCAAACACCCTCTCTCCCACTGGTGGCATTTCTTCCAACAGAATGAAAAACTCCAAACCAATTCAACTAGTTTGTCAGCCACGTAGGTAAGTGTGCACACAAAGGGAAAGAGAAGAGGACAGGTACCAAGAAGAGGAGAAAAGGACCCTCAAGGATGACACCCTCTGCAGGGTATTTTTGTGGAGAGGGCAGAAACCCACCACCCCTCCCACCACTCCCTCTTCTGCCCCCAACCAGGACAGGATGCTGCCTTAGGGTGCTGGGATCTGCCTTGGTACTTCCCTTGGCAGCTTAAATTTAGGACAAAGTGATGCTTTCTTCGAACTGAGAGAAACAACACTCTTTCCTTAAGAAAAGAAAAATTAAACCCAGCAGTGTTTGAGGATTTCCTGAGATGGAGCCAATCAATCTTCAATGTCCAGTCCCAGATACAGCAACAGCCAAGGCATCTGAACCACAACTCTCCAGTGAAGTCTGGGAGTAATGTAGAGCTGCCTCTGTGTACCAAACCAAGAGTCTCCATCAATACCAATGAAATTAGCAATTCTCTGCCAGTCACCTCAGCTACAGCCTTTCCAGGAATTCAGACATTTGAGTATCACCTTTACCATGCTACTAAGCTGCAGTATGACTAACAACACTTTCCAATAGTATTTTTAGCTCAAACAAAATAGTAGCCCTAGGAAAAAAACACAAACAACCAACCAACCAAACCCAAAAAGTTTGTCACATTTCTTAAACCTAAACAAAAATATAATCTTCAGATTACTTCATTTTACACCTGTGGATCAACTTTAAAGTCAGAAGGCACTTAGAGATGGTTTCTTTTACATTATTCTGGGATGAAGAAATACACACAGATCAAATTTTTATAGATAGATAGATAGATAAAATCGGATTTGCAGAGAACCTAACACTTTTCAATACACCCTAATGAACCACCAGCCAAGCCAGTTTAGTTATGCAACAATACTCGGTTTCTCTCCTCTGCAGCACCTCATGTCAAGGAAAGATTATAGCAACAGCAATTTGTTTCAGATTTACTCTGTCAGATCAACTGCTGATAGCTCCAGACCACCCTAATCTGGGGGAGAAAATGAAGCTCTCTGTTGAAAGAAGAGCCACTGGTGATTTTCCTGAGGCACTTCATTGTTTATGTAAAACCATTAAGGAGGCTGGGGGTGATATGGGTTCAAACTCTTTTTCAAAAACAAAACTGAAACGACTTCAGATTTATGATTCTGTCTCAGTTCCCCTCATGAGATACGATATTTTTCTTAACTCAGATTAAACACCAATTGTGACTACTACAAAATATTTGGTTTCTTCTCAAAGAACACTAAACAGTGGCTTAGCTTAGGGAGCTGTAAATAAATGAACTGCATTTTGAAACAAACTGCAGAGTTTACATCATCTTAACTATAAATTGTAAATTAGGTGCAATGGAAGTTACAGTAGATCTTTATATGCTACTTAGAGGTAAGGCTTTCAAAGACATCTAAGGAATTTAAATATCCAATTTCTATTAATTTTAGCAGAAAACTATACTCAGCTCCCTCAGGTAGTTTCAAAAATTTCATCTTAACAGACTGTGTTATAAACCCTAAACATGTTAGGTCCTTGGAGAGATTCCCACTGAATTTAGGAGAGTTAGATCATGCTCCTATTGCCTTTCCAGACCATGGTTCTCCTCCTTGGGCTGGCATCAGGGTCTGCAGCGCAGTGGCAGGGCCCCAAATGCCTCCCTTCAATCCCCTAATCAGTCATTGGAACTTTTTCTTCCTAGAAACAGAGTGAAAAAGGCCACTGATGTGCACAAGCAAATTTGGAAAGACTCCATCAGCCACCTAAAGGGTCTGTAAATTTACAGATTTTCTTGATTGACGAAGCCAGGGGATGCTATAGCCGCTTCACATACCTGGAGAGAGAAACAGGAGATTTTGCCAGATAACTTCAATGCTGGAAGAGAAACCCAGGGGAGGGTATTACACCATTTTATACTGAGGTCAGCAAGACTGCCAAACTGCTTGCATCGATGGCAAAACTCCTATTGCCTGCCATGGTGCTGGATTGTCCCACGCCAGCGTGTCTGAGCATTGCGGAGAGCTGCAAAGGGCACCAAAGGCACCCTCACTGCTGTGACCCACCATAAACTCTGACCAACACAGGGAAGGCACCTCCTCACTCACCCCTGAGCTGTGCTGACACACTGTAGATGTGCCAACTCAGGACCTTCACTCCAGGAACAACCCCTGACTGAGCAGTGTGCCCAACACCTACAGTGCCACTCGAGGGAACTTGTTAATTGAGAACTTTGCAGGAACGGGCTCTTTCTCCACAACACTCACTGGAAGCAGAAGTTAAACTCAAGCCTCATTCATACATTAGATTTAAGTTTGCTTTTTCACCATAGAAACAATGCTGTTTGAGAGTGCAGATGGCATAACGCTGAATATTGCAAAAATGAGAAAATAACCACAGGTAGTTTTAAACCAAACTCAAAATTATATTAGTTGCACTTGAATTTAAAGCCAAATTTTTGATTAGGGCTCCATTTATTGGCAATTCTGGGAAAAGGTTTCAGTATAATCCCCAGTTAATGAAACCTTTGCTAGTGAATTTCCTTTGTCAACACTGCATTTAATGTGAGAAGTGCTTATACCTGCTAGATCATCAAAACCTGAAAAGCTAATAGACTCAACTGGAATGTAAAAAACAGGGAGGATTTTCATAAAACTTTAATAAAAGGGTTTGGCCTAGAATGGCGAAGGGTGATTCCTTTAAAAACAACTCTACTATTATTATTCTCCAGTTTCCAAATACTTTTTTGCCATGAAAATTGACAGACAGCTTTGCTAAATATATATACATATATAGTAAAGTATTTCTTGGAAATATTGCGCAAGTAAAATAAAAAAATTTGGTTGTAAAATCCCTAAAAATCTAGCCAAGCTAGGCCTGACCTTTAGATCCTTTTAGTCTAGTTCATCACTTACAGAGTCGGACAAATGCCAAGACTCAAATATAGTGGCCCGAGAGAAAGGCAGTCTTGACCACTGCTAGCAAGCAGCCAGGAGAGGCACTGGTTTAGGTCACTAAAATGCTGGACTCCCCTGCTGCAGGTTTCTTTCGGTTTCAGGACACACAGTGCCTGACAGGAGCATGACAGAGGGTTGATCTAATCGGATCTCCATCCAGCGTATCCACCCCGCTCTGCCACAGGGGCAGTTTGGGTTTATCTGGGTGGGGATATCTGTGTCAGAGGCATTTTAGAAAAACTATCTTTAATGAAAGAGCTGTAGGGAGGATGGTTTCCTGCATATTTTTAAGAGATTCCTGTGCCAAAGGTGAAGTTGTTGGTCCTATTTTTGTGTAATTCAGAAATGTTTAGGGGCTATCTCTTGCTGGTAGCATTATTTATGGTATAGGGAAGGTGTTTCCACTTTCAGAAATTTGACAACCACTGCATAGCTCTTCCCACAGTTTGAAAAACTGTAATTTTGTAGTCAGCCCCAACTTTGCGTTGTTTCTTCTGGTCTGACGAAGTTATTCTTGCATTAGTGTCATTGCCGTAACTGCTTATCCACCTGAACTTTAGGTACTCCCTTCTTCCTTCAGTCTTGACATGAAATCACAAGGACCGGGGATCCAACAGCGAGAGAGACTTTTAAAGAATTCTTCCCACTGCATGTAGCATGTGCTGAGACAGAACTTTGGAAATTCAGTTAATGCTTCCATGAACACAAGTAATGTGTGAACGTGCCTGTGGCTGTGTGCTTCCCTATGAAACCTTAGAGCTAGGATTAAAGTGACTTTCAGGTCAAGCTGGATGATTGCGCTAAAAAAGAAGTGCTTTATTTTTCCTTTAAAATTTTAAACTCTTCATTTCAACCATGTTTACTTTGTGTTCACAGAAACAGGAATGCTCATGGAAACAGTATTAAAAATATTTTTAAATACTTGGGAAAAGCAAATTTTGAAGCCCTTCAAAAAATATTTGCAGTGGAGATCTCATTCCTCTCATTCAGTCAGGAAACAGAAATACACCATACACACTGCACAGCCATTACAGCTGTTTGAAGTGTGCCAAGAACTACTCATAAATTAACTACAGACACAGAATACTGTACATAAGTTTGATGACTAACTAATCAAAATCTTCTCAACGGCAACTCAACTGAAAAAAAAAAAAAGAGAAAACACTTGTTAGAAAATAAGGTATCATAGACTGCATCTCTAGCTTGACTGCCACGTTAGCTGAACAACTGTGCTGCATTCTGTCAAGCATACCCTAGCTGACTGGTAAGAAAACTTTTTGCTTTATGCTTCTTCCCTTTTGCTTCCCGTATTCCTAGTTGACTTTCTCATGACAGTGCTGCCTGAGTGGTATCTATGGGACTGCACAGTGAAAATACTAGGAAAACAAGGGAACTGCCTTTCACCGAAAACCTATTCCAGGTACACTCCTACACCAGCACACAGATCTTTTCCTGATTTCTCGCAAAATCCCCTTCTCATATTTGTATTTGAAGCCCCATTTTTAAAAACACCTATGCCCATGTGTAATGGTTTTTTCTTTGAAATGTGCCTTAATGTGGTGCAGACCTGTGACTGACATTAAGCACACTGTAAGCTTGCTTTTCCATAGAAATACTTTCCTGAATTTGAGCTTAAGCACCCAGTTACCAGACAGAAAAACAAATTCATAACCTCTTATGTTCCTGGTTTATTAAAGTTATAATCATCACAGTGTTGTATAGTTTAATACTGTACAGCTAATCATGTCCTGAAAAAAACCATCTTTGATTGGTATTAAATATTAGGAGAGTAGAAGCCAAAGGCAGGATATTTGTAGTTGGGATTTGACGTAAGCATAACATCACCCTTATATTCATTCTTTCACCAATGGGTAGGAGAAATGCGAGCAAAATAATGGATTTCAGTGACAGATGATGTGCTCATCAAACTTCATACACATTCCTTGAAATATGGACTCATCCAAACCCCCACCAAAGCCTGTTTAATGTCAATGAATTAGGGGTTTGAATTCCTCTCCAGAAGAATCACTCTCCTGGTTGGTGAGGAGAGAGAACCGTTACACACCTGCTAACAGTGCTACCTAAAAATAAAAATCATTATCTATCTAAATTGTTCTGGAATCCCACAGTGCAAAATTTTTCTTTATTTCCCATGAAAGAAAATTTTTCTGTGAAGCAGTAGGGTTATTTTAAAGTTTTTCTATAGCCTTAAAGTTCAGCAATAGTGTAAATCTCAATTTTAAGTTGTGTTCTGGTGAAAAAAAATAAATTGGTTACCAAACTAAAAATGAGAAGTCGTCTCAGAATAAGTTTACATTTCACAAATAGGGTTGATCAACCAGAAAAAAATAGTTTTCACAAGTAAGGAATGCTGTAAGAAGGACTGTGAGGAAAAGATTAGTCATAAAACCTAGAAGTGCTTCTTAAAAATGATTTATTATATTATAAGAAAAAGGCTCAAGAACACTGTTGTACAATCAAAGATGACAACAACAAGGCTGCAAATGCATTTTTGATGCCATAGCAAACAGAAGAGGAAAAACACAGAAAGAGTCACAAGTAACAAATCCAAGACAGATGTCCCAGGTTATAATATAGATGTATTTAAGTATTCTATTACCAGCAGCTGTGGGCCATTAGCTGTTATCTCCTGCTATGACCCACCCCTGATAACAGACAATGGGCCATCAAGAAACTGCTGCATAACTCATGGACTTATCTCATTCTATTGTGAGATGCTCCACCCAGGAGGGAGGAGCCAAGCATTTCCACCTGGATATAACCTGGCCTTGGAACTACCTAAGGCAGCCCTTACCAATGGGACTCCCAGAGGACAAGAGCTACACCACTGGACCTTCAGGCAAAGACCAGACTCTTCTGCAGGATCACTGCTTCAACAGAACCACATCCATCACTTCAGGAGGACTGTAGCCACCATTTTATTGGACTGCTACCCCCACCCTGACTAACAGGGTGTCAGGTTGTATTCTGAATCTGTCCATAGTTTTCTTTGTACTATTGTATTTATTTTATTTTTTCCTATTAAATTGTATTTCTGACTTAAAGTCTCTCACTGGTTTGCTTCCAAACCTGTACAACAGAGATACAAGAAACAATATACACTACAAAATGTGGAAAATTGATAGAGAAAGCCAAAGATGTTCACCTGATTGGGCTAGCAATAAAAAACCCCAACATCACAATAAGCATAAAGCAAACATAATGTGGAATGAGATGGCAGAGCTTAGAATATACCCAAAAAAATGCTGAAAAAGCAAAAGGAAATAATTTTATTCTGTATTTTGAAAAGATGTGATTCTTTCCAGTGCAATTGAACAACTCTGAACACAACTCTCTGTGGTCCTTGGAGACACAGCATGAGCCTCCAGGCTGATTTTGTAGCAAAAGGGGTGAACATGGAAATTAAAAAAGCAAATGAGAGTATGAAGCCACCAAAGCAGGAGGTACAAGGGGATAGGGAGCAGAAGACAGTTCCAAACTGTGACCATGTCTCACCAGGACAGTAGGCTAATGTAGGCTTATGTGCTCATGTGCCCTCATCACTGGAAATGTTTATGACATTTTAAAATACTAAGAAATATAATAGTCACAAGTATAATGTAAATAAATTTAAGTATAACAGACTCCTCTTGCTTCCAGCCAACACAAACTATGAAATGAGAAACTTGGGGACAGTCTTCCTGAGGAAAAAGAGATTTTATACACTTAGACAAAATGGAAGGCAAGAGATTTCTCCATCCTGGGGAATGTTTTGAGGCTTAACCCCTTACACCAGGAAAAGCTTTTTGCTATTGGTTCAAAGCAGTCATTCTTTGGACCCTTGTTCTGAAATCCATCACAGATGACCCAAGTGAAGGAAAGCACACCCTCAGACAACTCAGAAAAGTGCTGCTCGATGCTTGGCCAGGAGCGGCCTTTCCTAAGCCCTCAATTTTAAAGCCCTGAGGCCTGACCAACATTTCCTCTGCTCTTCTGATATTCCCTGCATTAGTGTCTGTCTCACCACTTTGTGCTCTGTCTGCAAAGTCTCCACAGCACCTTGGTTTATGTTGGCCTCGCACTGGCACTTCGGGACTGCAGCTTGTGACCACGGTCTCCAGATGCTGTCATAAGTTTGGAAAGTAAAGTCTGCAGGTGTAGTACTGCTACCATGTGTAGGCAAGGAACATAAAGAACAAAATCACTATAACTCGAATACTGGCTACTTCAGAGGAAAACATAAATTACAAGCATTTAAAAGGTCTGCCATGTCTCCAAGAGAGAAATTATATGAAAAGATAACACAACATTATACCAGTGGATCAGAAATGGAAACGTCAAGAGTTAAAATTTGATAAAAAATGCATCTCAAGAGGCTGAGATACTATTGTAAAAAATTATTTTCTAGGGAAATAATATTGCCTTCAGTACTATGTTCAGCTTTTGTTGGACAAAAACAGTTCTAGATACACAATAGCAAACAATTTTGTACTGTCAAAAAAAATAATAGATGATGCAGAATTTTTCACCTCAGGATTTGATAAATGTAAACAGCTATATCTCTTTTTCCTTTTACATATAGCATGATATGAATATCACGCTCCTTTGAATGTACTAATCATTCAGAAATATTGTCTAAAGAGTCCAGGTATATTTTCAGCATTAAAGTTGCCTGTTAATGGCTCACATCGACTATGCTCAAAAACATACCGAGAAATTTCTTTGTTTCTACTTCTATTCGAGGGAAAACTTTTGCACTTAGGAAAAATACCAAACAATATTTATTCTTTAATAAGAAGTAATTAGTGTTGGTTACCTAAACAGTCCATCAGATTTTTAATCCTTATATCCAGGAAACTTGCAAGAATCAGTGACACTTATATTCATACTTTTAAGGCACAGTTTGGCTCAAGGAAAGGAGCAAAAAGTCCTGTCTTTTCTTATGAATCATTCTGACTGACATTTATTTTAAGTTCTAAGTTTTATTTTCTATAATCATGATTACTTTCATCACAGAGAAGTTAAAAAGAAGCATCTCGATAACTGCAGGCACAACGGCCACACACAGGAAAACAGGACAGGAAAATATATTAAATCATGTATTTTCTGACTTGAATACTGACATTTGATTCTTCTGAATTAAATTTGCATAGTGCACATCTCAATTCAGTTAAGTCATTATTAAGCTCTTTTTAAAATCTAGTTTGCGTGTTTCATGTGAATGATTTTGCCATTAGATTAGACAGCATTAAGCTTGCCTGCCAGCACAGGACTAGCACAGAGGATAAATCCTTTCCAGGCTCTGAAACACTCTGAAAGGGCTACACTTCTGCACTGCAGAAGTGTATCACAGAATTTCCTTGTATCTGAGCATTTTTGAACTTGATGGAAAGTTAAAAAAAAAAACCACACACACACAAAAAAAAAAAAAAAAACATAACAAAAACCACCAAAACTCCACAAACAACAACCTTTTTTTACTTTGAAAAATGAAAGTTTTGATTAGTAAAATACCTTCTTTCAGTGCTTGAGTCCTGGAGTTCAAGTCCAACAACCTGAACTAATACTCAAAGCTAAGAATGTTCTTGCAAATCCCCAAAGAAATGGTTTGTGTGGCTGAAAAGAACCCATTTACTAGAGTGAAACCTAAGCCAGATTTGTTTTCTTCTCCATCAAGAAGAAAAAAATAATTCTGGCATCCCTTTCTCCCAGTGTATAAAAGTGTGTAAATAAGTGCTCATCACTTTATTTTGCAGAAGTACAAATAATTCTTCTTATGTGAGTTTCCCATTTATGTTCAGCATTGTATAGAAGCTTGTCCGTGTTCTGGCCAGAACAGGGGCAAGTTTTGCAGTAGGCAAGAGGAGACACGGCCAGGACCCAGAAGTTATTCTTTACTTCTTCATGTCATTTTCTGGGGATGGGAGAAGGGCTCTCTTCCAAGTTGGCATAGCATGGTGGAGGGAGCAGTCAGGTATTGCTGGGGGTTTCCTGTGTGAATCATTCTTCTCTTTCTTGTACCCTCTGTCATCAGTATTGTTGCTCTCGCTCTTCATTTTCTTATCTCATTGCTGTTTCCAGTAAATTGTTCTTATCTCAGCCAGTGATCTTTATGCTTTGTACCTCAAATTCTTCTCTCCATCCAGCTGTAGGGGAAGGAGGGGGCACATGGCCTGGGGAGAATCAGTGGCAGCACTAAATTGGGGAGTACCATTTCTAAACCACAACATGGCTCCATTCTGTTTCATGCCACTGTTACAATACTGAATCAAGTCATGGTTCGCTAATTGTCATTTCAGAAATACCAGGAAATACTTTCCAGTTCTTTTAAAATCAAGCTATTTGGACTGATAAAATTAAAATAAAAAAGAAATACAAACAAACCCTGGGAAATATCTTTGTGAAACTTGCAGAATTTCGAGGAGACTTCACAACAAAATTATTTTCTTTCTATTGCAGATTTTTTGAAAATAAAATACTGGAGAGCTTCTAATCTAGAAGTACATTCTCAGCAAAGATTACATTACAACAATAAATATATTAAAATATTGATCAAAAATATATTAACAATTGCTACATAAAATTTTATCTCTGTGAAGAAGGGACTTTCAAAAGAAAATAACTTGAATATGAAATATTTTTACCTAGCTAAAGTAGAAGGTAAAGATGAAGACATGTTGCATTACAGCTGCTTGCTTATTAGGAGCCAACCCCTCTGTCACTTTGGTCCCATCCAAAGATTTCAGTACCTGAAATCTTTAAGTAATCCCACTGAATCCAATGGGAAAGCTCAAGGAGTAACGTACAACTCTTCTGATTAACAGAGGCAGAATCTGACCTTAAGGTCATTTTAATAAGCATTCTGGTGACTTGCTATTTCCTAAGGATCCCTTTTCATAATACATTCCATAAAAATAAGCTCTAGAAAAATATGGTTTCTCCTGCTCCAATATTCCAGACATTTGGAAATCCTGAAGAGAACAAAGCAGTGCCTGCTTGTCACAGATGCATAAATGATAATGTCATAACCTGGATCAGGTACCCACAGTGAAGGACACCCACAGGGAGTTAAAGTCCCTGTCCCACAAGTTAAAGACCCAAACATGACCATTCCCCTTCAGTATCTTTACTGATATGTCTAAGCACAGATGTCGAAGTTAAAAGTTGCTCCTGGCTATCAAACTCCTTTTTACCCAGTGTCATGGGCAAGTTTATATTCTGAGATAAAGAAAACCATATAAAAATATTAAACTATTCATTAAGTACCAATTTAAAGTTCTGCCGTATCAATGAAAAGCATCTTCCAAAGTGTAGAAATAACTTATGCAAAGAGAATTTGTTGATAGTATATGAAAAGTAGAAAACAAAAATGTGGTTTATTCTCCCTCTGCATTATCTTCCAGTTGTTGTCTTTGCACAATAAGAAAATAGTACATGGCTTATGCATGGACCTGTCTAGCATAGAAGAAATGGAAAAGATGCAAACCAACTGGTGCTGTCACTGAAAAAATACTTCAGGTCTTGAGTGCAAACTGTAATATCCTACAGAGATTAATGTAAGTATGCCAGGTTTATGGTTATTCATTATTACACTTCTGGGAAAATAGAACAATATATCTTGATAGTTTTAAATACATATTAGATCCTCTGAGTCACTGCTGATTATTTAGTCCATATTTCTGTCTCTGTATTTCAAAATTGCCTTAAAGGGAGCACTCTGAATTTGCAAAGTTAGGAGAAAAAGTGGAAAAATAACTTTCTTAGCCTTTAAAAGGATACTTAAATGTTGACTGTAGCAGTCTCTCACCAGAGACCAGGCAGAAAAGAGAAAGCAGGAGCAGGACACTGCTATCAATAACTTTGAACTGACCCTCAAGCCTCAGCTACCAAATGATGCTCTCAGGATCTCAGAGATTGTATTTCCCATAATGGGAAATAAAAGTCCATTGTATTCTGCTCAAATGAACAATTTGCTTTAGTCACAAGGCTCAGAAGCTAAATATTTCTGGCAAACACAGGTACTTACAAAGTCTTCTTTTAAAGTCTGTTCTTATTTTGGCCTTGGGAGGGCAAGAGCAACTTCGCCCACCCCATCTAAAGTGTAAACAGATCTCTCAGTAGGTAGAGAGGAAAGGGCAAATTAATCAGCCAGCTTTTCTTTTGTCTTACAAAGTTGGTGGAGAGGAGGAAGGGGCTGGAGAAACAAAACTCCTCTTGCCTAAGATCCTTTAGAAATACACCTAAATAAGAAAAGATGCCAGATGAATTCAGAGAAGCAGTCTGCACACAAACACTGAGCAGAATTAGAGACCAATTCATGGTAACTAAGATAATTTTTAGTGCATTTCAGAGGAGCCTGTCATGGCTTGGTGCAGAGCATGGAACAGGCATTATCCTGGTAGGCATGAAAAACACTGCTGAGAACATCAGCGTTTCAGTAAAAAGACAGAGCATGACGAGGAAAATGAGTATATAACATGAATTTTGCAATGAAAAATAGAGGATTGGGCAGAACAGAGATGGGTGGTTCAGAGGAGGATGAGGAAAGTCCCACTGGCACAGGGGGTTTCCCAGCACATTCTCCTCTTGCACTGTTTGGGCACAAGGGGGTCACCTGGGGTAGCCAAGAGTTGGTCCCTTCTACAGAACCTGGTCTAGTCACTGGTGAAACCCTTTGGGCATGCAGCCACCTCCGGAAAACTGAGCTGTCTGCAGATGAAGCTGGGGAGAAAAGTGAGGTACAGCCTGGTAACAGCAGCAGTGAAAAGGTAAATGTTTCTTATCTATTGCCTTCTTTTTGAACTCACCCCAGCTAAACGATCTTCCCTGGTTCTTGAGGGAGATTTATACGTGATAGCTAAGGAACTGGTGATTATTGTGTTTACCACATGCAGCACCTCTCATTGCAGGGGTATAACCAGCATCCCTTGACTCCAGTTCTCTGGGGATTTGTGCTGCTTTTATAGCCCTGAAGCTCTTCTCTTTCAGAAGGCAGGACTCCCAAGAACTGCATGTTTTATACAAAACTTAAACATTGATAAACAGTCCACCACCAATTTCCTCCTGCATGTATGCAAGCTCATTAACCACAACAGCTTTATTTCTATAATTCAAAAATTCTACTGAAAAAGAAACCCAACCCAACCCAAAACCTGTATTTGGTAGAAGGTCACACTCTGATCTCAGCTGGTTTTACATAACTGTATCCAAGATCAAACTGTGATTCCAACATTACCGTGAGCTTCAACAAAACCTTGAGGTGGGACTTGTCAGTGACAAGAGGGATGAGAAGAACAGAGCTCACTGAGACATCTGCTGAAAATCTCCCTGCAGCATGCCCAGCATCCTTGGTAGCTCCTGCAGGTAGCCATGTATTCAACAAACACTCAGATTTTCTGAATTGTTGGTGTGCTAGCCATCAAAGAAAACAAAAGGAAGAAGAGGAAAAGGAGGAAGAAGAAAGAAGAAGAAAGAAGAAAGAAGAAGAATGGGGAAAAAAGAAGGAAAAGAAAGAAAAGAAGGGAAAACAAGGAAAAGGAAAAGAAGAAAAGCAATGCTGGGTTTAAAGTTTCTTAGCATTTAAGCCTGGAAATTGCACAGAGGCTAATGAATCAGCCCAGGCCCCCCTCCATCCTCAGCTAGATCTGCATCCAGCATTCCTCTCTCTATGTTTACGGCTGGGAAGAAATTGAATTAACTACATAGTATTATTTTAGCATAAACGAACAGGAAGACTGCACCAAAATTGATGACCCAGCGGGTGTTGCCCCTCCCTGACTATACTGTATATGCAGAGCTTTCTAGACTCAAATTTATTGGTTTGTCAGAAACTTCGGTTATTTTCATCAAGTTGAGTTTTACATTAAACATTCCTCAACTTAATTGGAACCATGCGGACACATTTGGGCAGCATCCATATTCCTGCTCAAATAAAAGGGGTACTTTGTTACAAATTCAGCATACTTTGCTGTTAAATTATATTTTGCTAGCAATTACAATTAAATATGAAGTTCACACTTAATAGTAGACCTTGTAATCGTGTGGGAGTAGTTCTCCTTCCGTGAACATCATGCATGGGTGGGAGAAGGGAGAGTCCTGTAGCCTAATTTTAATAATGAAATAAACAGTTGTGCTGGTGAGTAATTCAGGGATTTTTAGACAGGACATTGGCAGGATGGAAATAGTTTAAGGAGCTTTTTTAACCCTCTCACCTTCTATTTCTAGTTCACTCAGGAATCCCCACCACCCAATTTCAGAGAGGAACAGCACCAAGAGATTTGGGAAGGGGTCAGGGGGTTGTGTCATGCCTGGGTTTTCTTGCTTTTAGTCCCCTTGTGAAAATTGTCGAGGATAGCAAAATGAAGTTTGCACAAAGATTTTAAGATTCTCTTTCTTCCCACCAATTGGTTTCTGAATTTAATAACAACAATTTTTGTAAAACTCCTCCACTTTTCTGGCATTTGTCTTGCAAAACAGGTACTGCTGTTCAGCAAATTGAGATTTCATTTTAAATTTCATTTTTGGTTTTATATTTTCATGCTTTCTCCTGTACAAAGCAGGCTCTTTCTATTATAAAAACAGAATGGGAAATATTTCAACATTTACATGTTATGGTGGTATTTCTACTATCTTGAAACATGTTTCTACTGACATCTCATGGAATTACAGAATACAAACAACAATGAAAAATACAAAATATAAACCTTAAAGGAAAACTTTCTCATTTTTAAGTTAGGGTTTTTTCTGTAAACAAAACTTTAAATTTGGATTTGTACATGAGGAAAAATGTGAAAGATATAAGGGTCTAGACACTGGGATGAAATCTGCTTTACTAAAACAAAGAAAACCCAAGATTAACCTAAAGAAAATATTTCTGCACAGCTCAAGCTGATTTCCCAACCTTTGCCCTTGAAATCTCTTGCTGTCTTGCAAATGAATTTAATTTCCACCCTGTCCATTTATAGGCAACAGGAGCATGTCCTTCATGCAGCTGATGCTACCCAGCTACTGTCACCCACCAGTGACAGCACTGCTTTCCCTCTGCTAAGCCAGGTTCAGTATGTTTGAAAGAAACTTCCATGCATGCCCAGCTCAGAAGAAAAGTAAATTATGAGACTGATGCTCTGTCAACAATTCAGAGAAGCTGCCCTGGCCAATGATGGCATTTGAGCACACATTCATGTCCGGTTAGGGATGTGCATTATCCTGGTTTTGGCTGTGATAGAGTTATTTTTTTCCTAGTAGCTAGTACAGTGAAGTGTTTTGAAGTTAGTATGAGAATAATGTTGATAATACAGTAACATTTTTAGTTGTTTCTAAGTACTGTTTATTCTAAGTTGAGGACTTTCCAGCTTCCTATGCTCTGCCAGCAAGAACGCTGGAGGGGCACAAGAAGGTGTGAGAGGACACAGACAGGACAGCTGACCCCAGCTGGCCAAAAGGGTATCCCATACCATATGGCATCATGCTTGGTACATAAACTGGGGTGGGGGCTGCTGCTCAGGAACTGGCTGGGAATCTGTTGGTGAGCGGTAAGCAATTGCATTGTGCATCACTTGCTTTGTATTTTTTTATTATTGTTATTGTTATTGTTATTATTTTCTTCCTTTTTTCTCTCCTTAAACTGTCTTTTTCCCAACCCACAAGTTTTCTCACTTTTACTCTCCCCCATTCTGCTGGCAGGGGATGGAGTGAGCAGCTTGGTGGTGTCTAGTTGTCATCTGGCTTTAAACCACAACATGTGTGTGTCACATGGGCCATGGGGACACGATTTATGTCCCTAGACACACGTCTTCCATGCTAAGCATGCCACAGAAGTCTGCACTGAGCATCTGCTAGCTGAGGTATGGAATTTAAAGGAGTGTTTTCCTTCTTCAGCCTACACATGTATCCTGGTTTTTTCACCATTGTTGTTCCTGCATAAAGCACACCTGGAGAAGGCAGTTCCATGCAGGCATAAGTGTCTCAGTTTCCTAGGATGGGGGAATTAAATAACTCAGAGCTACAGAAAGCATGATCCTACAATGCTATCATCCTATTTCTGATATTGCAGCAGGGAATTAAACCTACAAGACCACACTCTTCTCACAGAGCCTGCCTTACTGCTTCCCTGTGACCTGCTGAACTCTCCCGGTCAGCCCAGAGTTGCCATCTCTCTTGGTGGATTGGTCATCCACAGTGTTAACATCTCTCTGGAGGGTCCCGGGGCATAGCAAACCACTGTCCCAGTTCAGCCTTTTCTGCTTTTACCTCTCCTCTTTGCCCATGCAGCCATTATAGTGGTAAATACTGGAGAGTCCATCTACTTCAATTATAGATGAGCGAACTTTGTGCTGCTTGAAGCACTGAGGATCTTTTCAAATACTTTGGGGGTTCCCAAGCTAGCTCCAAGTCAGAAAACACTTCTACTTGGTATAATTTAGCTTCATGTTTGTCTCATTGCACTGCTTTCCAGTTGCAATTTCATTTTAAGCTGGGAAATTTTTTTTTATACTGGGGCTTTTCTAAGAAAATTAAAAACATCACTGAACAAAACTGCACATTGAACTTTGGAATCTGTACTCTTTGACTAGTTTTGAAATTTTACAAAATAATGATCCTTACAACATCCAAGGACTGCCCTCATTCTGTTACAAGGTCCCAGTGGGTTCTGAAGGACTTCCAAGGCCAGAACCTCATGGTTTATTTCTCAAAGATTCTCATTGCCATGCTCCAGCTCATGCTTTCTCTGAAGGTGGCCAGATTTCCCCAAATGCAGACGGCACAAGAAAAGTCCATATGAAAAGACAAAACCAGAAATATTCTGCTGAGCCTAAAGCACTGTATTTCTTTCAGGACTTGAACCTAATTCCCCATCATTCTGCAAATATGCCTGGAAAGGCATTGCATGGAAAATGAGACTGCTTTGCAGCAAAAGATGCCTTCTGCTCTTTAAACAATCCCTCTTCAACAACACATGTTCTCATCTGTGCATTTTTAATAGAAGCATAATTTTTGTCATATGTTGTAATGAATAGCATACAGCTAAATGGTGCGTAGAAGACTGTAATTCCATCTGGGAGTTTGTTGACATTGATAAACCACTCGGGTTTTGCTTTTGTGGTTCATGCCATTACAGCAGCTCAACAGGATTACAATCCTGTTAGATATAGCTGGTTATAGGCATTATACCATATGATAATGATTATATGTTTTATTAAAGAAAGTATTTAAAAATGCAATTGAAAATTCTCATCAATGGTCTGATAATGTGGTATTAAAAATTATATTCATGTTATTACCTGAGTAGCTGGTTTAGTTTTTTTTTTTAAGATTCCTCATCTCAGGCAATGAAAACACTTTATTTGGATTTAATTATATCTGTGCTGCAGGACCAAAGAATTTCCTTTGCAATTTTGTGGCATCACTACTTTTACAGGATATGAAAGCCAGAACATTGCAGTGCCCATGAAGAAAAGTGAACCAGACAAGTCTAGTAATTTCATAGTCTAAACCGAGTCAAACAGATAAAAATAGAGTAAACTGCAGGTTTACTTTTTTTTCTGTAATTTCCAGTCACTAGCAGTGTTAGCAGTGGCAGTGCTAAGGGTGGTTTAAAATCTATAGTTATATTTTCCTTCAATTTGATTATAATTAATAGATCAGCCAATCCATGTATGCGTTTCCCTGAAAATGAAGCTTATGTTAAGACGCATTTCCCTCTTGTCCACGAGTAAATGTGTGAAACTTGTGTGAACAGGAGCTTTCATTCTTCTGCACTTTACTCCCAGTTTGTCTAGATCACCATGGGTTTTAAAAATTTCAGTCATGCAGCCTGTCTCTAGTATGGCTTCACTCTGCTAATTGCATTTAGTTCACAATGAAATAACTGGACTTAATGACTTCAGCAAAGCCCAGATGTTCTAGGCTGGATGGAAGGGAAATATTTCTGATATGAACTCTTCTACTTACACAAACCACTGGAATGGCCAACACTGCCTGACAGATGACTGGAGGCACTGTCACGTCTGATGTCCTGCTGTTTGGCTCTGCCCACTCTTCTCTGTGGAAATGTTATTATCTGTAACACCCCCTGTACTGGATTTTCAGATTTTGTTTTTTACACCAAGCACCACCAGCAGGAAAACCGCAGGTATGGGTCACAGTAGCCCGTGCACAGTGCCCAGGCACAGGGCACATGGGACCGAATGCAGCTACATTTATTGGACTAAATGAACTTTAAAGGTCCCTTCCAACACAAACCATTCTATAATTCTTCCCTTTCCCACTGCTGGCTTTACTGAGCTGCTGCTCACCCAGCACCCACACATCAGCCTCAGGTGCTTTGCTGTTGCTCCCAGATGTTTGCTCTGTTCACACACAGGAACCCTTGAACACAGCAAGAGAGCAGGGGCACTCACGCCATCTCCAGTCAGCAGAATTAGCGAAAGAAACTAGAGGGTAAAACTGCCCAAACAGTCAGCAGAAGTTATTCCGCTGAAGCCTACACACTGGATCATTGTCTGGAGGCTCTGCAGGTGACAAGATGCTTCCAGGCAGAGGCAATGTTCACAAAGCATCTGCTTTAAAGGCCAAACTACCCTTTAAAGTGTTAGGAGATACTGGGGTACATTTGCCTGTTTATCCCCATTTCGTGCAGTTTCAGACTCCACTATAGACTAGGAAAACTGAAATTTCACTTTCAACATAATGGCACTTCCACCCCGTGGCTAGGTCCTTCTCCATAGTACAAAATCTTTGCAGGCATAGCTTTCACAACAAACTCACCAAGCAGAGATGTGGTGCATACTGGCAAGAGATGTTTGCTAGCAGTGTTTGTACCAGCTACACGTATGACAGAATTTATACTTCTCAACAGAGGTTTTTGCTGCTATGAGGACATTGACCAGAACTGACGGTTTAATTAGTGGCATGTTTCCTTTCTTCTCTTCTGATGCTCTTAGCTGACAAAGCCTCATATGCAAAATGTTTGAATGCAGACAAATCTACTACTTCTGGGGAAGCCACACAGCGGCTAGCAAATGGTTCCAGCATTGATGGGGTAGTGGAGGGGGCTGAAGCAGTACAGCCGTGACATGCTGATCCATTCTCATGGATCCTGGGCAACATCCAACAGCAACACATAAATATCTGGGGTGGGATTTAGGGTTGCAGGCTGCTCCTACAGAAGTTCTCTGGAGCCAAGGTGGAAGGAAACAGAAGACAGCCACTAATGAATCTAGTTTTGCAGTGATTTAAGATGCCTAAATCCTTTCACTCAACATGTGTACTAAATTCTCATTAGCCTTAAAATAATGTAATGATCAGAAAAGCTTCAGTACACAGTACCTTCCCACCAGACTCTGTCTTTCTCATCCAGATATACCTCCTCATCTGACTAAACAATACAGATTTTTCCTCTGTTAACAATCTACAATTACAACAATTCCTGTGAGGGCAAGATAGAAAGGGAGGAAGGCTTGAAGGGCCAGTCTCCATCCCCTCTTGCACACCATTAATAACATTGTCAAGGAAATAATTAATTCATCCTCATTATAAATGCAACAGAGAAAGAACACAATGTGATTCAAGGTGGAATCAGTAAGCAACACCACCAATTTTTTAAAATATGTTTAAAGTAGGCAAATTTGATCTAAAGCCATTGAAACAAGATATTTGGGAGACCACTGGGTCATTTCTACAGAATCCCTTTTGTAAATGTAATGGCACTTTACCCTAGGTTAGGATGGGATAGATTTAATTTTCTTCTCAGTAGCTGGTACAGTGCTGTGTTTTGGATATAGGATGAGAACAATGTTGGTAACACACTGATGTTTTAGTTGTTGCTGAGCAGTGCTCACCTTAAGTCAGTGCGTAGCGAGCAGCTGTGGGGCATTTAGTTGCCACCTGGGGTTAAACCATGACACACTTTAATGGAAGTTACACTACATAAACACAGAGTGAAAATTAATGTATATAAGTTGTGATACTGTTTTCTGATGAGTACCGAAAAATTCCTGGAAAAACACTTAATAACTATGCAATGTTTCATAATACTGTCAGCTGAGTGATTTCCTGCTCTAAGGAGAAACACGGCTCTGCAGTTAATTTCGCTGGGTTTAAAGAAAAGGCCATAGAGAAGATTTTGGTATTTGTTTTTGAAGCTTAGTTTTATCCTAGGATGAGGAAGCCTAAGCATTTTTACAATAGCTGAACCAGGAATACTCCAAACTTTATTGGTAGCATCACTACGGGTAATGCAGCTACTAATAATTTCTGTACTTCAGGAGTCACAAATTAAACAATTCAGAAAAAATTAACCAAGAGGCAGAAAGTTAAGCCTGGGTAAGGCAGGCATAGTACATCTACCAGAATTGTTGAGCAATTTGCAGCTGGAGCTGCCAAGAACAATTAGAAGGTGGTGTCTCCTGGAAGAGGTACAGCCACACAGCAAAACCCCTTTAGCTCCTTCCTTCTTCTTTCCTTCATGATCAGAACTGCATCTTACCCATACTGTCCTGATCTTGGCACTGATCCGGAGTGGAAAGAGTTAAGAGCTTATCTGTTTCACATTTTGTAGAACCACTTTGTTTCCTGAATTTAGTGAAAGCAAAACTGTGCGTCTTTTTTAGGGTTAGACATATTTGTGGGTTTGCCCATATTATATATTGCTGTGGCTAGATACAATGCCAAGTCCCAGCAGCTGGTTTGTACAGAAGGTGGGCATATGATTCTGATTCCTTTCTATGGAGGGAAGAAATAAGTGTCTCTGTGTCTTTCAGAGTTATTCAGAGGGAAGGAAACACCTTAACAATATCTTTTAAAAATGTACTATTCTGAATAGATATGTTGTGGAAGAGATAGCAAGGATCTTTTGTTGTATTATATGTTTTCATTCCACATAATTTTATTTCTAGGGCTAAATAATGTCCAGACCTTATTTAAGAGTTTCCATATCATCTTCCACTGAAGCCAATAAGAACGAAGGGCCCAACTGTGTACATCTACTTGCTAATTCTTTCTTTAAAAGTAGGGGCAGCTACAGTGTGCTCACCCTTACTGACATTTATTGAACTGACTTTCAACATTATCTACTGGCCATGTGGAACTGCAGTCTCATGGATTGCAATTTGAGCTTTAGGATATATTCAGCTTGCACACTGAGAGCAAAACTGCAGCTTCGGACACAGCTAGGTGGCTGTGCTAAGGCTAAAGCAGCCACTTGGTGCAGTGTACACACTATTTTTAAGCACTGACCTTGCCTTTGATTTCCTTCCAATGCCTTCCCCCATAGCTCACTAACCAAGCACAATCCACTTCTTTCTATGTGGCAATTCCTGAGGTTTTGTTGTTGGTTTGTTGGGTTTTTTGGAAGGGAGATTCTCCCTATTCTTAACAAATTTGGAGGACAGACAAATACTAGTGGCTTCTAGACAGATTCCAGCAGACAAAACCAGGGAGCGAGGAAACAGAAGGTTGTTCAACTCACGCTTTTCCTGTAAAATGTTAAGTCAGGCCTACTTAATTGGGGTACTCTGACTTAGCACTGGCCTGAGGTGTCTTTGCTCTCAGTACCATGAGGGTCCATGCACCACAGGTATGCAGGCACCTGGACCAGTCACCAAAGGCTCCCCTTGCAGTTCTGGAGGAACTGGTGCTTCATTTCACTCATTGTTTAAATATCTGCTTTAAGATGAGATTAAATGACCCCATTTGTGTTTTCCATTGACCATAAGGAGAGTCAGGAGGGCTTACTGTACCTTGTAGATAAATAGGTTTGATAAACCAGTCTTGAAGTCATAAACAGAGACACCAAGGGAGAGATGAGGGACCTTATCAGAAGAAACTCAACAGCTTTCTTGGTATTTTGTCCCATGGACTGCTTCTGCATTTTACTTTAGAGTTATTGAAAAAAAAAAAAAGCCAATTCTCAAGAAATCACTTGGACATAAAGGAGCAAACTTCTTTCTCCCCATTCCTAGTTCAGGTTTGTACACACTGGACTACAGATCTTTGTGCCTCCCCTCCTTCTTGCTTTAAGATTTCAATATTTATGCTTCACAGGTCCAATTTCAGCAGGACTGGTGAGACACTACCTACACAGATGAACAGAAAAGGCTGGATTAGTTCAGAAGATAAACCAGGTTAAAATCACTATTACAAAAACTTCCTAACACAGGAAAAAACTAATAGAATGGATATTTTTTGCTAGGATAAAAATATACCAATTTATGGCACTGCACATTTAAAAGCGCTTAAGGACTTCAGATTTTTAAGCACAAGGGAGTGTGAAACTGACATCATTGTTATTAAAGTCAAAAAAGAAATGGGTAGAGATAACATGAATATTTGCAAGTACATTACCTTCTTGTGGGAGGGAAATGTGTATGCACATGTGCACTTATATGTGTGCAAAAACATGCAGTGGGGGAGTTAGGAAAAGAAACAATTTTATTTTCCTAAACTCACCAGGAAAAAAGAAAAATAGATCATGGTGTATTTTTCCTGAAATAAACAATTTAAGTTGCAAAATAACAATGTAGAAATTTCTTCTTTGTATCAGCACAGATTACTGAAGTAATAGGCTATAATATAGTTTATAATATGATGAATTTGTAAATGTTTTCATGACTAAGAGAATATTATCTTAATCTAAGGGATTTTTTTTTAAATACAGCTAAAAGCAAACTTTAACTGCTTGATGAAAATGGCAGCTGTTGTCATGACTTAATGCATACAGCAAATTAGCTCATATTTAAAGCTTTAAGGATTTGTTCGTATTTCTCATAGTCTTCCTGTTTGCCTTAATGTTATCCTACCATATTATCTTCTAAATATGGGAAGTTTACTTGGGAACGTTTATTTATTTTTTTTCGGTTCACCACAATTTCTTGAGATAATTGTTTTAACATTGTCTTTATGGGTGGGCTGTTCCAAGTAAATGCGGCACATCAAAATTATCTTGAGAGAACCTGCTGAATTTTTTTGATTTCTTTCCCAGAACCAAAAACTTTAAAAATGCTGTTCTTTTCTTCCCCGAGGTAATTTTCCAGCAATGAGAACTACTGGGCTTCTATGCAATCTACTCAAAGCTTCTTCAAGGCATTTTCTTTCACCATGTTCTTTATGAGTTTTTTCATAGCCACCAAAATAATTTTCAACAAGTTTCAGCACAAAGTTTCACTAGCAATTGCTCAACAGCTATTAGTGAGTGGACTCCAGGTTTTCCAGGCCTTTCAGATGGTGCAAACTGCCTTCAGATCCAGGAACAACAGCAGCAAGAAAAAGCTGGCTCCTTGGAGATGGAGAACGTGCAAGACTACAAGGTTTCCTACAGGGCCCAGGGAGACATTGCATGGATAAACTTTGGTAGATCTGAAGAAAATTAATTCATAATCCAGCTATAAATTAGGTCACCATCTACATAAACCTGTTTTAGAAAACCAGGGTTGGTACGCACTGACACACCCAAACCCAAACATTGCAGTAGTCACATCACAACCATGAATCTCTGTTAGCAAATCATATGACTATCAAAGTGCAGGATGATGGCAAAGTCATTTGGAGGTTGATTTATCAAATATTCTGATTAAAACAGATGAAACTTCTGCTCTATTATTACCAGTGGATGGTGAGTTTGTGTACAAATTTTGGATCCATGATACGTAAATCTAACACAACGTAGTCTGCATCCTAAAGTTATGTAGAAGAAACACACCACAAAAATAACAAGCCACACTACCCTCACTCTTTGTAGCTGGCGATTTGAGGGACAGATTTGCTCTACACTTCACAGCAGTCACTGGCAAAGCTGGAAAATGATTCAAGACCTGTGTCCTAGCCATAAAACCATGCTTGCTCTCCTGGCATAGAGAGAAATGGGAACATGCCAGAGATGCAAAACAAATGCCAAGTTGTAGAATGGGCCCCTGAAGCATTTTTCTCCCTGGAGAGAGATTAAAATCTTGCAGTACTTATAAACACCTGCCTAATGATGACAGAATTGAATTTATTGCTTCTTGCAGCAAAAATGCCTCAGAAATAAGATACTAGATGCCCTGTTGAGATCATCCAAAACAGCATGTGTTGTAGTTATCACTAACTTCAGGTGATAGCCTAAAACATCTGCAGCACATGTACTATTTGGTGAACACTAAGACACAGCTTGTAGAAACTCTGCCTGGGACCCTCCAGAGATTGCAAATTAGCTGAGACATGATAGCACTTGAAAGAACACCTCGCTTCATGATCCTCCATCACTACCCCTACACAGCAGCTCCGGTGGAAGCACTGCCAAATGCTTCAGCTGTGCACCTTCTCCTTCAGCTTATCACACTCTTAGGTTAGTGAAAACGCATTTCTGAGGCTGGGATAATAAGTTTGAACAGAGATCTTAACACAGAACTGCTGCACCTTTTCCTTTGGGAATCAACTATCCTCCAAAAGCACTGATGTCACAAAGTATTTCAAAAAGATTTGGCTTCAAAAATGTTAATCAAATGCAACATTTTAAACAAATCTTTCTAATCCCTCTTGACACATCTATGTGGTCAAAAACCAAAGCTGTGCCATACCGAGCATCCATTTGAACAAGTAACATCAAGCCTATAAAAAAAGCTTTCCAGATCTACCATGTTTAATGTTGGTATGAGTAAAGGCATTGTCCATTAAACTAAATTTGACAGCGATGTTAAAGGTGAAGAACTATAATTCATAAATTGCCTGTAATATGGTCAAATTCCTGGTAAAAATGGCAAAACAATCTAAACCGCATTCACCCGATATTGTTGAATTTCTTTTCTCATATAACAAAAAGAAAGTTTTCATGACTTTTTATTGATAGAAGATGTAATCAAAATGGTCCCTTTTGACTGGAGAGATTTAATCATGCAGGTTGAGGAGGAACCCTATTTGCAGGTCATAAATTAGGTGAAAAAGATCCATGTTTATTTATTTTCATTTCTTCTGCTCTGGACAAAAATCCCTATTTTATTATCTGGAACAACTGGCAAATATTTTAAAATACGGTCCTTACAAATTTAGCTTCACTCCTCAGATCTCAGGCCAACAACAGCTAAAAGAAAAAAAAGCAAATAAATCCTTTCCCCGTTCACCCTTTCACCACCTTTACAATTCTGTTCCTCTCAGAAAAAAGAGAACTGGTGAATATTGCAGTGTGCCAGAGAAGTCAGTGCACACAGGCTATTTTAGATCAAAGGGAGAAATGCCTTCTGAAGTGCCAAGAACTTCCTCACTATTATACCAAAAAAAAGTGCCGGCTCATCTTTTCTGGTGGATTAAATATTATGGCGAGAGATTGTGTCTAATAAGGGCAGAGCTGGGTGATTAAAGACATTACAGACTGGACAAACACAACTTTCAACTCCCTTTGGAAATAGCCCATCCTGGCACACAAAGGTGGTATTTGCGCTGCCCTTTGCAGGGCAATAGCTCCATGTGCCACCCTCAGCCCTGGACTGACTTGAGCCAGTAGTAGATAAATAGATCCAAGTGAAGAGCAATGTAATCCCCAGGATGATAACGGCACACATGGTACATCCACTGCAAAACCAGAGCAACCTCAGAAAGAAAGAACCTCAAGAACATTTTAATATAATTTCCTATGGGTACCCAGAAAGCTAACTGGATAGGTATCTTCATGGTTCTCATATTCTCAACTCAAAAGATAATAAAAAAAGGTTTTTTGCTTCTTTCCTCTCTGAGCCATCCTCAGTCTCTGCTAGTCTTCACCTCTGAGCCAGCTGCTAATCAACCAGATACCTAAAAAAGTCTAGCTTCCTGACTTCCAAAGGATTGAAGCAGCTACCTCCTCGACTTGCTTTCTCTGCTGATTTCTTTTGTACCTTTTTAAGTCTGTGACATTGAACAAGAGGCTTTAGGCAGCAATTCGAGCTCTTTTAGCACTCCTGAGAGCATGCCCATCTAATGTTTTTCTATCAGAAATGTTCTATGTGGTGGGACAAATGTCCATCCCCCAGGCTTCTGTTTCTCACAGTGGCTGTTGTAGAAGTGGCTTAGGGAGAGCACATGAAACAAGCCACTATCTGAAATCTAATCCTCATGCTCCTCCTGCATCCTCCTGTTAGATTTCAGATGTTAGAGGGAATATCACTGCCTTCCCAATAGGATCTGGTTTGCACCTTTTACCCACTTATTTGTCTAATCCGTTTTGAAACTCTTGATGCGTTCTGACTTCACACTTTCTTGCAACAGCCGGTTGAAGAAGTTTATTACAGGCTTTGAAGAAAGGCACTTTTAAAAACCTGTTTTAAATTACATCTGATCAGTTTCAATACATGTTCTCTGATCTAGTACTGTAGGATTTGGTAAACAAGTTTAGCACTAATCTTCTGCACTGCCTTCTTCATGCCGTAAATCAGCTTCATCCGTCTTCAGCTTTCTCTCCAAACTGAAGTGAAACCGTAAGTCGGCCTTACTTTCTTTTAGCAAATTTAGATGTCCTTTTCCATAATTTTTTTTTTTAGAAAAAAATATGCTCTTCCTGAGATGCATAGACCAATTTTACATGGTACTCAAGGTGTGGAGACAAAAAGATTTTCTACAATGGCAAAATGTCATCTTTGGTCATGTTCTCAGTATTACTCCTGATATGGGCAATTTCAGCTGCGGGTACACACGGAGTCAATGCTGATAAAGAACTGCTAACTCAGCATGGATTGGGCTATTCTAAAGCATCACAGAATTGTTTTGGAGATGCTTAAATTAACTCCAAACAAGAGGCTAGATCACACAACAACACAGGATAATGCCATGCAGAGATGCTTGCTTAAGCCCTGGAGGATTTATAACTACACGAAGGCAGCGTGCAAACTCCTCCTAGATTTGGCAGCAGCTTGTCCATCTAGGATGCCTACAATCACAGTGCAACAGATAAAGTGGGCAGGCCAACAGCCCTCCTGTGCATTTGAAATGTCTTCAGAACAGCACCTCGCTTATTTGGCAGCCCTGTCCTCTCTCCCCAAGCTCTGTATCTGATGAGAACAACTTCTGCAGCCCATGTACTACAGAGCAAATAATTACCATAAAAAATCAGTGACTAACAAATTCTCCACAATGTAAGATTTGTTTTCAGTCACCAAGAAAATTTACCAGTATCCCATCTGAAGGGCAAGGCATAGCTGTTATGTGACAGCAGAGGACAGAAAGTACGAACTACTTCCTCTTCACCCAGTGCTGCACATCTTCTCACTCCCTATGTATGCCACTGATGCACCTCAGAAAATATTTATGAGTTCTCATTCAAATACTTCAGCTGATAAATTTAATATCACATTCCCTGGGGTAAGCAAAAAATAAAATATTGCACTGGCCTTTGCACATGTGGAGATTATATTACTTTACAATGAAACCCAGCAAGGTGCACATTACAGTTTTTACCACAATCTCCTTGGTAGGAATGTTTCAAATACATTGCATATGTGTGAATACAATATAAGCATACTGAAATGCTTTGAACACTGTAATACATCAGACACTTGAGTCAACTAGGGGAAAAAAAAAAAAAAGCCTTCACCTATCTTGGCTCTTATCTCAAGTCTGTGCTGTCCTTTATGTGTTTGACAATGGTGTTCTTTGGTCTGATGGATGGCACTACTTACAACATATGAAGTGAACTTCCAAGCGACTGGATCCTTGACCATATCCCCCAAACCCGTTACCTTGTTCATTAAGTATCTCTGTGAAGGAAAGCAGACGTGAATGCTTGCCCTGTGTGGTACAGCTCCCAGGAAAACAGATTAAAGGTGTCGCAGCTGTACAACAAAGTCCGTGGGTTTAGCAAACACATTTCTACACGCCGTAAAACCCCCAACATCTGACGTGCTGGGGTTTTACAAGGCTGCAACGCTGGAAAGTGGGCATAGAAACCGAAAGCATTCAAAGGCATTAAAGAGTCACATTCCACATTTGCTTCCTGCGCTGCGAGCCCGCCGGGATCAGCGCGGCACCTGCTCCCGCCGGCGCGGGCTCCCGGCCGCGGCTCGGCTGCCACCTCCTGCCTCCCCGGGGAAGCGCCGCCTGCTCCCTGGGAATGTGCCCGACACCGGCACGCCAGCCCCAGCACGGCTACCCGGGACAAGCAGAAGGGGGTTTGGGGTCCTCGAACTCCCAAACGGGACTGTTTCCCCATCCTACACTTCGGGAAATTACAATTTATAAGCTACAGGCACCCGTCCATGCAGACTTGCCAACCTGAGACCCTTCTATACTCTGTTTTTCAGGAATACGCCACGCTTGGTAGCTTTCTATGCCTAAACCAAAATGTCCATATGTGTGAGCATTAATCATTCCCAAAGAACAAAGGGCTAGCAAGCTGGTGCATCCAGGGAATGAAAACAAACCATCAATTAATATTTCCAAGTGACTTACCAACCTCCACACAGGAACTTCGTGGCACAGACAAATCTTCAACACCATTTTTAACTATAAAACCAGTTTTCCTTTTGGTTTGTTCGGGTTTGTTTTGGTGGGGGGGGAAGAGGGTGGTTGTTTGGTTTGTTTTATACACAGAAGGCTTCAGCCCAGTAGAACATTCTATAGATCATTCTTATGGTCTGCTGGTTTGCCTTTGAATTTCCTAAGACAACTGTAGAAGCAACAGCACATAACTGCATGTTTAAATAAAACATACATGCCAAGAGACTTGAACAGGATGGCATATGCAACTTTCTTTTCCCTCCAATATTATCTCGAGCTTTGTAACCTACCTTTAAAATGGTACATGCATGTGTATGTGTGGGTATATCTTCTTTCTTCCACTCTTGGCCCTTGACAGTTGCTCTCTCTGTACTTAGCCACTCTTTAATGCATTATTATTGGCAAGAAATCAAGGATGAGAGAGGGTCATCTCAAGGCTCACTACCAGATTGTCTCTCTCTCATTGACTCAGCCTCTTGCAATTGTTGCTCTGCCTCCACCTGCTATTAACCACGTTGACCAGTCTTGCCTGTTCTTTCCCACACATCCCATCCTCTCACCCATCATCTGGAAGTGCTCCTTCTCTTCCATCACTTTCCTATTACATCACAAGTCCATGAATGGAAGCACACAAACTTCCCAATGAAAATATTATAAGTTGGCTAAGGTTTAAAAAAAAAGTAGTAAATAAACCCCCATCAAACACCTCAACAAGAATCTCAGAAATAATTATGTTGCTTTAGCTAAAGTTAAAAAAAAAAACCTGACATGTACACTCTACAAGGAACAATTTCAGGACATGGAAAATAAGCTTAGAAAACTTCTCAGCAATGTAACTGGGATCTTATGGGAAGGGCTGGCTAACAGTATCTACATTCACAACCATACTAGCTCAGTCAATAATGGCATGATGGGATTCATCATAATGACATCCAGAGGGCACTACAATTTCAGCCCTGTTTTTTGGTTGTAGGCCAGTTTGACTAAAAGTTTTTCTTCTCTTCTTAATAGAAGCAAAATCACTCAAAGTTCATGCCCAAACAGTAGTTTTAAGGATGTTTTCACACAATTACAAGTAGAAGAGGCATGTATATTTCCAATAACTTTCATCTGAAAAGGACATGCATATGGGCTTGAGGGTCAGATAGAATGATGATGCTGTTCACAATGATCAAAAAAGGATCAAGACATGCTGGCTTTAACAGAAAACATTAAAAGCTGTGTCATGCTGAATTTAAAACAACGGGGTAGATAACCATGAAGGAAGAGTCAGAATCAGCAGAGATTTTTATTTGGAGGGGTGGAAGTCAGCCTCTGCAGAAACAGGATTTGAATTTACATGTTTTTTTTCAAGTACAGTAGCTTGCTAAGTTCCATGCATGCAAAGGCACTTCCTGTACACATGCTGACAAACATTCTATTTTGCTGCTCTGAAAACAGCAAAGCTGAAGGGTGTTATTTGAATTTTGTCCATTCAAATAAATGGATAAAAGAGAATATATACCATAGCTCTATTGAGATATGAACACTTTTATATATATGGATATCTGAGGGTGTTTCATTTTTTTTGTGGAGAGGTTCTACAAAACATGACTTCAATTCCCTTAAACACACAGTCTTAAAACTAGAAACCTTTTGGTTCCCCCCCGACCCCATTTGCCTTCCTAAACCTGTCCTAAGCATCTGTATTATGTTATCCAACACACTGGCTGCTAACAATACAATCAATATAAAAGGTTACTTAGGGGTCATGGCTTTTTTTCTGTCCTTGAAACACAAAGCTTATTTTAACAGGGATTTGAACTTTTTCACTGAAGAAAATGTCTTCAAACCACTCAGGTGAGAAGAAAAAAAAAGTGAACTGGAATTATGATTTTTTTTTTTTTTAGTATGAAAACAGGTAATTTAATAAACATTTTTCTGTGCATCCACATAAAATACATTTTTTCAGTTTCACAACTTGATTTTAAAATTTTATAGAGCAGGAACCTGGCATGCCAGGCACTGACACAAATGCCTATTTCATCACTTTTGGAAAATAGTATCTGTCTGCTTACACATTAGTACATTTTAGAACATCAACATACAAACTCTACTGTTCTGCTCCAAAGAGTAAAACTTACCTTATCTTACATACTAGCCTTAGTCAGACTACAGCAAAGATGAGCACATTCCTAACACTGACTGAGCCAGAGGACAAGCTAGGTTGATTTGTACCTAAACATTTTCCCTCTTGTAGATATATTTTTTTATATAACTCTGCTTTGTGCCTAATAATCTTTCAGCAGTATGAAATATTAGATATCAATAAAAAAATTTTTAAACAAACTCACCAGATACAATCCAAATGGTCTTCGTAAATTTTTAAAAGCATACTTGTTACTTAAAGTACCCCCATTTCATGTAATATTGTGTTGCTCAGAGGTCTCAGCGAAAATATTTTAAATACTTCTGCTTACATACTATAAAAAGTCCCCCCAATTGCTTTTGAATTGGAAGAGGGGAAAAGTTTCTTAAGACAAAGTGATTTTCTGATTAGTGTCCATTAGTTCATATAATATAACATGACTTGGACAGTTTCAGAATGAAAAGGAGGAAGCATGGTAACCAATGGCTGATATTTGTATCAGATATTTGTATAGTGATTTACATCCATAAAAGATTGTATCATAATTTAGATTAGATCATGAAGCAGTTGATGTGCACTTAGAGCTTTTTGTAGTGGACTTTCATACAAAAATAATGCCAATGCACCAAAACATTGTGAATGCATGTGGGATCATTACCTAAAACACATACTAACCACTCGATCTGCTCAATTTATTAAAGAGAATCACAAAACAAACATTTGCTTGCTGACCAATGGCTGAAAACATTTCCGTGTATTTACTTAAATGCCTAAAACCATTGAAAAAATAATTTGCCATTACTTCGGCTTTCCTTAAGGCTAAAAAAACCAAACCACATCTGTGCTCACCTAACACCGGCTATCTGGTTCAAAGGTCTTGATGCCTAAGATCTTTAGCTTTTTATATTTTTCATATATTTGTAGCTTTGTAGATTGCTAATGCACGGCTGTCGCTCCTAGTACTTTTCCTATCCTCTTTCCCTACATTTAGGAACAGCAAGCTAACCTTCTAAACACATTCCTAAAATATTTTTTAGTCTTATTCCAAGAAGAGAACCAGCTACAAGGATGATCTGTTTTCCAACCAGAATCTGGACTAGACATAATAAAAGCGGGGCAAAGAAAACCCTGGGCTGCTTCCAGTGGGGCAGGACCCCATGAATTATTACCTAACCAAGTAACATTTTCATTGGATAATATGATAGGTATACTAATCAACTAACCTTATAAAAATTGTAGAATTACTGTACCACGTGCGGTTTTCACCATATTGCCACATGAAAGCTTTCAAGTAAAGGTTTGCTTTTATATTATCACTCTAATGCTGTTTGGGAAGATCTGTTCTATTTTCCAGGCAACAGTCTAACACAAATCACAAATCCTACTAAAGCTTCACATCCCAAACACATCATCTCCAAAAGAGATCTTCAAGGCTGACAAACAGATGTATGTTCAGAGTTCCTTCATATCACTGGATGAGAGACCTTTGCAAAGTCGCCAGGAAAGGGAGCAGGTTTCAGGGACAGTGCTTGCACCGGCTTCAGGAACACAGACACATGAGGAACACTGGCTTGCAGCTGGCATAGCCAGGTTTTCCAAAACAAACAAGGAACAAAACCAGACAGGTAGAGGCAATTCTAAACCGGAAACATTATTAAACAGAAAATATTGGGGCCTATGCCTAATTTTTCACAGGATATTGTGTGGTTTGATATTAAATATATTTTTTCTATATGTGGGATTAGTTCTCACCCTTAATGCATTGAATAAGACAGGAAGATATACTCTTGACAAAGCAGGCAAAGTAAACAATGCTCTCCAAGTTAATGGCTGAAGCCCACAAAAGTGCTTGTGCAGTGTGGAGATTTGCTGCTGACAAGCCCTGATTCCCCGACACTCCCGCTACTGCAAAACACACAAGCACGTTACAGCAGGACCCCACTGTGAGTGAACTGTCCTAAAACAAAATCACCTTCAAGTGAGCTCTCAGGCTCACACATTAGCATACACACCCCCTTTTAACCAGAACTGGGACAGAGTAGCTGTGCCATTATCCCAGACTCCAAGGGGCTGAAACAGTACAACATGCACTGTCATAGGAAAGAGGGGGGTCAGATATAACCAACTTCCCTAAAGGAGCCACAGCCAGGTCCATGACTCCATCAAAGTAGGAGCTGTGCAAATGTGGTGCTGCTGCTGCTGTTCAGATACCCAAATTTTTGTGACCTACAGCAAAATACATAACAAACAGAAAACCAGTAGTGGCCCAGATGACACACAGGTGGTTCTAAAACAAAATGAGCTTAAATTTTTTCAAGACTTCTTTTTTAATTATCACATAGGATGTTCTCCAATGCTCTCTGGAAGTCTGTACTCGACACCTTCACAATGACTCACCAGAATTTCTTCAAAGCACTTCATTAGCTTTCTACTTCATGGTGAAACATTTAGGCCTGAAAACAACTACCCTTCCACACAAAACCACTTAAACCCACTATTTCAGGTCAAAAAAAAAAAAATTACTTCTGATGCTTTTGCAAACCAAAAGCCACAAAACATACATCATTGAGCAAACCATTTTGTAGTATCCCACTTTCAAAAGGAAAACATGCAAGTGACATCAAATATGACCAACAACAGAAGAAAAGTCAGGGTCAGTCCTGGAACACTAACTCCAAAGCCTCCAATTTTCATTCCCATGTTTAGTGCTGTCTAACCACATCCATTCAGATCGGTAACGTACCTTCTTGGGCAGGCTGCAACCTCAAGTAGAATCCCAAAGCCTACACCTCCAAAATCTTATTTAAAATCCTGCGGGACATACCGAAATCAGTAAGTCTTCTACAGTTAAGCAAAAATGCCGTTGATCAAGAAAGCATGGAGGTATTGGATCTCTTTAGTCTACAAAGCAGAGGCCTCAGAGAAACATCTGCTAAGTGATGCAGTATGAAGAACCAGTAATCACTCCTTTGCCTCAGCCAATTTAAAAATAAAAAAAACTTTTACCAAATACCAAGGTGAATCAAAAGGCTTGGGTGGGATTTGGTTCTCAGGAAATTTTTGAAAATAAATCAAACACTAGGGATAATCTTAAGTAAAAAGCCTAAAGCAAACTTAATCAGTTCTCCAGCGCTTACCCTGCATAGGTTCCAAGGTCACTTCCTATAATGTTTTATTTCCTGGAAAGGCCCTAATTTGATATCTAAGCATTTTGATAAGAAAATTTAGATTTCAACCTAATTCCTTCTGACAAAAAATATTTAGGAAGTGTTGATTCTACTCCAATGAAAATAACTTAGCACGGAAAGATGTCATTCCCTAGTATTAATATTCATTGCTAAGTAAAATGGTAAGGTGACATTAAAAAAAGTAACATTCCTGAACTTTTACTGCACATTTACTGAATGTTTAGTATCATTCCACTGCAGCAAAAGAAATACTGCCTAACAAACTTGCTTATAAACTACAGCTCTCCTTACTTGAACCCCTTTTCCTAGGAGTAAACTGGTCATACTTCATAGTAATTCAGAAGAAATGTAATAACCCAGCTACCGCGAACGTTGCCATTCCACTGGTATAAAACAAGCACAAAAAACCATTTTGATTATGTTATTTTTCTCACACCAACTTAAAACGTGTTAAATATTTTGTATACCTAAATAGTTTGCGTGAGCTGGACTCATCTCAATTTACTTGCAGGCTCAACACACATGAATTAAATCATGGAATAAATTAGGTTGGAAAAGATCATGGAGTCCAACTGCAAACCAAACACTGCCAAGCCCACCACTAAGCCATGTACTTCAGTGTTATACCTACAAATCTTTTAACTGCCTCCAGGACTGGTGATTCCATCACTTCCCTGGGCAGCCTGCTCCAATGCCTGACCATACTTAATACCCAGTCTAAACCTCCCTGGCCATTTTCTCTTAACCTGTAACTCATTACTTCGGAGAAAAGACCCCCACCTCATTTCAACCTCCTTTCAGATGATTGGAGAGTGGCAAGCTCTCCTGAGCCTCCTCCAGGCCAAACAACCCCCAGCTTCCTCAGTGGCTCCAGATCCTTCACGAGATTTGCCATCCTCCTTTGGACACACTCCAGTACCTTAAGGTCCGTTTTCCGAGGGCCTCAAAACTGAACTTCATGTGAATGTTCACATCTTTTTGATTACCCAGCATACCCTATATTTCTCCAGAGTTTTAAGATGTGAACAGGAAACCTAGTGATAGTACCAAAATGCGTATTTTGAATCAGATTTCTCCATAAATATTGGGGAAATGATGACGTTAATTACCTCAGGTATTAAACACAGTAAGCATAGAGCCTTCCACATGCTCTAAGTAAAATACTAACAGCCAGACATCTTCTTCAGAACTTTTACTGAAGGCTATTGGCCATTTACTCATCCATTTCAATGGTAGTTCCTTGTCTCTTCACTCCAAGCTCATCTCAGAATTACAATTCACCAAAACATACACATTCCTTCCGTCAATTATCCTTATTTTTTCAATAGCAAATCATAAAATAGTCCCGTGTTGGTATGAAGTGCTTCACATCACAAGACATCAATAGTAGGTGTGTGAGAAATGAGATGTGCCTTCTCCATTTTCCCAAGTAATTTTTTGCCAAAAATAACAATGAAAAGCCACATATTTTTGCCAAAGAGCCAAGCATTTTGAAAAGCTGTTTGCTTGCATGTTTTTACCCACTACTCAGGAGAGGCTTGATTGAATTGCACATTACACTGCATCCAGAGATGCAAGGAATTAAGACTACTCTTAATAGGTAAAAAAATGTTCTAGTAGAGGCATTTTCAGGTAAACAAATTTTAACCTCAGCAACACACATGCCACTTAAGTACTGAGCTCCACTTTTAGATCCCAATCCCCCTTGTGAATTAAACTGAATGTAACAGCCAGCCAAGGAAAAGCTAACTATAAATCCCATGAGACTGCTACCACAACTTCAGACAATTCTTTCTATAGAATGTAGATACAAGCATCATAAAAATATTAAGAACAAATTAAAAAACTATTTATACCAAAAAATCCTTGGAAGATGCAGCTTTTTAAAACCAGACAAAAGATGAAGCATGCTTTGGTGTGCTTCGGTACATGAATCACATATTTAAAATTATTAACCAAACTCACCCGAAAAAATTCTTTTAGTATTTGTAACTCTAGTCAAGAAATATTTTAAAAATTATCCCTATTCTCAGCATCCAGAACCCTTCAGTAATTTAATGAAATGGAATCTGCAACTAAGGCTTCTCTCTAGAGATTTCTCCTGTAATTTCAACAAAACATTTGAACTAAACATTCAACCAACTATAGATTCAGCATTCAAGAAACATTTGTACATTTGTGCTAACTTCTTTTAATTTGCAATACTAGCTCAATGTTAGCTGTAAAAACTACCTTAACAGAGAATTTCAGAGACAAGACTGAACACACCAAGTTTAGCAAAAGGATACAGACCTTGCAGATTTGAACAGGTGACTTCATTGAATGCACCTGAAAATGTTACTACAGAAACCTCTCCAACAACCCAAATCACCCAGATCTAGCTACTATAAAGCTGGGACAGGGCCAAAACTAAGAGACCCTTTAAGAGTCTAAAGAAGTGCTGTAAGAAAAGTGCATCTGAGCCAAGCTAGAAAAGATGCCTGCCTTCACTCTTACACTTATGACTACGGATATCAAAAGAAGGGTTACAAATCATAATGAAAATTTTAAGTTGAAGTGCCTGAAAAAGAGATAGCAACATTCCCATCTCCTCAGCCACAGGTGCTCAGCCCCACATATTCACATTTGTATCTTACACATCAGCACAACAGAGCAATTCCTTATGACTCATTTAAGAGCTGCTCTGCAGAAAATTCAAGACATATAGAACAATTTGCAGGAAAGAAACAAACCATACCTTCCAGTCTGAATCCCTTGTTTGGAAAAAACAAAAAACTTACAGAAACATGAGTTTTGAACATCAATTAACTACTACAGAAACCAAGAACACTGGGCAAGTTAGGAGTTCCAACATTGCCTCATCTAAGCAAGTGAGAATTCAACTACTTGGCTACCCTACCTTACCGAATCAGAACTTCAGAATCAGATCTACAAGTGCATGACAGTACTAGTTAGAAGATGCTATCACTCACAGTTTGAGGCAGAGGAACAAGTAAAACACAATTTGTGTCCATTAAATTCCCTGAATAAATTAAGAAAGCATTTATAGAAATCCTGCAGCATATCTGACAAATTGGGTAACAGTTAAGGCCATTCCCTTCATTTGTCTCAGCAAAAGGAACTAAATTTTTATCACAGATGCAGCAATACTTTAGACAAGTTACTCAGAATCCTAAAAATACAGACCAAAGCACTACCAAGCAATGACAATTGTCTGCATTATTATAACTTGAATCTGTGCCATGTTCTAGCTGCTAACTTCTGGGGTAGAACAGGAAACAGAAATTACCCTAAAATAGGAATGGCAGGGATCCTCATGATCTATTTAGCAATTTGACAGAGTTAAAATACTAATAAACTACACCAACATTTGCTAAATTCTTGCATCTTCTGATGCTATCCTTTGCAATTCAAAAGAACTGTTCCACAGACACCAAATCATTAATCACACATACACTAGACTGGTTCAAAATTTATTTGTCTTTCATTTCTTGCACTTGAAGTACTCTTCAATGACATCTTTGGCCTGAGATTCCTTGCCATAGTCCTGTAACACAAAATAACCCGTTATTAACATACAGACCCATCCTAAATTTTACAAACTGTTTTTTTACAAGGACAAATGGGATTCTGACACCTTATCACAAGGGATTTCCAAAATTCCACACAAGTAAGCTCAAGCAATCTGCTGGTTTTTCCCTTGTTCTTTAATAGGACTATTCTAATAAAGTACTGTTCTATTTCATTCAAATGTAACACCCATCAACAGGGAAGCAAACAATCTTTTCTGCTTAAGGAAACTCAAGTAAAGTATGTGAAAAAGCATAATTATGAAAATGCATGCAAGAAGACACTAGTCTTGATCGTGAAGATGTAGCCATCTCTTGGGACCTCAGAGACCACAAAGTCTTCAAGGCTCGTACTGTGGCTTTACTTTGCCAGTGTTATTGTGAAATAAGCTCCGCAAAACATTTTCAAGTTGAGCGGACATGCTGAACTGGCATCTTTTTCTGAAGCAAAGCTTCTTATCCTACAGGTAGGCTTTTGCTTTTCATGATTACTGGCAGGTAGGCATAGATACTTTGAGGATACAACTATTAACTCAGAATATGTATATGAGTATATAAACATGACAGGGAATATAAAACACAAAAGTAGCTTATGTTCACTATCAGCAATATAAAGCAACTGTTTAAAAAAATAAATTTAGGAGCTGTATTCAACGGTTCCTTATCTAAAACAACCTTTGCTAATTTTATGGCTTATTTCTTGACTTCTGAAAATAAAGTAGTAAACCAATCTTACTTTGACAACCACACAACTGCAGCCCACCACTTTGCGAGGTTTTCCTTCTCTGTCGATCTTGCAGAGACCCACCCATTCGCCCAGCTTCTTGTTGTCATCAACCTGTGCAGGGCAGGACATCACATTAGAACTTGCCATTTCTGGCATACCAGGGCCCAGCCCAGCAGCTGCTGTACTGTCAGAAGCATTGGGTAACGGATGGCTGCTTTCCTCACAGGCATCAGCAGAGGGAGCCAAAGTATCATCATTGTACAGCCTGAGCCTCCCTGGAGTCACAGGGACCCTTCTCCTGCACTCCACTCCCAGCAACGATTCTTTCTTTTTATACAGGACACCAGAATTCACTTTAACTGCGCAAAATAACCAACATACACATCTTGCCATTTACATCCACAGGTTTTTACTGTGGAAAAATGGCAATCACACAGAACTAGAACAATCTGCTGCTAAGGGAAATTCTGCCTAGGTAAGCCATACACAGAATTTCAGCAGTGTTCTAAAGGTTCAGCTCTCTACACACTGAAACAAGCATAACTGTTCTAAACTTGTGTCTTAAGTTGCCACTCACCTTTATTAAGTTGATCTGATGTTCTGCACAGAGTGCTTCAACTAGTTTTACATATGTGGGTTCATCACAATTTGAAGCCAGAACACAGAGATGGGCTTGGCGTCTAAAACAAAATGAGAACTGACAGATGTTACTTCAGACACTACTTGAAATTGCTTGAGAATCAAAACTGAAAATAACTGAATTCAGCACATGCATTTCTAGAGAACCACATCCTAAGTTTTAATTTTTAGTTATGAGACACTATAAGCTTTTGAAATATTGAATATACTTTTGATGCGATTTGTCACTTTTTGTCATATATACATAACAGGTTATTCATACATTGTTAACTTTATCCTCAGATTCTATTCCCATCTTGAAAGCTTCTAAAAATCCCACTAAATAAATTCTCAGCCACTGGAAAAAGGTCTAATGACTGGATGAACACCAGAACCCCTATAGAACTGGTGTTACTGCTACAAAGCAACCAAGTTACAAGCTGCTTTTTCTCATTTACCACAGGTTACAGTAATTTAACATTAGAACTGTAATTACTAAAAGCTTGAATTTTCCATGTCAAGGTGTTATAAGTTCTTCACAACAATCTTTTCTACTTACGTTCAAAGAAGCTGTTAAGACAGGGCCCCAATTCTAATTAGGATCTTTGTATACTGTGGTACAATGTTAAGATACCAAAGGGATACCTGACAACAGAGAGAGCTGAGTAGGTCTTCTATGCTTAACCTAATGCAATGTGACCTCTGCAAACAAAGTCAGTTTTCCCTAAAAAGACCTTTATCAGGAGTGTCACCAGAACGCCAGAAACGTTTTCAAGCAAGAACCATCACACACAAATGTGTACAACCTCATACATACATAATCCTTTTTAACACACACCTTACAAAGCTGTAGCTGAAATCAGAAGAACTCATACAAACGGGCTGTCAAGACACCTAAGTTGTATTTCTCTGCCTTTGTTTAGTGCCTTGTCCCAGAGGTTTCTGCACACAGGTTTGTCAGACAGCAGTTATCACTCATAGGACGAGTGCAGGGGTATCCGACTAACTGAAGTCATCACCCAAACACTGCAGCTTTACATTAAAGTAGCTTTTTCTTGCAAGGAAAGTTAGGATTTGCATGTAAACACATAGAGGTGTGTATGTATGCCCATATATATATAGAAATACTTTGCCCTATAAAAGACCATAACTGATTACCCCGGGACTGACACAAAAGAAGTTCAATACTGTTCTGATATTGTACCTTGACAATTACTTACTGTTGCAATATACAAAAAAAAAAAAAAACCAAACCACTCATGTATTTAGGAATTTTTTTAAAAAATGAAATCAACTCTTCCAGGTTAAGTCTGAAATACATATTAACCCGACTTAAATTTTAAAAGTTTTGAGAAGACTTTATCCCTTCTTAAAACATAAGGTTCTTGAGCCCCCGATTTTCATAGCTACATACAGCAAGCACTATTCCATTTTCTTTACAAAACCCATACAACCACGTGAACACTACGGCACTGGGGCCACAAAGTGACAGAACCTAATAAACCAGAGGCTGCTGTTCTTGAATCATCGAGTTTAGCTTCTGTATTTTAAGATCCCACTTTGAGACCTCAAAACAGATGTTACAAAAGACAAAAATTACTGGCAGAAAACTATAGTCTTAAGTAAATTTTAAACTGAACACGTGAACAAAATGGCCACTGCAGGTGCTCAACACACCTCATCACAAGGTTTCACCCAGTGTTACTATTCAGAGTAGACAAACTGTTGACACCACACTTACTTGTCCAAGGCTTTGGCTGCTTCACGGATACCGCGAGCAAGGCCATCGTGGATAAGTGCGGTCTTCAGCACTTCTTGCAGAGCGGTGTTAACATCCATTACACCTCCAGCAGTAATGCTAAAGAGAAGACACATAAGGTTCTGATCGCGCCAACATCTTTCAACTAAAAGCAAAAGCTTCCCGTTCACCTGCAAGCATCCGGCCATTAAGAAGTATAGAAGAAAAGCAAGTTAAAAAACTAAGCCAAAAGAACAACTGACGAAGGATGAACTTGAAAGTAGCTAAGACATTATATCCTCCTGGCGAGCCACGGGACCGTGCTGCCTCCATGCTCCTTTACGGGACACGCCATGCGCCCAGCGGCCCTGCCAGGCGGACCCCGCGCCCATCTCCCGGCCTGCAGGAAGCACGCAGCAGCACCGCGCCGGGGCCTGCGCACACGGCACAGCCGGAGCTCCCAAGCCCGACGCGCAANCCCCCAAGCCCGCCGCGCAACGCAGCGCCCCGGCCCCTCCGCCCGCCGCCCCCGACGGCCCCGGCCCTGCTCACCCTTCCTCGGCCATGGCGCTCTCGGTGGGTGCGGTCCCCGCCCGGGTTCCTGCTGCAAATACAGACACAGGCCGCCCCGGTGAGCGGCGCCAACCGCCCCGGGGCCCCCGCCCGGCCCGCTCCCGCCGCGATGCCCCGAAGGCCGGGGGGATCCCGCCCGGCCGGGCCCCGGCGCCATCGCGGACACTCACCCGGCACCGCCGCGCGCCGCTGCACAGAGAGGGGGCGTGCTCGCCGCCGCGCGCTCTTATACCGCGACAGGACCCCAGCCCGCGCGCCTGCGCGCGCGTGTCGGGGCTGCCCCTCTCAGTGCCTGATCCTGGGCGTGCTCGCCTCGTGTCCGTGGGAGAGGGAGGTTTGTGTATGTTTGGAACCAAGAATTGGGAAGTGGTTTGAAACGGGAATTAAAGGATGAAAGCGAATCGCTATAAGCAACAACTGCAACTGGCTTTGTCAAACAAATATTCTGTGGGAGATACCTCTGCTGTTATCAATGACTTGACCCCAGCCTGCAGCCACAGCGGGATCTTCAATTAGGATTAAAGAAAGCTTCGCAAGAAAGTTGGTTTGTTATTTTCCAGGGAAAGAGTGGTGCAAATTAAGTCTCCGAAGGAAAACTATCACCCAAGAGGTTCCTTAAAAATGAACATTGCTCTTTTAATGGAAAAACCACTTTTAAGTGCTTAAAGTATCCATTTGATTTGGAGGAGCAGCCTCTGGGGGGAAAACCAACTGCGACAACTGGCCAGAGGTCACCTGGGCTGCTTCCCTAGGGCAGGAAGTACACCTGGTGCTGCCAAAGCAGGCTGGCCTCACCTGGCACTGTCCCTCTGTCACTGATGGCCAAGAGGTGGAGAGCATGGGGAACACACCTTAATTCCCCCTCTGCCAGCAGGTCACAGCACTGAGCTGTAGCCATGGTTTGTGGCTAATGCAATCAAACACATTTGTCACCAGCATTGTCAGCCATCTTTTTCCACAGTATGTTCTTCTTTGGTCTTCCTGGTGTTGCCAAGCAGCAGGATGTAGGCTAAATCCGGGTAGGGAAGAGACGCTGCGCACAAAGCGACTCTCCTGGACTGGGCAGGGCAGGGGAGGACAGAGAGGGAAAGTGGAAGCTGTTCAGCTGTCTCAGAGCCACCCCACATGCCTGCAGCTCAGGCAGCACAGCCTTTTGGAGCCTGCCTGGGGGAAAGGCCTGGCTGGGGGCTGCAGCACTTGCAAGCTCCAGCTGTGAGACACAGCTCATGTCAACTCTGAGGCAGTCACGTATGTTTACATCACAGAGATTTAGAAGGGGCAGAAGCCAACCTCTGAGAAAGTCATGGAGAGAGAAGCGCAGTATGGAGGCTCTCCTCTCCCTGCAAGCTGAGCTACCAAGGACAAAGTAGGTAGGAATGACACTGCCCACTGCTAATGCGGGCAGCCTCTGAGGTGCATTTGGCACCTCTGAGGTGCGTTTGGCACTTTGCCGCCCTATATTGCTTGAAACTCTGAACTGCAACTCCTGTTGCAATACCCCAGTGGGCTGCAACCGCTGCAGTCCCAACACAGATATTCTAATTTAGCAGCTCCTGCGAAACATGTGGTCCTGACTTCTTCCCTGCTTCCTCCACAATAAGTGGGAACATGTAATTTCCTTTATACTGCTCAGGCCCCAGAAAGCGTGCAAGCACGCACAAATTATACTGCCCACTTTTTTGCCACTTCTTCAGGGGAAGAATGTTTTTCCTTATATCCACCCGTCACTTAATCTTCTTGTGCCCTTGAAAAGCCCCAAAGGCACCTAATCTATAGAGTAGTTTTTGTACTGAGTGGAACAATATACCATTATCTCCCCTAAAGGTCTTGAAAGGGTAAGAAGTCTCTATGCAGCCTAAGAGACATTGGTATCTCCAGGAAGTGCTATATACATTCAGCCCAGGAGATGGAAGTATGCACATCTGAAAGCTTTGTATTACAGCAGAAATGGTAGTAACAGTCAAAGTATAGTCTAATATTCTAGCAGCAGAACATTCAAAAGCACTTTTCCTAGCACAGCTGAAAGAAAACAAAGCTGTGCTGAGATAGAAATTATGTATGTGTAGAGAGGAGTTTTTCACTGGCACTGAACTCTGTGTGGAAATGTTGTTATAGCCTAGTAGGAGTCTGTTGTTTGTGTGTAATAACTAATGCACGTGTGTGATCCTGTTGGAAGGTCCATTCCGCTGCACAGTGTGAGCTCAGAGTTCACGTGTGTGTTCTGCATGCTGTTGGCACTACTCCACCTGCTCCACCATTCTGTTCATATTCTTAGAAGCAGTAGCTTGGAGTTATGTTCATTGAGAACCCTGCAGTTCAAACGCTGGCATACAGCCATGGGGAATGACATGTTTAAGCCAAGGATTGCAGTCCTGTGCTCAAAGTACTTCTGGTGCACTTGAGGTTGGTGTAACCAGAGTGCTAGAAAATGAGGAGCTGCCAGATGCAGGGCAAGAGCCTGCCTGGGTTCTAAAGGGCTGAGGTGGTGTGAGTGCAGACACTGACCTGCAGCTTCACTGAGCAGCCAGCCCCAGAAGAGGAACTTGGTCCTCTCGAAATTTGGTTGTATTATAAACAGCATAACATGCAACCTATAAACTTGGATTTGGGGAGAGGAAGACAAGCTACTGTCATATGGCATTCAAGAATTTTGGTTCTCTCCAGCCTGCTGTTCTGAGCGATCCATTTGGACTCTTGCTGCATATATTTAAAAATCTTTTCGTTATAGCTACTACCTTTTGTGCTTGCCATTCTGTTCCTTGACTCTTCCTGACTGTCTCCCTTTCCAGGCTGGCAGCCTCCCTCTTTTTTCCCACTCTGATCAAAATGGGAACTGAACCTGGGGACTTTTTCAGAAGAGCAGTACTGCAGTGAGGCTCTAAAGGTTCACTCTTGTCTCAGCCATCCTCTTCCTGCTCCTTTTTTCCCATTATCTATTTCCTCCTTGTTTCTTGCTCTGGTAACCTTTACTTTTCCCTTTAGCTCACACTGGCAACCACAACCCATATTTTCTTCAAAATGTCAGACTTCAGGGGTAGTTTAAGTGCCATATTGTAATCTGTGGAGACTTAGGAACTGAGTAATGAACAGTACAGACAGTGGCACAGTGTGGTGAAGCAGCCATGTAGGCAGATGAAAGTATTGGATATTGCAAACTCCCAAGAGAGTTCCATGACACTGCTAAACTCTGAACACTCAGTTCTGAATTTCAGTTCTGAACAATCCTTGCAAAAACTTACTTTCATCTGACATCTGTCTCTAGAAGTACAAAACACAGTCATGTGCAATAAATAAATTTCCTGGGATAAATTATCTCATTTTCCTTGCAAAACAGAAATGATTTCTCAGTCTTGTGGAAAATCAAGCTGGAAGTCTTCTTCTATATCCACGGAAGTCCTGCTCACCAGCCCAGAGGGGAGAGATGTGTGTTTCCAAGTGCCTCCAGATGTAGAAAAGAACAGCCACCCACGTGCAAGAGATGTCTGTGTCAAGTTTCAAGCGCTTGGAGAAATTATGGAGAGACCGTTCTGGAGTCTCAGAGAGAGAACAAGCTATGGTATTTCAATACCAGTTTGAAATGAAGTAAGGTCTTGATTCATGATAATTGAACAAAACAGCTTGCTGGTTTCTGTTGCCTTTCACAGATTTTGCATTAGATGCTCAAAGGATGTGGTTATCATGTGGTCACATTAGAGTAATTTTAAACTATTTCCCAATAGCATTGTGCAGCTGCTGACAAAAAAAAAATTAATATGATGTAAATACGCACTAAGGATTTCTTGATTGCAATGCGAAAGTCTTTCTAAGATCTCTACAACTATACAGAGCAATAATAAGGAATATGTATTTCCACATGTGCTGAGTATTTCATAATGTCCTGGATATCCAAGAAGGAAGCTGCTCTTAAAGCAATTGTCCTTAATATGTTTTTAACTTGTGGACATAAGCCATGAATTTGACTCTGTGTCTAGTATTTTTAGAGAACTAGTGCTCTAAGCCCTAAATTCTACACACAATTTGGGATCCGAAAGAAAAAATGCATTTTATTAAAGTTGTTGCAGATGTGACATAAGCAAGAAAGGCTTGGATGCTTTTAAAATATATATATATTTATTAGACTTGATAAATTGTTGTAATAGACTGGTAACAGGTCCTGGTTCAAAGGTTAGCAAGTATTTGTAGCTGCACTGGTTTTGGCGTTATTTGTCTTCACAGTAGCTGGTATGGGACTGTGTTTTGGATTTGTGCTGTAAACAGTGTTGATAACACAGGGATGTTTTAGTTACTGCTGAGCAGGGCTTGCATAGAGCCAAGGCCTTTTCTGCTTCTCAGCCCACTGCAACAGTGAAGAGGCTGGGGATGCACAAGGAGCTGGGACAGCTGACCCCAACTGACCACAGGGACATCCCATACTGTACAATGTCCTGCTCACCATATGTACAGCTTGGGGAAGGAGAAGAAAGTGGGGGCCATTTGGAGAGATGGCATTGTCTTCCCAAGTAATGGTTGCATGTGATGGAGCCCTGCTTTCCTGGAGATTGCTGAACACCTGCCTGCCCATGGGAACTGGTGAAGAAATTCCTTGTTTTGCTTTGCTTGCGTGCATAGCTCTTCCTTCACCAGTTAAACTGTCTTTATCTCAACACATAGGTTTTCTAACTTTTACTCTTCTGATTCTTTGCCCAATCCCACTGGGAAGGAGTGAATGAGAGGATTTGTGGGGCTGAGCTGCTGGCTGGTGTTCAACCACAATGATAGGTTACTAAAATTATGTGAAGAATTAACAAACATGTTCTATCAACAAGTTTCTTTTGGCAATAATGAGCAGTGCATAAGCAAGGAAGTTCATAGCCGTGTTTCATTACTGGAGTCATGCATCACTGCTGCTTCCCACACTTCAGCCTTCTGCGCACACTGACTTCGTGGAAATCTCACTCCATAGGCTTTGTTGGATTGTTCATATGTAATTCTTAATGCAAGGAGGATTGGGTTTTGAAAGTAGTTGGAAGTTGTAGAGTTAAGAGTCTAGACTGGAAAGAGCAAGTAGTTGGAGTAAGAACTGTTTCAACTCCTGAATGTAGCTGACTGCATTTCTAGCCACAAAAATGAATGCTTCATTCTCTTGCCACGATTTTAATCTTTCTCTACAAGTTTCTCTTATTCACTCTACTTGTGTGTCATACTTTGCATATATCCTATTTTTGTTATTATCTTTTTGTGAACTCATGATGACTTGCAAGTGCTCTTCCTTTTTTTTTTTTTTTTTTTTTTTTTTGGGGGGGGGGGGGGGGGGGGGCGGGGGGGGCGCCAGC
>VZRV01007975.1:0-22994 GCA_013398115.1 Falcunculus frontatus | reverse complement strand
AAGGTGCGAGGCGGGGGCGCCCCACGTTCCTCCGCCGGCACGGCCCGGGCCGGAGGCAGCTGCTCCCCCGCGGGCTGCGGTCGGGCCGGGAGCGGGAACTCAGGGAGCGGGACAGGTCCCTCGCCGGGCTGTCCCGCTGAGGTGGAGCGCGCACGGCGCGGGGCCGGGCCGGGAGCGCGGCGGGGCAGCTCCGGCCGCAGCCCCAGCGCCTCCGGGGTGGGCTGAGGAGCGGCTGCCGGCACCCGCACCGCGGCCAGGTCTGCGCTCCTGCACGGGGCAAAAGGCAACACGGCTTCACTCAGTTCTCGGAGATGGGAGGGTACGAGTTTTGTGGGGGTTTTAATTTTCAAACACGATTTGTAAATAGTTCCCCTCTGTCAGCTTATAATACTTTGTTATTATTTTTATTTTGCATTTTTAGATGATGGCGTGTCAGAAGCAGTTGGTGAGGAATCCAGACGGCTTACCAGAGACCAACTTTTTACAATAGTTGCAACAGCTTCTATAAACTTCAGTTCAATGATATGCTACTCAATCCTGGGACCCTTTTTCCCTTCAGAGGTAAACAAACAACTTAGCTACTCTCTACATTACTTTTTTGCACGTTGGAACTTTTAGAAATGTCTTGAACTCCATGGGACATTTATGGCTGGCTGTAATTTCTGAGTTAAGACTTTTCAGTTGTGGGAATTCGGTGATAGTGTGATGCTGGTGTAGATAGAGCGCATAAAATGGTGACCTGGATCTTGTCCATAGACTAATCCTCCCTGTGACTGCAGAGGAAACAGCAAACTAATGAGATGAGATAGAAGTCAAAATGGATTCTTGGAGAAGTGAAATAATTTTTTGCTCTGCATTGCATAGTAGTTTTATAGAGCTGAGAATTAACTCTGCCAATGTCCTGACTTGCATTTCTGTGCCCTAGCTACTCCATGACTTTTTAATTATAGCTACCTCTGTTACTCGTTCTGGGCCATCATTAACTGTACTGACTTCCTGACCTAGGAAGGGGAAAAAAAATATCTCTGCTTATTTTGAATGAATACAGTGTTTAAATGTAGGATTAAAAAGATGGTCCTGGTGCCCTCGCAGCAGAAGTCCATTTCTCTCATGACCAAATTGTTACCAAGTATTTACAAAGAAATGGTTTTTTGTCTAAATAGTCCTGTGCTTGTGCCCAAGTGAGTGTATTTGGCCAGCTAAATAAGTAAAAAATTGGTGCTTGTTATGGGGCAGCATGTTACAGTGAAGATAACAGATATCTCCGTTTACTGCCCTCTCACTGTGCAAGGGATCAAAGTTTTGCAGCTAATGCCCTTGCACACCAATTGAAGCCACCCTTATATAGTCTGGCCACCTGATCAGCAAATAACACAGTGTTTCCATTCACTGACAAATTAACATTGCTTTTCACTTGATTACGTGTTAGAAGTGCAACATGTCTTTAAATTGTATTGTTACCTTATGAGCCCCTACGGCCTTTGAGAAAGGAAATTGTTTTCTAACTGCATTAATAGACAGTTAAAAAGATTTAAATGTGCAAGGCATGAATGTTATTCACGTCAGGAATTTGACTGTATCTTTTCATGGTTGTGATCTTTTTTGCAGGCAGAAAAAAAAGGCGCCAGTAACACCATTGTTGGCCTGATTTTTGGATGTTTTGCTTTTTTCAATTTCTCGACTTCTTTAATATTGGGAAACTATGTAAGTATAACTGAATCTGTAACTTTTTTCTGTGATGACACAGGCTGGTATATGAAAGCAGTTCTGCAAGGCTGAGAAAAGAGATGTCTTTTCAGTAGCGCTCCTGCAAGTTTGTGTCTGCAATAACTGGAGTCTGGCCAGTCAGTCTGAATGTGATCTAAGTCTTGTCGGTACTTTTCTGTTGTTCCTGAGGGTAGCATAGGGCGATGGACATGTAACTATTTTGTTTCTCTGGTTAACTGTTCTGTTTGCTTTAGCATAATCTGCTGATCAATTCTGCTTTCTATGACCTCCTTTCTCCTACTCCCCATTTTATTTGTTGCACTTACTTATATAGTCTGTTTGCCTTTGGCGACATTCTTAAGGTGTTTTGTTTTTGTTTTGTTTTTTCTTTAGTTAGCTGCACCTCTTCTTCTTTTCTGGTATGTTGTCTCTTTTTTTTAACATTTCCTCCTGTTATGACTCTCTGCTGCGTAACTCAGTTTCCTGAACTTCAATTTCATTCTATAGTAATGTGAGATGAATGTCTCCAGTTCTTGTAATTTGAGTTTTCCCACAGATTCAGGATTTTTCTCATGTCGGAGAAATCAAAGAAATTATATAAATGTTTGTTCGTTTATGTGCTGGAGCACTGCTGTCTATGTGTTATTGGCTAGGGCTGCTCAGGATCATTCCCTAAGATGGGGCTGCTGCAGAGTCAAAATTGTCTCTGTCTTTGGCTGGGCAGCCTCTTTGCTGACCCTATGATGAGTGCTTTTCTCTGATGCTGAGGTGGCTCATAAAGTGTCACACAAGTGCCATTACTAAGTCCAAGTCTCGGTGCCTGTAATGGCATTCAGCTCTGGCACAAGCCTCACCAAGTACTTTACAGGGGAGAGAGTGAGTGTGCCATCCTCACTGCAGACAGCTGAAGTGAGCATCAGTAGATGTGGACAGTGCAATCAGAGATCCTGAGGGTTTCAGTGAAACTCAGCAAAATATGGGCTTTAGTAATAGTGGCTGAAAGGCAGGGACTTTGTCCAGGCCTGAACAAAAAAGGAGCCTGAAATACCTACTGTCCTTAGGGGACGTTGCAGCATGGAATTAGAAGCTCAGTTGTACTTTGCTGCAGGATTGAGTTTGGCATGCCTCCAGTTGTCCTTTGTTCTGGTGATAGAGTCTGAAATGAAGAAAGGTGGGATCTTCCCTGGTAATGAATGGGGAGGCCTGAAACTGCCATGCTTCCCATGCCAAAGCTTTGTGCTGCTAAGGGTTGTGATACATTTGCTTAAAAATCAGCTTGCATTGACTCTCGCTAGCCAGATACATGACAGGTATTGCTGGCCTTGCCTCAGTGATGGTGCTGGAGGGGAGCTTTGGAAGCAAACTTTCTGCTTGTTTATAATAAGGAATGCTTCTGTAACCTGCTACTCTGCAGAAGCCGCAGCACGCTGCTGTGAAATAGTTAACTGCAGCACTGTCTTACCTTTCTAAAACTGGGTTAAGTCACTTAACCGTTCAGAGTATTTTTAGGTTCAGTATTGAATGGAGGCACGCCAGCAGGAGCAGTGTTTCCCAACCTTTTAGCTACAGGTGCTATAAAGTTCCCATAATTTTTGGCTTTCTTAACAGTAACTTACGTTGAAAATTTTTGATCTTTCCCTGGAATACTAACATGTAAAAATGGTATTTAATTTACAGCTTTCACAAATTGGAGCAAAATTCATGTTTGTGGCAGGGATGTTTGTTTCAGGATGTGTGACCATTCTGTTTGGGTAAGTAATTTCTGTTGCTTGGTTTTGTTGCATTTGTCTTCTGATCATTTTCATCCATATGAAAAGATGGACACAAAACAGAAGTAGAAACCCTTGGGCATCTTTTGTGTGTTGGTTAGGTCACCTAACTTCTTGCATCTTTAATTTTTATCTACCCCTTGTAAAGCAGAATGAACACTTCTCCCCTTCACTAGGTTTCAGAGTCAGTTTACTACTTTGAAAGCAGAGGAGGTAGGTTCTGTGTATTTAAATAACTACTTTAGTTCATGGACAGCGAGAAGCCTGTCAAAGTGCAGCAATAAGTGAACTATTTCTGCATAATGTTTAAATGATTCTTTTCTTAAAAATATTTGGCTTAAATGGGAAGCTTTGCCTGGCAGGTGAAGAGGCTAAGTCACTCATTTTAGCGAAATAAATGCTTTATTAACAATGAAGGAATCTCTTATTAGTTAGTTCAAACACATTGCATCAGACTCCTTGCACAGGTGTGTGGAAAAGTTATGAAATACAGCAAAGGTGGCATTGGAGTTTTTCATGCTCTTTTCACTGCCAAACAAAGGGGAAAAGGATAAAGCTGCCAGAAGTAGTTTGGTAGAGTTTTAATGATTTCACCTATGTGGTTCAAAGATAAGTGGTAATAGAAAGCATTGAGTGTCTTGTAAATGTGTCCTTTAATGAGTAAGAAATGATGCTCTAGGGCCTTTAGTAGATGGCTTCTTCCATCCTGATAGAGGTCCAGTTTACTGTTGGGATTTTTCTTTTCCAGAATGCTGGACAAGGTGCCGAGTGGACCGATGTTCATTGGTTTCTGCTTTTTAGTAAGAGCAATGGATGCAATAGGCTTTGCAGCAGCAATTACAGCATCATTCTCAATCCTTGCAAAGGCATTTCCCACTAATATAGCTACTGTCCTGGTGAGTTCAAAAAGCAGTGTTACAGCTGAGTACCAGCAATATGACAAATTGCCGGTGGGCAGCCTAAAACAAGGAGGAGAAAATAATTGTCTCATATGCAGGCTTATTTGAAATCATTACGTAATGTTTTGTTTGTAATCTAGAATCACAACCCTAGAAAGAGTTTAGACCTCAGCACAACTCTGGTTAGATATAAATTAAGCAGTATATATTAGTTACTTGTGCTTTGAAGACAGCTGACCATTAGTGGCAGTAGTTATCTCTTTCGTGAAAAACAGACAAAATACTAATAAAATACTAGTACGGGTTTTAGTGACTACTTTTACCTGGATGGTAAGGATCCATGTGAACTGATTTTAAAAAAATGATAAATTAATTCAAATAGTGCTGATTTAAATGACTGAAAGCTGCCAAAATGGGAAACTACTTTGGCTTAATTTTTCTAATCTGTTGATAATAGTTATATATGAGAAAATGAGAGGTAGAACTTCTTGAAATCTGGAGGGCAGTATTTCTGATCATCAACAATTCATTTCAACTAGAGATATTACCCTTATTTAGTTGGAGTTTTATTGTGTTAGGAAGAAAAGTTTTCTGTTTAATAAAATGCTGCTTTCTCTTTCTGTTTTACAATAAATTCTGTTTTCAGTTCAAATATAGACTTGCAGAAATAACTGGGTTAAATTTTAATGAGTGAACGAATGTTGAGAACTTGCTTAATGTTGGGAACATTAAATAAAATTTGAAGAGTTGCTGTCTTTATTAATATTGTTGTTAAGCTGTTTAATTACTTCTATAAATGAATATCTGTAGGAATATGTCCTTCTAACTAGAAAAAACCTACTAGATTGTATCAGCAGTGATTAGCTGGCCTTTTAATAGGAGAGCAGTTTATATATTGTAATCATGTTTGTCTCTTTACCATATCGTGTACTGTAATGTCTTGTTCTGCATGCGACTAAAACCTCTTCAGATTTATTCATGTGGATTTAGTGTCCTTAAATGGACATGATGGAGAGTTCTTATTACTGTGAGTTCCAAGGCAAAAGAAAGAGATGATCATTTGAGCAAGGTGCATCCTAGGGTAAAATTGGAAAGCCTGGAGGAGTGGATGAAGCGTTTTTAGCTTTGTTCTCCATTGTCCTTCTTGATAATGCCAGATGTTGAAAAGCACTTTTCCTCTCCTTACCATTTTGGTACCAGTTTTCAGCCTTCCTTTTACTTGTTGAGTACCTTAGGGAATGTATGGGGAAGTTATTAAATACAGACACATCAGCCTTGTTGAAGTGAGAAGTTGGACGTTTGTCAACGTGATCCCTGTGTGGGAGGAGGTGTGGACTTCAGAACATAAGCAACCTCACTTCTCTTACAGTATCAGGTTTATCTTGTCGTCTGGTCTGTACTACTGCAATGCCTCAGCTTCCCCCCCATGCCCTCCCCACTTCATTAAGTTAGAAGGGCTAAATGATGTACAGCCCCAAATCATGTAAATTATTTGAACCAAAGTCTTTCTCACAAATCAAATATTTTTTATGGTTGGTGAGCAACAAAAGTAAAAGCATTATGTGGATTCAGTGGTGTTAATGGACATTATCAGAATGTCTCAAATCTATCTGAAAATTTTGAAACTTACTAGTCATATGTTGTTACTAGTTATTTTCTTTGCTAGGAAAGAAAAAGGTTGCAACCCTAGACTGACCGAGTATAAAGAACTTGGCTATTGCTGACTCTGCCTGTTTTCAGGACATTTGACCACTCTGACTTGTATCACTAACATTAAAGATAAGGATGAGTCCCTGTAGTATTTTTCTGGGCTCCAGAAGTTATCAAAACTTTATCTGTAAGCAGTTATTACTGCCAGCTCTCGCTACTGGTCTAAGCGCTGATTAATCGAGTGTTGAGGCGGATGTTGACAGAGGTGACTACAATGTTGTAGCACAAGATGTAACTGTATTACTTACATGTCTTTTTACAAATTAGTATCTTATAAAATATACTAGATTATTAAATTTTATTCAAAACAATCTGAGGTATCCCCATTGCAATTCCATTATTTTTTCCTACCCCTAGGGAGTGAATCCAAACAGTTGGTTATGTAGAGAAAGCTTTTACTTGGCACATATACTTCATCCCATGAGATAATGACCCATCTAAGTAGGTTTGTTTAGATCCTTTCCCTCAGGCTGAACTGTAATGGCAGGTGGGAGAGGTGATCCCTTCAGCCTGAGTTGCCCTGTGGATGCTTTCTGCCGCTGGAGCATTTGCCTTGCCTCAAGACTGGGATCTGTTAGGTGACAGCAGAGTGGTGAATGCTGCGGTATGGGTGGTTCCCTGAAGCGAAGCAAGAGAGGTCATGGCTGTCACACAGATAACTGTGGAATTCCTTTTGGTATCCCACCTTGAGTAGGCCACTACTAGCTCTTGTCCTAGTGATTCAGTGTCTTGCTTTTCACTACCCAGGCTATGTTGTGCTGCTCCTTAGACACAAGGTTTGCTTTTTATTGTTGCATTGTATTTTCTCAACATACTGACTTCCTTTCTGCTTGCTTTTTCATCCTTTAGGGCAGCCTTGAAATTTTTACAGGACTCGGACTGGTGCTGGGCCCACCTTTGGGTGGCTTTTTGTATCAATCGTTTGGTTATGAGGTCCCTTTCATTACACTGGGGTGCATAGTGTTGGCTCTGGTGCCTATGAATATGTGCATATTGCCAAAATATGGTAAGCATCCTTCTACCTGTCTCCTTCACTCAATTTCTCATGTATTTAAGTGTCTTTAAAAAAGTGTCAGCTTTTGGGGTCTGATCCAAGTCAGAGGGCAAAACTCCAGCTGAATTAGCTGGTCATCTTGATCAGGCCCGTGTTTTAAATGCTAACCTAAATTCTTGAGGGCAGATGGCCTGGAATGAATGCAACTCCTCATGCCCATTTCATGCAAACACTAGGAAGTCTGTATGGAAGTGAAGTGAGATATATTTTTGTTTTCTTTTGTCTTCTTAGCTTCAGGGCTTGTAAAAGACCAGTTGTGTCTGCTTTATATGGGTTTCTCATTGCAGCTAGTTGAAGAAAAGCTGGGGACAGATTTTGCCTAAAACAGGAAAACTCAACGTGTTTGAGGCCTTAACAGTAGAGGGGAAAACTAATTATAGGGAGAAGAAAAAGTGTTTATTTGTACTGAACAATGCTTAATGGATATGATTAACAAGAAAGAATGTTAAATTTAATAAATGAGAGGTTTAATGAAGTGCTGGAGTCATATAAATTTATTAAATTTTAGATGGTCCTGCTTGGACAGAAAGCTGGCTTAAAGATAAGTCCTCACACAAGACTGTAATTGCGAGGTTACAGTTCTGTTATTCTTTTCTAGAGAAGAAAAACCTAGTCACTTTAAAATGCTTCTAAATTTTTTTTTCTCCTTTAATATGAAAACCATGGAGAATAACTTCAAGTATATTGGCTTTTAGAAGAAACTAACAATGATTAACCCTGTGTAGCTGCTGCTGGCTTTCCCCTCTGACCTCCCCAAGCTCTGCAATTGTCAAGATATTGGTGCCAATTTGAAAGTATGTTACATAAATGTTAGCTCTGAGCTGGTGGATTCTAATGCTTGAAATTTAAGTTCTATGTATACTTAGAGACCACGTTCAGGTATTAAAAGAGAAACAGCATCAGGAAGGGGGCCTGACTTGAAATGCCACATAACCATGACATCTGAAAGAAGTTTCCTGGAGTACAAATTGAATGTGCTGGAGTTCAATTAGTCACTTCAAAAATTGGACAGATCTCAATTGATAAATAGCAATCTTTTTATATTATTCTCAAAGCATGTTTCTTTGATTGGATATGAATTGTTCATATATGTGTTCATGTATCAAGTTGAGACATATCAAAGGGGATTTCTTTATATAACTGCTAGCAGAGAAGTAAATACTTTTTTCGTGTAATTGGAGTAGTACATGGTTTAGTTCTTTTCAAGTTGAGGATTTGCAGTGTTGGAATCTAAATTGTATACTTTTCTTCTTCACCTATCAAATTTTGGGTTTTACTATAAAAATAGTGTAGCACATAATAATTTACTATTGACTTTCATCTGTTGTGTAACAGGAGTAAGAGAACTGAAAAAAAGGAAATACTGTTTCTTTTCTATAGCAAGAAGATCAATCATGAGCTTATGCTGCTGAAAATAATGCAGTTTCCCCCCCTTTTTGTATTGAAACAGATTCGACTCCTAGGAAGGAATCCTTTTGGAAGCTCATTCTTCTGCCAAAAGTCTTAATACTCTGTCTCACTATATTTTCTTTAAGTGCATGCTTGGGTTTTTTGGATCCCACAATGTCTCTATTTATCCTGAAAAAGGTAAGTCCTGCTGACATGCAGTAAAGTCTTGACTTAATAAATAATAAGTAACTGGTTATAAATGTAAATATCCTAAACAAAATGTAAATATCCTAAACAAAATTGACCTTTATCCAGTTAACACTGCTTTAGTTAACTGTTAGTTGTATGAATTCCAAATAACTTGATTTCCACAGTACAGACAAGTCGATATCCATTGCACAATCTCTTCCTCCTGGGTCTTGATAACTTAGAGAATGAAGAAATGTAAGCCTTCAGAAATGAACTTTCTCCACTGAATGTCTTTCAGCTGCAAAGCGCTGTCTCTGAATAAGGCATAGAAACTGCTTTTGTAAACAAGGGACTTTTTTCCCTCCTGAAATCAAATTCTTGAAAGCTGACAGTCACTGACAGTCACTGACAGTGTTACGTCTCTTGATGTGAACCCTTGCTTTCGACAAAGTGATGTCACAGCTCTGCATTCTCTTACAGCATTGCTAAAATTAAAGTAATTGCAACTGTGGAACCTGCCAGCTGACTTCTTCCCTCACTCCTTAAACAGGCAAATGCCATTTTATTTATTTTTAAATTTATTTTAATGCTTATTTATTTGTTTTCCCAGTAGTGTTTAAGATAATGGATTTTCAGTAAGCAGTTTAAGATTCTGTTCCTATGTGAAATTAAGCAATGGTCTTTGAGAGCTTTATTTATGAATTGTTTTTCCAAGTCCCAGTGTTTCACAGCTGGCTGTGCTACTTTTTGTCTGCCTAGTCTGTACTTAGAGCATTTGTCCAGAGTGGAAGGGACTTGATGCTAACCTCTTTTATCAGTGGAGATGTGAATGTACGTCTTCGATCTCCCAGGAGGGATCTGAAATTATCCCACTGTAGAATCTGTGGGCTTCTATGGCTCTTCTACTTTCCTTCTGCTCTGTGCTAGCAGATACTTGCCATGAAAGGGCTGTAGCCCTCTTGGCAGGCATTCTAACCACTAAATTAGAGTTATTATCACATACTTGCATATGGCAAGGAAATAGTCAATACTTATGTAGTCTATACCACATGAAACATCTTGGAATACCTTCTAACTATTAGTTAAGGCACTCATTTGAGAAATTAATATGGTTTTGATTCATTTCACACTTTGTTTCAATACAAAAATGTGTGTCTGCATTAGGAAAGTATGGGCCTCAGGGTGTTTGCAAAAAACCTCTTATTTGTTCTCATAAAAATCACCCTTTGGTTGAAAAGTTGGAGTTGAGTTTTATAGCACTACTTACTTTTAAGATGTGCTGATTAACAATGGATGAATACAGTACTTGGGCTCTTCTCATGCAAATAAAACTAAAGATTGGAGAGGTAAAGACTAAATCCATCTAAATTTCAGTATCTGAAGTGTCTGTTTCAAGTGTGTCGGATTGTAATGTTAGAATCCAGTGTGCTGGTGTAGGGGACATAGCATAGTGTTTCCTCCTGACATTATTTAGGCTTTACATGAGTACAGTTGTGTCAGGTGTTTCCACCACTTCATGCTTAAAAATGTTGCTGAAAGTAATGAAACTGAAGCTCTCTGGATGATTTCAAATACTTGAAAAACCTCTGTATGGTATCAGTAAAATACTTTAGATCATGCACTGCAGTATTTTGACTTAATTTATAATTCTTGGATTGTCCTTCAATGAATGTAGCATATATGGTTTATCTTGGTTTTTGTTTTGTCTGCCTTTCCATAGTTCAAACTCCCAGCTGGTTATGTGGGCTTGGTGTTCCTTGGTTTGGCACTCTCGTACTCCCTATCTTCTCCCCTCCTTGGACTTGTAAGCGACAAACTGCCGGTGAGTCCTATGCTGCTGTATGTTCAGGGTTACTAAAGCACCCTCTGCATTTGCTTAAAGGTGGAGAACATCTCATACTGAAACAATGGATGTAGCCCCGGGCTTGTAAAGGGATCTGCTTTTCAAGACCTTGCACATGCACCCGTTACTGCCACATGGAAGGTGTCTTTTGCAAGGTCCAGGGTAATTTAAGAATGTCCAAGTCAGCAAAGGACATCGGACAAGCAGCTGAAGTGTGCTGAGCTTTTCTAGTGGACTAAGCACAATCCTTTTCCAGGCAATGTGGAACAGACAGTGGGAAAATATGTCCTAGTTATCCATGCTTCTAACCACTTCTAATTTTATTAGCTTTTGAGAGGAGGAATAAAGATGTTCTGGTTAGCTGTATTGACTTTATCTCTTAAAAAGTGTAATATCCAAATTAGATCAGCACACTGGCCACCTATCCTTTAGCCTGGTCCTTTAGCTCTTAACAGCACCACAGAAAGAGACTTTGACAGTGGTACACCTAAAACTGCCTGTTTGATATCCAGTGCTAATTGATCAAGGAAACCTACACTTTGAATGCTGTGCCTGAAGGACAGTGACAGTTTTCTGACACCTTTTTTCCTGACGCAAGCTAGTAATGCCCTTTGTACATGAGAATTACCTAGAATCATAGAATGGCCTGGATTGGAAGGAACTTAAAGATCATCAAATGCTACATGGTATTTCTTATATTAAAGAAGAGTAAGACCTAAAATACTTTGCTAACTGAGAAGGACCATTGCTCGGTATCCTGAAATCTCTGTATTAAGCAGCTGCTGCCAGTGATTGTATCTGGGGTGAGGAAACGTGAATTTATTGTTTCTTGATGTACATGATAAATTCCCAATTTTAAATTGCATAGCTTTTCCTTTTCTTGCACAGTACATCAGGAAGTGGCTGCTGATATCTGGAGGCTTAATGACGGCAGTGTGCCTTTTCATGCTAGGACCTGCTCCTGTACTGCACATTGACAGGTACTGCCTCTACCTGAGCCTGTCCCCTTATATGATGTTTTCAACCATAGTCATGTATGTCCATAAGTCTGTACTTAGCAGCTCTGACCATGAAACAGATTTGGTTTTTAACTTCCACCTTTGACCATGAAACATGTTGGTTTTTTGATGCCTAGCATGAGACTGGGAATGTAAAGCAGTGAAAGCATCTGAAAATGGAGATTTTACAGCTTCATAAAATAGATCCTTTTCTTTTGCTTTTCATGTTAATGTGTATGGTAGGAAGAATTTTGCTTTTTATTTTTCTTCCCTTCCAGTTTTGTGGCATTTCCAGTTCACAAAACAAAGTTCTCGTTTTGTCTTATTTTCCAAATTTTTCTATTTCATCAGTGTTTTTAAACTATGGGGTTTATTTGCATGGCAGTGCAGCAGTACTGATTTTACTTCTCTCTGTATATAGCCTACTGAGAAAAGTGACAGATTACAGCTTTGTTTCCACTAGCAAAGTAAAGACAATGTCTATTGCACCTGAATGGTGTAATGCCATGTTTCTCAAGTTAATTCACACCAAACACTCTGCTACATTTTCAAAACAACTGTACAGTTCTTTTGTCCTAGGTTAGATATGCTGTTAATGTGTAGAGCTCCTCCTAGGCCGCTAATTTTTAAAGGTCATAGACTTGAAACTGGTGCAGTGACACATTTGAGCTGGGGAGAAAAAGAAATCAGTAAAGTTTTCAGAGTTCTTTAGCTAAGTCTATTTGGTTGTAATATATTAGGCTACAAAATTTTAACTTCAAAATCCTTCACTTCTGCAACAAACCAAGTCTGATGCTTTCACATAGGCATTGCTGAGTTAACCTCATCTGTCTACCTCTTCCCAATATGCGCCTCATAAAATGAACTGCATTTGCTAAGAAAATTTGTAATTTGAGCGCAGGTTTTTCATATTCTTTTTTTTAAAGCATAGAACTGGATTTTCAAGTCTTAATATTGGCTTCAAGACACATAGTTGGCCAATCAATCGGAGAGAGCTAATATAACAACTTTCAGTAAAAATGGAGTCCTTACTTCGAAAGAGCCTTCAGCAGCTAACTTCCTGTAAATGCCTCTCTTTCAGTCATCTGTGGATGTTTGTGCTAGTGTTGGTTTTGATTGGCTTTTCCCTTGGCATGAGTGCTATCCCGGTGTTTCCAGAGATCCTGCAATGTGCATAGTAAGTAACTCAGTCCAAACCTTCTTATATGTTACTGACACTAGGAACCTGCAACTGTTTTTCAGGGGTGAAAATGAAGTGTGGCTTTTTCACCCCTTTTTGAGGCAAAGGAGATAGTAACACTTAAATGCTTCCACTACTCTATTGTCTTAGGTTTTTTTGTGACTGAGCACCCCAGTCATTATCCTCCCAGTATAACTTTGTAAATGTGTACCTCAGTAATGATCTAGAAGGGTCTTGATTTACTTTTATTAGTATATTCCTTTTGGAACAAGGTCTTTTCTTCTAAAAAGCCACCTGTCACAGTCTCACACTTGCTATATGGAACATGGGGAATTAGTGCAATGGTGTGATCTTACTTGGGAGAAATCAGAGGTGAGGAGTAGCACCACAATCCTCCAGAGAGGCAGCAAAGAAGAAAGTACTGGGTAAACAGACATTCTGCTGTACACTTCTGCTTGTTAGCTATTTATGTGGTGTGCAAATTAAAAGAAGGGGAAAAAGTCTATAGGGACAGGCTACAGACTGAGACACGGTGTGTATTGTACAGCTCTAACTGGTCTGTCCTTCTGCAGTGAGAATGGATTTGAAGAAGGTCTGAGTCTGCTGGGACTGGTCTCTGGGCTCTTCAATGCCATGTGGTCCCTTGGGTAGGTGTACCCCTTTTTGTAAGCTGTGAGAGTTCAGATGTTCCACACTATAGCCACATGGAAACCTGGCTGCGCTACCCCCAGAAGCCTTGCATTGCAGTCACTGTGTTGACCTTGATTCAGAAGTTTCTTGCTTGACAGGTGCCTGGTAGACCTGTTAAAACAAAGCTTTTTACTCAACAAAAGGTAAAACTTTCATTTTGACAGTGCTCTGAACTTGTGTTCCTTGAAGCATATTGTTCTGCGTATTGAAAAACTGCAGTGATTAAGTGGATGTTTGTTTGCACTTCTGTGTGTTCACTCTTCTTATCACTAAAATATCTAATGCTCAATACAGAGAGATGTGGACCTTATTTTTTTACAAAGCTAAATCCGCCCACGTGGAGTGAACTAGGTGTCTGCTCCTAACTAATTCTATTTTCCTTTTTCCCTTTTCCACATTTCCTCCTTTTGTTTGGGATAGCTTAGGGTAGAATCTTCTCTTCTTTTTCTGCCACAGCAATTATTTAAGGTCTATGTTTGCATAGCTTTGCAGAGTGTGTCTGTGTTTATTACTCAGAGTCATTGTCATAGAAACAAGTGAAAGGTGCTACTGGCTGAGTGACCTTTCAGAGCTGTCCCTCAGTGGGAAGTGACAGAGTGCCCCTATTGGCAGCCACTTACAGGATATTTTTATCTGTTCTTGTAGTCATCTGTGGCTGCAGGTATGTTTCAGTGGCACAAATTTGCACCATTTTTTTTCCAAGCTCCAGCTGTCTAGAAGTCCTGTTTATTTGGTATAGGGTTCAGTACAGACATAGGTAGTATAAAGGTACCAAATCCCAGGTTTATGCTGCTACCAAGCCTGGTTTTATAATGTAACTTGCTTCCAGGAAGTCTCTCTAGTTTTACATAGTTTTGTCCCTTTCTGTCATGAGAGACCATATCATGTAAGACTTTCATAGAGACAGCAGGTGCATAACCTTTATAACCTGCATTTTTAGACACGCATAAAGGTGCAGGGCAGTTACACACAGCTCAACCTTGCAGTGACTGTCACAATGTGTCTCCCCACCTGCCTATATTCATTAGTCCTTTGTCTTGAAGTTTGGAAACTTTGTGTTTGGAGGGATGCGATTTTGAATTTCTCATATGATAGAATTGATAAGTGTAGATGTTTTCTTAGAGCATGGTCCTTAATGGGGTCTCTCTACTGAAAAAGACTGCATTCAGCTTTCTGATGTGGATCCTGTTTCCAGACGAAGGGGGTAATTAGATTTATTGGGGCCTTGGCAAACAACAAATTCATACTTATTGTGAATTTAGGAAAGTTAGGTCTGTGGAAGAAAATCTCTTTGTTGTCAAAGATAAGAATCTATGAAGGAAGGCCACAAAACCCAATAAAACAGTTATCTGAGAATATGATATGTTACCCTTTTTGTTTGGGATGCCAATACCTGATTTCTATTTGATGCAGGGCATTTGTAGGTCCGGTTCTGGGAGGATTTCTAAATGAAGAGCTGGGTTTTGAATGGGCTGCAGCCATCCAAGGAGGATGGCCACTGTTAAGTGTAAGTAATTACATATTTTTTAATATCTATTGCAGTTATAAGCTATTGCATAAGGTCGTTATAATTACTACAATTGTAACTGGCTGTTTCTTCAAAGGGTCTTGCAACTGGAATATTTTACATCATTGAGGCAAAAAGAAAAAGGTATGCTGAGATATTTATTCTTTATTTTGCTTGCAGTCATATAAAGCAAACTTTTGAAATCTGTGCTTGCATTTTTTCCTCACTAACCTAATAATGAATGATAAGATGAGCAATAAAAATATTGCTTCAATAATTTGTCTGTATAGTTTCCTAAATCCCTACTGACCTAAACAAACAACTAAACCAGGCAATGCCTATTCCATACCAGCAGCAGGACCATGGCATTAATGAGCAAACCCTACTTGTGGTTCCTCCAGGAGGGTGTCTGTGAGCTGGAATTGGTTGGATGGTCACGTGCAGAGAGCAGTGGTCAATGGTTCAATGTCCAGATGCAGACCAGTGACGAGTGGTGTCCCTCAGGGGTCTGCCTTGGGACCAGTACTGTTTAGTATCCTCACCAGCAACTAAAAGAAGGTAGATTGAAACTAGATATGAGGAAAAAATTTTTTACGATGAGAGTAGTAAAACACTGGACAAGGTTGCCTTGAGAGATAGTGGATGCCTCATCCCTGGAAACATTCAGACCCAGGTTGGACATGCCTCTGAACAACTTGGTCTAGTTTAAGATGTTCCTACCCCTGGCAGGGTAGCTGGACTAGCTGACCTTTAAAGGTCCCTTTCAGTCTGAACCATTGTATGATCATGGGAATGAACAGTACATGGTTCTGTGCAGTAGTAGGGAACCAAATCCAGTGATCCATGTAGCTCTTTGCATGTAGCGTGCTTTTTTGCTTATAATGTAGGTATCACGTAGAAGTATCTAGAGAATATGAAATCTGTATTACCTCTCCTGTTCTTTTTCTTATGCAAACAGTTCCAGTTCCAGCCTGCAAAATCCTCCTGATTTTGATAACGAAGAAAGGACTCGTCTAATGGGCAATGAAACGTAGCCAAATATACTTTCAATTCTCTGTTTGCTATTGTAGTTTAACCTAGTATTGAGGTGACTGGACTTAACAGTGCTTCATTATTCTGGAGCTGGGACATGATCCCTTAGTGAACAACCAGTTGTGGTTTAATTGTAGAGGCATTACTGTTTTGAAATGCTAAACAATGACTACCTTTCTTTTGGAAGTTCTCCTAAGTGATGAGTAACCCTCAGCTGTCAGCCTGTTTAACTGTGTTCCATGTACAGTGCACCACTGTATGTGAAAAGATGTGTTTTCAAATGTCTGGTTTCTATACTTGTGTGTGCTGTGCATTATTCTTGGGTAAAGCTACTATTTTGCTGCCACGATTTTCTGTACTTTTTAAAAGAAAGTTCATTATCTTGTAAAAACAGAATTTGGAATTATAAAGGACTAAGCACAGTATTGTTTTCAATAAAGCAACTTTTTTCCTAAATTTTGTACATTTTCTTAGACAACAAGAGTCTAAAATACTTCTTGTCTACCAGCATTTGTGTTGACAGTACCTGAGAATGAGAGACAAAAGTAATGAAGAGAAATGTTGCCATGTCTACACAGAAAAAACTGATCTTCAGTTCTGGAGGACACTTGGCATCTTGTGTATACAGTGGTATACATACACACAGAGATATATGTATGTATTATATATGAAGACTCAGCTTGTTGGTTGTGAGATTTATTTTGCTAATAAATGCTAGCTGGAATGTTTGTACTAATTGCTTCTGCAACAGCAAATCTATCAAGAGTCTAAGGCTACTGTGGGAAAAAAACCCATCTTCTCACCTCTTCCAGATAGTCAGCTAAAGATACTCAGGGGGAACAGAGACAAGGACACTCCTGACAAACTCACACTCGACTTCTTGACCTTGGTTGTGGCAAAAGTCTTTTAATTTGTCCTTGAGCCCCTAACTGGCTTCTAGAAGGGGTTCTCTGTGGTGCCCTTTTCCCCACAAATAAGAAAAGTGGTCTGTCCTAGCAATTTCCAATCTGTTTCTTTTGTGAATAGTTCCTGGATTTTACATAAGAAATACTTCTTTCTCTGACAGAGCTCTTTTGGACTAGCAAGAACAACTGCTCTTGTAGCCAACTGAGCGGTGAAACTTCAGGGTACCAAAGGACAGGCTTCCCAATGGGACATCTTGTTAATAGCTTTCTTTCCTTTTTGTATCAGGTGTTAGACTTTACTGAAACCAGGAATATACCTCAGCTTATTAGGAAATGCTGACCATGCCAGTGCTGATGCTGAGCCAGGTTAGAAGGAGCTGACAGGACTAGAGTTGGATGCAGGATACTGATCTGTAGACATGAAACTTAATTAGCTCGTTTTGTGTAATGACTTGTTCACTTAGCTGATACCTGCTGTTAGTACTTCAGAGGGGCCAGGGTGACCAGAAGGGTCACAAATGTCACTGGAATTAATGAGCTGCCCAGCAATGTGTGAACTTCACCAGACCGCCAGTAGAAACTAGACAGGCTTAACCAACCCCTGTAACTAGCAGAGCAGTGAGGACTTCTGTGGGAAGCCACCCCCTGGCTGTGCTTTTCTCATGCAGTGGCAGGTCTAAATACCCACCTGCCACTACTGATACAGCTGTAGAAGCTATGATGAGCAGAGATTGTGCCAGGTATAGCCAAACCACAATTGGCTTCACCAGGACAGCCCTGAGCAGGAGCCTGTGTGGTAGCACTGAGCTCAGGATCATCTGCCTGCCTGCCTCCCACAGCCATGTCTGCGCCCTTAGGTTTGGGCAGTGCTGGTCTCTGCTGAGATTTCCCAAACTTGTTTTCCTGCTGTGACCCAGGCTTGCCTTGAGCTGTGTCACTACAGCAGTGCCTTGCCTGGCTGATTCACAGGTCTGGCAGATGATTCTTGCCTTTGGCTGCAGCACAGCAGTGACTTCCCTGCTGTTGCTGTAAGGCAGAATTGCTCAATGCTGGCAGCTCTCTTGCCTCGGATATTGTGAGACTTTCCAGGCAGGGTGATTGCATCTCCAGGTGTCAGCTTTCGGCCACCCTGGGGAATTCCCAGGTTTTGTGCAAGACTTCCTCTTTTTAAAGCCCCCTGCCTTTGCCTGCCTGCGGCATCCTCTTGGGCGACTTCCAGGCTCCAGACATGGGGCTTCCTAAAACTTGTGCCTCTGCTGTGCTTTTGGTGCTGTCTGCTCTGGGGGCCTGTGCCCTGGACACCTATGTTGCAGCTGTCTATGAGCACAACGTGGTCTTGTCAGAGGACACTGAAGTGCCAGTTTCTCCTGAGGAGGCCTTGATGCTGATGGAGAAAAATATTGCAATTTTGGAAGCAGCCATCAAGGAAGCAGCCAGACAGGTATTACAAACTCACTAGAGACATTCATTTGAGTAAACGCTGACCATTTTTAATTTTCTTAATGGTGTTTTTATGTTGGTACCAGGGTGCCAATATCATTGTGACTCCTGAAGATGGCATTTACGGATGGGTCTTCACAAGGGAAACAATATATCCTTATCTTGAGGATATCCCAGACCCACAGGTGGACTGGATTCCGTGTGCTCATCCTGGAAGGTATCATCCCTGTTGTACATGGAGGAACAGTCTGAAGGGAAAGACAGCTAGGAGTGGTTGTTGATAGTTTTAAATGCCTTGGAACACATTCTGTGAAGTGAAGCCAAGTTAAGACATCATGTAGTTGCCATAAATAGCTTCAGACAACTTTCTTCTTCATTTTTCTCTGCCATTTTTTTCTCACTGTAATTCTTTCTATTTTAGTTAGTATACCAGGAAGGTTGAGATTTATTTAAAAGAAAAACAAATATACAGAATCTACATTTTAGTGAGGTATTCTATGCACATTGTAGAAAATGTTTGAAATATGGGAATATTAGGAATATTTGTAAATAAAAAACCAGCTACTACTGAAAGAATATACTGCTCAATTTAAAACTTGCATTTTTGAATCGTGTTATGGTAGCCTTTTTATTCTGTTATTTTCCTTAATAAATTGCACCATTTTTTGAAGCTGCAGTAGACAGGGAACAAAACGCACCACAGAAGAAACAAATCCTAAGCTACCTCAGCACATCAGCCACATGGAGAGCTGGAGCAGAACGGCTGAGATTAGCCCATCTGTGGGTGTAACTTCACCGTTGTGCCACACGCCGGCAGCAGAACGGAGACTTGAAGGTGTGAAGATTTGCTTCCACTACAAGGAAGCCCCTGCATTCCTCAGTTAATGTGAGGTGATGGGAGCATTTCAGCTGCTAAGCTCTGAAGCACAAATCTTCTCTCTTCTGTCAAGTAACAGGAAACAACGGTCTCCTTTTAGATGTGACTTAGATCTATCAGTCTGGTGATCTGTAGTCTTAACATTGGAATATTTTCAGATTGAATATTTTTGATGTTTTATTTCTGTCTTCCTTCCCTGCTGATTAGGTTTGCTCCCTCACCTGTGCTGGAAAGGCTGAGCTGTCTGGCGAGGAGTAACTCCATCTATGTGGTTGCAAATATGGGAGACAAGAAACCATGTAATTCCAGTGATCCAGGGTGCCCAAGTGATGGCCACTATCGGTATAATACCAATGTAGTCTTTGACTCAGAAGGGAAACTGGTCGCTCGTTATCACAAGGTGAGAGAATTTTAAAATGTTTATTAAGTGCACGATTCTCAGGAGATTAAAGATGTGAACAGAAGCTGCTTCCTGGGCTAAAATGTATTTCTACATAGAGTCATAATAGACCAAGTGTCACAGGGCAGGTGGAAGCCACTGCCACTATTCTGAATTTAAAAGCAAGTAATTAAATGAGGAGTAAAGCTCAATAAACCCTCTGTTTTTTACTGCATCTCAATAGGAGGTGACACATAGGATATTTAAACATTAACATCCTAAATAAACTCTTCCTAACTAAATACAAATCCCCTTTACTGCTATAAATCAGAAGCACCAGCTATTTGTGGTTGACTTCTCTTGCAGTGGTATGAGTTCTCCTATTTGAAATTAACACATAGCACATTCATAAAACGTATTCTCCATTACTTGTATTTATGTGAATGATTCAATGTTCATTTAACTTGGATGGTTTGATTTATTTTTAATATTTTATTTTCTCCATTCTTTTTTTCTTTTCCATGAGCAGTACAACCTTTTTGTGACAGAGAAACAGTTTAATTACCCCAAGGATCCAGAATTTGTGACTTTCAACACATCCTTTGGCTACTTTGGCATTTTCACTTGTGCAGACATACTCTACCATGACCCAGCTGTGGTCTTGGCAAGCAGATTTCGGGTTGACACCATTCTGTTCCCAACTGCTTGGGTGAACACCCTTCCACTGTTGTCAGCAGTCCAGTTTCACTCAGCGTGGGCCATGGGAATGGGCGTCAACTTCCTTTCAGCAAATACGCACAACTCCACTTTAGATATGACGGGTAACATGACAGTTCTCTAATTGATCCTCGTTCTCATGGGCAATGTTTGTGTCTGTGCAGTGCGGCTGACCTGAGCAGAAGTTCCCATCAGCTTTAAGCATGGATGCTCATGTCAACAGGATTAGGACAAGAGAACTTGTAAAGTTCTTGATATAAAGGAAATAAAATTGTGCTGTGTAAGAACTTGGAAATGCTTAAGTTGACTACAGCGCCTCTAGTCTTTGTTAAGTAATCAATCCTGGAAGTTTATGAATGTTACTCTTCATCTTCTGGCCCTGGTGTTTAGTGATGTTTTTGCCATGTGAAGGCCCAAACTTTTTTTTCTCCACTAGATGGAACCCTAAATCTGAGAAATGTTCTTGTGAGTTCTGCAAATAGTACTGAGCTGGAGACCTTATGTGTCACATTTTCTCTGCAGGCTTTGTTTTCACTCTATATTTTTCCTGAGAAGATGCTAGAAGTCGAGCACAAACTTTGTGTGCGTGTGTTTTCGGAACTGAGAGAAACTTACTGCTAAAATGTAGCTCTAACTTTTGATGTCCAAATTAAAGGAGATACGAGCTGTTCCTTTAGTTCTCACTTGTTGATGACCCTATGTCATACAAGTTGTACTCTTTACGAATAGGTTTTAACTTTGGGCTTTAAAGATTTCTCTATTTATGTAAAGAGCTTGCATAAAGATGTGAATTTTGGTAATATATTTTCCTTACAGAAATTTTTTATTTGACAGTGTTACCACCCATTTTAATCAGAACTACTGATTTCTAATGCAGTTAAACTCAAAGGAGAATGCAAAACTTCAGCCACTTAAATCATATATATAATCAGGACACTAATCTTGTCACTTACAATACATGAAACATCAGAGTTTGATCTACTTTCCATTGATGGCAAAAAACCATTAGGTTAAGATTGTAGTCTGTGAAGGCTCAATTTATTTTCAAAACAGTCTGGTAAATGTTAGAATTAAATTTTGCACATTTATAATCAGTGACTAATGCTTACCTGTCCCATATATTTGCTTTCAGATTAGAAACTTTCTGGTGTTATGTGTTTGCAGGGAGTGGTATTTATGCCCCAGATGGTCCAAGAGCATATTACTACAATACTGAAATGGATAATGGTCACCTTTTGGTGACAGAACTGAGTTCACGCCCACGTCTCTCTCCTGACTATCCTGATGCTGTTAACTGGACATTGTATGCCAGCCAAATCAAACAGCTTCCATCAAACGAACACTCTTTCAGTGGGGTCATTTACCATGATCTCTTCTCCTTCACGGAACTCACTGAATCTGAGGGAAATCGTGCCATTTGCCAGCAGGACCTCTGTTGCCATCTGAGTTACAAGATGGTGGAGAAGCAGCAAGATGAAATTTATGTCCTGGGTGCCTTTGATGGGCTACATGTTGTTGAAGGAGAGTATTATTTGCAGGTAAGAGTTTTTTCCTCTTACTTGAACAGTGGGAAGGCTGCAATACTCTCTTTGCAGTCTGTTTGCATTTGTTTTGTTTTTTATTGGAGGCATTTAGGACAAGGCATTTTTTAGCCCCCNATTTGAGGGATTTAAGAAAAAGGATTTTTTACCCCCCCCCCCCCCCAAAATATTTGTTTTCTTCATGATGCATTTGGACTTCATTAGGGGTGTTAATTTTCTTTTCTGTATTATAAATGACCTGGGTAGAGCCTGCGCTGTAACACTCTTGAAGGTGAGGTCACCCAGCAGTTTTGGCAAGAACAGGACAAGATAGGTGGGTATGCTTCTCTGTGCTGACTGTAATTTCTGCAACAAACCTTACAGAAGTTAGTTGCTCTTCAAGTTTTCCAGGTTGTAGGTTTGGCAGGATTTATCACTGAGGGGAGACCTTATTGCTCCCTGCAACTACCTGAAAGGAGGTTGTGATGAGGTGGAGGTTGGGTTGGTCTCTTCTCCCAAGTGACAGGACAAGAGGAAGTGGACTCAGGTTGTGCCAGGGGAGGTTTAGATTGGTTGCTAGGAAAAATACCTTCACTGAAAGGATTGTGAAGCATTGGAATAGGCTGCCCAGGGAAGTGGTTCAGTTACCATTCCTGAAGGTATTTAAAGAATGTGTAGATGTAGTGCTTAGGCACATGGTTTAGTGGTTATTTGGCAATGCTGGGTAATGGTTTGACTTGATGATCTTAAAGGTCTTTTCTAACCTAAATGATTTTATGATTCTAAGGAGGTTTCTGTATATGTGTACAAAAAGGAGAGAAGAACATATGGCTCTCCCTGTCTTCATAGGGATGCTCTTGTAACAAGAAAGCTGTTTTCTGCTCAGTGGTTTTTACCATTGTGCTGATGTGATTATCTACCATGTGGTTATCTAACAAAATTTAAAAAATAAAAATGGATATACCATTTGTATTCCCTTGGCTTGTCAATCTATAGATTCTTCAAAATTATGCTGTTAGGTTTCTTTTTAGTGTGATATAAATCATTTCCAAATACATAGAAATATATAGAGAGCTATATAGAATGTATAATAAAGAAATGCATAGATGTATTGGAGCATTTTTTCATCATTACAGCTTTTCTTGCTGTCAAATCCAGCTCTTGACTGCTGAAAGCTTAGTGATGTTTT
>VZRV01007974.1:148178-211296 GCA_013398115.1 Falcunculus frontatus | reverse complement strand
TTCTTTACCCATTCGGGGTGCTACAGCAACAATGGGGCATTTCTCATGGGGTCTCTTGAATTGCTGGCGGACGAAGCCTCCTTTTTATCTTGATTTCCTGGCCGCATTTCCCTCTCTCTTTCCCCATTGGCTGAGGTACTTGAGAGGTACAGACTTCCCGAATTACCTAATACAGACACCCTTTTTCCTTGTGTCTGTTATTTTTCTCTAAGTCCAGGAATTTAGCAGGGCCTTGGGTGAGTAGCAGTCTGTGTCAATTTAGTGGAATTCCTCTGGAATTTATGGTTCCTCCCATTGCTTCTTTCACCTCTCAGTATCTGGCTTTATCTACCTGCAGGCCCACAGTTTGTAAAGACACCTCCCTCTCATTCCTTTCACCTGGAAGCACAGGTCTGCCCAGTCTTGGACAAACGAGGCCAGGGTCTATGCTGTCCTGGGGGATGGAGACAGGGGTCTCTGCTGCCCTGAGGAATAGAGGTGAAGGTCTCCCTTGTGCTTGAAGATTTGAGGTAGGGGTCTCTGCAGTCCTGGACAATTGAGGCGGGAGTCTTTGCTGTCCTGGGAGAAGGCGGCGTCTTGGTGGATCAAGGCAAAGGTCACGGTTGTCCTGAGGGATGAGGGTGGGGCCTCCCGCAACCTGACAGATGAAAGGAATGAGAGGGAGCTGTCTTTACAAACAAACTGTGGGCCTGCAGGTAGATAAAGCCAGATACTGAGAAGTGAAAGAAGCAATGGGAGAAACCATAAATACCATAGGAATTCCACTAAATTGACACAGACTGTCACTCACTCAAGTGCTAAATTCCTGGACTTAGAGAAAAATAACAGAGACACAAGGAAAAAGANGATTAAAGAAAAAAAACGGAGACAAAAGGAAAAAAAAAAAAAAAAAAAAAGGGCGGGGGTACGCATTAGAAAGGGGATTTGTATTAAGCGATTCGGGAAGTCTGTACCTCTCAAGTACCTCAGCCAATGGGGAAAGAGAGAGGGAAATGCGGCCGGGAAATCAGGATAAAAAGAAGGCTTCGTCCGCCAGCAATTCAAGAGACGCCGTGAGAAATGCCCCATGGCCTCTCCCTTTGTTCGAATAAAGTTACAGGACTCCTCTGTCTCCTTTTTGGACATAAAGCTCTGGTGTTTGCAGATTAATTTTCCTGACACAGATGAAGGCGGCAGTCTCTGCTTCACTGGGGGAGACCCTCTATGCCGTTTTCAGGACTGGCAGCAGAAACAGGAACGGCAGAGGCAAATCCAAGCCGAGATTAAACACAGCAACGATGAGCACCGGAGGCTCAAGGAGCCGGGGGCGGCAGCGGGGCCCAGCGGGCTCCCGGCAGTATAGCGGGCCCCGGCCGGGCCGGGCTGTGAGGGAGCGAGCGGCCGCCCATGAAGGGAGCCAGCATGGCGGCGCGGCGGGCGAGCAGCACAGCAGGGCAGGAGCCCAGCTCTGCCCTCGCCCTCTGCCTAGGCACTCGTGGAGGGGAGGGCGGTCGGCAGTGCTCACTGAGGTCTGGGACGGGCGCGGGCCGGTCCTAGCGGTGATTCGAGTGTGGCGAAACGGCCCGAAAACCCAGCAGCTGCCGCCTCATGGCACTGGCCCACGCCTGCCCGCCCCGGTTAATCACCTGTCCACCCCGGTTAATTGCCCGCACGCCCCGATTAAGCTTGGCTGAGGAGACCCCTGCCTTCATCTCTCAGGACATCAAAGATCCCCTCTTCATCCCCCGTGACAGTATAGACTCGTGCCATCTTTTGCCAGGACAAGGGAGACAGACCCTCATCTTCATCCCCACGGCAGCACAGACCCCTGTCTTCATCCCTCAGAGCAGGAGAGACCCCCACCTTTACCTCCCAGGAGAGCAGAAAGCCCATCATCAAGCACCCAGGGCAGAGGAGACTCCTTTATCCACCAGGACAGCAGATGCCCTCACCTGCATCAACCCTTCACCCTCAGTTCAGTGGAGGCTCCCACTTCCATCCTCCAGGGCAGCAGAGACCCCCACCTTCATCTGCCAGGACAAGGGAGATGCTGTCTTCATCTCCCTGCCTCCTGCACTTTCCACCCAGGGCAGCAGGGAACCCCCTCCTCCATTCCCCAGAGGAGTGAAGAACATTCACCATCTTGTCCTCCAGAGACCCCCACCTTCACCACTCTGTATCCTGGAGACACTGCAAGTCCAGCAGAGACCCCCCCACCTCCATTCTCCAGTGCAGCCGCTGCAGCAGAGACCCCTGCAGCAGCTGCTGACAGCGATGCTTCCTTGGGGCCCCTGGTGTCCCCAGGTCCTTTCTGGCATCCCACCCTAGGCCACCTGGCAGGTCCCTCTGCAGCCTCATCAAACTCTAACCCAAACTTGCTCCTAGAGCCTTATGGATTCTTTCCTCTGCAGAGCCTCTGAAATTCCTGAGAAGTGCTGTGCCAGGTGCAGCACAGGGCCTGGAGCCGAGCCAGCGCAGTGCCCGGCTAGGCTGATCCCCAACAGGAGCCAAGCTGCAATTCCCCACGATTTTGGGTTTCCATTTCCTTATGACTTTTAACAGAGACATTTGTGGAGTAGTGGTTTCCATCCTTCCCTTGCCTCAGGGCTGTGAGGCAGGAGCTGCCCCAGGGCTGGAAGAGTCCTGAGGCTCCTTGTACCACCTGCCCCACTTTGGGGACAGAGGTTGTCCCTTGCCCTGACCTCAGATCCACTGGGACAGAGCTGTTGGAGGGAGCTGTGTCCTCGGGAGGTCCCCATGGGCCAGGCAGGCTTTTCCCCACTCATAGCCCCACCAGTGCCGCCTTGTCACCGTGGTGTCACCTCTGATCCTGTGGCTGAACTTTCCTCAGGGGCAAAGCAAAGGGGTTCAGAGCATAATGCATATGTGTCAAATCCATGGGCTGGGGACCGGCAGCTTCAGAGGGCCTGGAGCCGCAGGATCTCACAGGAGTGGCTCTGATTAATTCCAGCTACTCTATCAGAGCAGCTGGAAAACAAAGAGAACTGAGAAAGGTGAGGCTGGCCATGGCAGGGAACAGTGCAGGGACACTGCTGGGAGCCTGAGCTGCTCCAGGCTGGGGGAGAGGGAGGACAACATGCTATGGTCCTCTTACCCCTCTTCCCCTCTTAATGCCTCCTGCTCCCCCTCCAACTCCTGTGTGACTCCATGGTATGAGAGAGCCAGGCAGTGCAGGGCTGTGTGTCCCTTTTGGGGATGGATCTGCTGCCTTGGAGCCAGGAACTGGAGCAGCTCATGGCCCCTTGGTGGAGTTTGGCTCCCGGGAGAGCAGCAGAGCCAGCTGGGGCAGTCCTGGAACCTTCTGGAGGTGCTGCATGGTGCTCCAGGGCAGAGCTGGGCATGGACCTGGCTGTGGCCATCGCACCAGAGTGGGGACACAGCCTGGAGCTGGGGTGCAGCGCAGAGAGGGGGTCACAGCATGGAGTGGGGGGTGACAGCCTGGGGGGGAATCACAGCCCATAGTGGGGGCTTAGCCCCTCAACGGACTCAGGCATGGACAATGTCCCTGGGTGAGGCTTCCCACAGGGCTGAGCCCCCTCAGCCCTGGCTGCCACATGTGCCTGTTCCAACTACTCCATCCACTGCCATGTCCTTGTCCCAACTCCTCCAAATGCTACCATGTCTCTGTCCCAGCTCCATCCCCTGCCAGTGTCCCTGTACCAACTCTTTAATCTACTGACAAGTGTCCCTATCCCAACTCCTCCATTCATTCCTGTGCCCCTGCTCCAACTCCTCCATCCTGCTGTGTCCCTGCTGTCCTATCTGAGCACAGCCCTGTTGCTGTCTTTGTTGCTGCCACCACCACCATGTCCTGGTGCAGTGACCCGTGGACTCAGTGGGTGCCATGGTCGCAACACAGCCTCTGCATCCCCATGCCTGCTGGCCGAAGGGGGCAGGTCCAGAGGAGGGATCTGCTACATTTAAGCCCATAGTCCAACCACACATTTAAGCAATTGCCCCAGTCCTGCTCCAAGCCCAGAAGCCTTTCAGGATCTGTGGGACTGAGCTGACACCTCCAGGCAGCCACAGTGCCCAGGCTACTCCCACTCTGCTGGTCCCAGGTGGCTTTTACTCACCTGCCACACCCAGGTGCTCACACCGGGTTAGCCACCAACGGGTCCAAGGCTGACACCATCCCAGCTCAGGGTGTCCTGGAGTGCCTGGTGCTCCCCCCTGTCCCTCTGCCCACTGGGGTCCAGCTGGATGGGTGCCCAAACCACAGTGATAAGGGGGTAGGAGTGGAGCAGGTGAGCAGGCAGAATATCCACGCACAGCTAAGGCCCATCCTGCCAGATCTTCTGAGCCTCCCTGGGCCCCCAGGGTTCTGCCTGCCAGGGATCCCCCCAAACTGCCTTATTTCACCGCACAGACCAACCAGTTCCCTCCCCTGCCAGTATTGCCAGGACCAAAGTCTGGTTTTATTATTTTGATTTGGCTGGGTGAGGGTGGTACCACTGCACTCCCTGCCCAGGGCCCTGGGGGCCATGGGACACCCCCCCCCCCCAGTTTCGTGGCCATAATGGAGGGGCACCCTCTATGCCATGATAAGCAGCATCTCTTCTTTCCAGGCCTGGGTTGTCATGATCCAGGCGGGGCTGGGCTGGGGGTTCCTGCCAGTGCATGAGGGACTCTCCTGGAGCAAAAAGGTGGATCCCAGACTGGGATGTGGGGATCCAATTGCCTCACACCAAAGCAGGGCAGCAGCAGCCATGCGGAGAGGGTGGGCTGGAATGGAGGGGTGGAGGTTGAGGTGATGACTCCCTGCCGGCCCTGGGGGAGGTTGTGGGGGGGTCTGGGGAGGGGGAACACGGTTTGGGACATGCGTGTGCCACATGTGCACAGTGGTGTCTGGGAAACCAGGCTGTGTGCCTGTGGCGTAGTGTGGGCATGGCTGGTCTACCTGGTGTACGTTTAATAACCTGGTGGTCTACCTGGTGTACGAGAATAATGAAGAAAACTCCAAGCAACCCCAGCAGCAGCACTTCTGGGACTCTCACAGTTGAACATCTCAAAGTACTTTTCAAAGTCGTGTAATGTCTTGCAATGGACCATCAGAAGTCAAATGAATTACATTCAGGCTTGTCTTACAGCCTAAAGAAAACCAAATAAACTCCGTTTTTGCAGCCCAGACACAGGGAGACCATTTACCCCAGGTGATCAAAGACCAAAGTCTGGGAAAGAACAGGGGGAAAGTGCATTTCTCTTGGCTGCTCTTACACACTGCTGTCAGCAGATAAAAGTCCAGTTAACTTGACTGCTGCACAGTCAAGTGAACAGCAAACAATCTGGGAATACAGGGCTAGGACCAGAGAACAGTTGCAACCAAAGGACATGAGAGAGGAAGAGGGAGGAAAAGCACAAGGTGAGGGGAAGAACTCTTGAGGACGGGAGCATGGCATCTCTGGAAAAAGGAAAAGAGTACATGACTTTATCACAAAAATAATGGGATTTGCCGGAGGGAGGAGTGTGGAAGGGAAGTAGTTGCAAGACTAAAGAAGGAAAACAAGAATAGTTTGACCCAATCAGTGCTCAGGATCCTCGTTATGCCTTATCTGGCTCAATGTTTTTAACTAACTTCCCTTCTGGAAGAGGTTCTCACGCCAAGAAGCTCTCCATAGTCGTCTGCACCTGAAGTTTGTATCAATACAAGACTTCCAAGTGATGGTGTGGAAATACAAGGACAACAAGTGACAGAGTGATGAGAAGGTAAATCTTCATGTCCTGTTCACAGATGCCTGGCACAGGCAGGTGAACTACAGAGCTGTCTTAAAGCTAGGGGAAAAGGAAGCAATCTTCCCACAAAGCAGTTTACCACCAAAGGAAGAAAGCTCATGCTTTGAACGGTTAGGCAACGACAAGTAACAGAACTAGGCAAAATTAACTCTCCCCCAGCTGGAACGTGGACACCCCCACCAGAATTAGGCACTTGATATGAGCCTGAACAGGCCTGAAATACAGCAGAGAAGATTTCTATCAATTGCTTAGGACTTTAAAAACCTAACATTAAAATAACATGTATCAAAGCACTGTTTCTTTTTTTAGGTAATCAAACTGTTGTTCTGACATGGTGCATTGCCTCCATAATGTCTTGCTTTGTATAAAATTAGAGACAGGAGTCTGTGACTACGTTCATAGTTCCTGAACACATTTAATTTACATTGCCAGGTGCTGAGGCCAGTTGGCACAGAACAGCTTGCTCAACAGCTTCATCAGCTTCAAAAACTACATTAAATTCACTGTTGGGGAGTGGTCCCAGGACACCTTCACTTGAAAAATTTGTCTGGAAATCATTTACAAGAACACTACCTGGCACAGAGTGAGTGCACCAGGGACCTGCACCTGGTCAAGTAAGGAGAGGCCGTGCTGCACATGGCTTGTGTGAGCACTGCCACTGCTCCAGTGTCAGAGCAAAGTTCAAGAATTGCTGCTGCAATTCCATTTTTCTTGGCCTTTCTATCCAAGTGTCTGGTTTCTCACATTTCTGAGACCTCTTGGAGTCAGCTCACAGCTACAGGAACTGCAGAAGGAATTGTCTATGGAAACCTTATTTGCACCAGCAGACCAGTGCACAGAAAGCCAACCCTCTCCTGGGCTGATCCCCCAGCATGGGCAGCATGTCAAGGGGGGGGGGATTCTGCCCCTCTGCTCAAGTAAGACACCCCTGCAGAGCTGCCTCCACCTCTGGGGTCCCCAGCACAGGAAGGACATGGAGCTGCTGGAGCAAGTCCAGAGGCCATAGAGGTGCTCCCAGGCCTGGATCCCTTCTGCTCTGGAGCCCGGCTGGGAGAGCTGGGGGTGTCTGTCTGGAGAAGAGAAGGCTCTGGGGAGACCTTAGAGCCCCTTCCAGGGCCTAAAGGAGTTCCAACAAAGCTGGAGAGAGACTTTGGACAAGGGCCTGGAGTGCCAGGACAAGGGGCAATGGCCTCACACTGCCAGAGGGCAGGGTTAGATGGGACATTGGGAGGAATTTTTTTCCTATGAGAGTGGGGAGGCCCTGGCACAGATTGCCCAGAGCAGCTGTGATGGCCCCATCCCTGAAAGTGTCCAGGGGCTTGAAACAACCTGGTCTGTTGGAAGGTGTCCCTGCCCATGGCAAAGGGGTGGAATGGGTTGATCTTTAAGGTCCTTCCCAGCCCAAAGCAGTCTGTGAGTCTTTGAACTCTATGGAATATGGCATAACCTGAAGCACGGAGCAGTTTCTTTCACACAGATGTGAACAAGTGTTATTTTATGACCTGAGGGACTAGAGAAAAAAAATCTGAAGAAAATTACTACCACCTTTGCCTCTTAACCTTCAGAACAGAAAACAGTTCTATTTTACAATGGTGAGTTATTCTCAGGTTCTGTGAATTGGCAGAAATCAGTGGAAAGCATGTTCCCTTCCAAGAAAAACCCAGTGCATTTTCCAAAAATACTCCCAGAATTTTGCATTTCTGTAGTGGTTTGTCACACAGAGGATTTTTGGGGAATATATGGGAATAGAATTGTGTGTGAGGGAGAGACTGAGACAACATCACAGCGAGGGTTAAGTCCCTTCCCACTCTCTTATTTCCTTATTAGTGCTAAAATCTGTAGCACAATTACCCATAGCACTCCATTTGGCAGCTGCTCATTGTTAAGTAAACACACATTCCCATCAGATAAATACACTTTGCTGTCATAAACTTACACAGCCACCACATACAGCTTCACTTCCAGCATCCTCCTGTCTCCTGCACAGATGGTGAAACCTAAAATAAAGCGCGAGGTTTGCTCCCAAGAGCCATCAACAGCGATTTGGTAATATGGTTTTCATTAAGAAATGCAACTCTATTTTTGAAAATTATTAATCTGGGGAGTAATAGTAGAAGCATTCCTAAATTGGCTTGGAAACCTGAAAGTTGCATTAGTCTTTGTCCCAGAGCAATGAGAGTGGCAGCAATGCTGATTTCTGCAACAGAAACATCTTCCTGTTACCAGAGCCCAGATTTCAGTGAGGATCAGAGGACAGGCACAGGGCAGTGGCAGCTGTGGTCACTGTGAAACTCTTCTGGGCAGGAATCAGGGACTGAAGCAGAAGCATTCTCATCTTTCATCCTCTAAGTATCTAAACCATTTGACAACTAATTCCTGAATCCAAACACTCCACGATGAAAAAACCAGCAAGCAGCGAAGTGGCATGAAGGCAATCCTGACATAGGCTTTTCCAGCTCCGGGGCCCACTTCTCTTGTTAGTCTGCAGTTAACTAGCGTGATTTAGAGAGAAGCCCATCAGGTGGAGAAATGCCAACTTCCGTTTTCAAATCACTGCATTTGAAAATATTCAGGCTGCTTCTGCCTTAAGACTGAGCTGTCCACTGCCAGTGGGGTGGATGCAGTTACAAAGGAAGAATATATTCTTGAAGAAAAAGGAAACATAAGGGATTTATAATTGAGCTTATAATTTACTTACTTTCCCAAAAATCCAGTTTCTACCACACAGTGCAATTAGGATGAGCAAATGGGCTCACACATGAACATCCTTGTTGTTGTGCAGGAATTCTCTCATTTTCATTTTATCAAAGAGAATATGGATGTCCTCAGAGCACCCAAGTAACTACTCAGGGAAGTTGAAGCATTTGGAGAAACTTGGAATCACACTCCAAAATGTCCTTTTTGCCTTTACAGTCTCTTTTACTACAAATCGGATTGCTCATACTTGGGAAAGAGGATGGAGACACATTGGGAGATCAGATCCAGCTGGAGCTCTGTGTCGAAGGGGACTCTGATGAACCAAGAGAGGAGTATGCTATGCCAGGCACACAGCTTGCACAGTGCCCATCCTCACTGCTGAACTGCCGGAGGAACGTGAGACCCTCGAGGTGCCGTAACACAGTGGCGGCAATGTTCAAAGTCATAATGTTTAAGGGCAAATTCTAACTCTGTAAAAGCAGCTGACTTTCCCTCAGCTGATGGTCCCTCTACTCCAGGTTTTGGTGTTGACACCAGTCAACAGTAAGAGCTCAGAAAACAGCCCTCTTGCTCTGGCTGCACAACCCTGTGTCCCGCTGCCCAGCACAGGCAGGACAACAGCCCCTCAGCCCCACTCCCTGTTAGATTTGCAGCAGCCTCTTGGACTGCCAGGCCGCTAAACCAGGTGAGAGCTTCCTGCATCACAGCCACAGCCATGCCCATTCCCCAATGGGAGGACCCTGAGCTCAGGATTTGGGGTTTTTTTTTCAATATGGTCCCTTCTGCTCTCCAAACCGTCCCTAGCTCAGGAAAATGCAGCTTTCCAGTGTCTAAAGGGGTTCCAACAAAGCTGGAGAGAGACTTTGGACAAGGGCCTGGAGTGCCAGGACAAGGGGCAATGGCCGCACACTGCCAGAGGGCAGGGTTAGATGGGACATTGGGAAGAATTTTTCCCTGTGAGAGTGGTGAGGCCCTGGCACAGATTGCCCAGAGCAGCTGTGATGGCCCCATCCCTGGAAGTGTTCAAGGCCAGGTTGGATAGGGCAGCCTGTGACAGGGCTGGACAACCCTTCCTGTGAAGAAATTTTCTCTAATATCCAATATAAACCTCCCCTGGCACAACCTGAGGCTGTTTCCTCTTGTCCTGTCCCTGTTCCCTGGGAGCAGAACCNTTCCCAGCTCCCTCAGCCTCCCCTGGTGCTCCAGCCCCTTCCCCAGCTCAGTTCTCTTCTCTGGATACACTCCAGCTCCTCAATCTCTTTCTTGTCATGAGGGGCCCAAAACTGACCCCAGGGTTTTAGGTCCCTCAGCAGTGCCCAGCACAGAGGATGGGCACTGCCCTGGTCCCACCACCATACCTTGGCTTGTACAGGCCAGGTGGCCTTGGCCTCTTGCCCACCTGGGCACATACTGCCTTACATGCAGCTGCTGTCAACCAGCACTCCCAGGTTGTTTTCCAGCTCTCCAGCCAGTTTTCCGTAAGCCTGGAGCACTGCAGTGGATTATAGTGACCCAAGGGCAGTACCTGGCACTTGGCCTTGTTGACCGTCACACCACTGGCCTTGGCCCATTGATCCAGCCTGTACAGATCCCTCTGCAGAGCCTTCCTGCCCTCCAGCAGACCAACACTTCCACCCCCCTCAGTGTCATCTCCAAACTGACTGAGGAACTCATCACCACAGTCCTGCTTTTGCACTCCAGCCCTGGGAAGTGATACTTACCCTATACCTGGTCTCACCCCCAAGAGATGGGCACGTACCCCAGTCTTCATCCCCACCCTCATCCCCCACAAGCCCAGATAGTAAAGCTCTGCAGCCAGCAGCCATGTGGAGGGATCAGTTTTTATTTCAAAAGACAGTAACACAATTTTTCAATTTAGTATCAAAACACTGGATAGGGTTTTTGTCTCCAGATTGGCCCCAAAAACTGCTACAACCAAGCAGCATGCTCAAACCACAAACTACATGCTGCGAGTGTGGCGTTGCCACACTTGCACCTCACAACCACGACACATCAGCAATGCACAGCAAGATGGCTTGTACCCAATTAAGACAGTAAGAGCAGTCCTGGCCAGGAGGGAAGGCTTGGCTCCCTCCCTCCAGGTAGGCAAAAACACTTCTCCAAGAACACAAGGCTGTTGTACTTAAGCTGTTAAGTGTAACCCAGTGATGAGCAGTGAAGCTTGGTGCATCAGCACTTAGTGAAGGCAAAGTCAGCCCCAGGGTAGCAATGGGTTACAGGGGCAGTGGCTTCTCTAAGCCCATCAGGTGTGGAGAGGAAGGGACACAACCCCTGTGAAGGTTCAATTGTTCAGATGACTGACTTGGCTTAAAAAAGAAAAAAAAACAAACCAAAAAAAAGATGCCTTTCACCCAAGTTGTTCCTTCCCAACATAGAGTTACCTTAAAGCTGAAAAATTGAACTGCGCTTTTGGCAAACAGCTCTTGGAAAGGAAGTTTTTCCAACAGGTTTTCATCCTTAGCCTGGCTACTCTGACTCACAGCCAGAACCATCACATCTGTTTCCTGCCCTGCCAAAGCAGGGTGGCCCAGAACCAATTAACAGAAGGTTAATACCAAATTTTAAAGCCAAGAGCTTTGAAGTGTAGCTCACCAGCCTCACATGTTATTTGGAATGTTTATAATGGTTGCTACAAAAAAAGGTAGTTACAAAATGTGTACATCTCAAACATGCTCTCCAAACATTATTGCATTGTTTATTTCCCTTAGTGATGCTGTTTGAAGCTCTGCCCAACCTGGTGGCCTTTAACCCTGGAACAAAGGAGATTTGTGTTTGGTCAAGTTGGCAACAGAAAGTAAACTCTGGTCCCCAGGGTCAGAGGGCAGCAGCAGCTGGGCCGGCATCGCGTGGTGGAGGCAGTGGCAGGGATCCATTACATCTCATTCAGGTCTAGCAGGGTCTGGTCCAGCATTCTTTGCGTGCAGAGATGCTCCTCTTTGGTGGATTTCAGTTTATCTGGCAGAAAGCAAGAGTTCAAAGTTACAAACCAGCATCAAACAACTGAGAGTCCCTTGCCAAAGAAAGCTTGTGCCAGCCCCTTCCCCACACACCACCGCAGCGATCCTTGGACCAGAATGCCTGGCTGGGTGCAGCTGGAAGCTCTGAGGTTACCTGGCTTGTGTGTAGCCCTCGCCTCTCCCACTGCCGGTGCTCCCCGTCAGCATGGCCACGGTGCACCTTTAGCCAGAGCTCTAGACAGTGTTTCACATGCAGGTGTCTCTGACTGCAGCCAGCTCTTCCCAGGGCTTCCACACCTCCACAGCTGACACACGTGGCCCAGGCAAGGCACCCAAGAGCAACACACACTTGGAAACCACCCCCTGGAGCTACAGCTGGTTGTGCCCCCCTTCCCCTCAGCACAGGGCAGGGATGCCAAGCCCAGCAGCAGGGAGCAGACCGCCAGCCTGGGGGGCAGCGGGGCAGGAGCTGGGGCAGTGACAGGCAGAGAGCAAGAAGTGAGGGACCTGCACCCTGCCCAACACTACGGGCAGCTGTGCAGTCAATTCTCACATGTTCCTTAAGCCAGGAGGAGAGCAGATCAGCAGCTAGTGCTCTAAGTAGGCTTTACTCCAAAGGTGAGCCCACCCATATCACTGGAGACATCCACACGCTGGGACGCTGGACAGACAGGCTGCAGAAAAATGTCCTTTAGGTGCAGGCAGATTCCCAAAGCCACTCCCAACCTCCCCAGGGCCAGAAACTGCATAGAGAGAGAACAGCCTTCCTCGAGCATAAGCACCGGCAGCATTTAATCGCTTCCTGCTGGCACCCAGGACACAGCTTCAGGCTGTGCATTTTGGCACTTGCTGTCAAGATGTCTGTGAGCTTTCCCAACCCATTTCAGGGCTCTGCAGCTGCACTGGGGTCAGGCCTGGCAAATTACTGCTGCGCCCAAACCTTCACAATTAGGACTCCCCTAGACAGGAATGTACTACAGGTATGCAGTGTCTCACAGACCACAAGGACAGTCATTTATTGGTAGAAGCCATCATTCCATGCACCAGGAAATCCTACAGTCATTTAGCTAATAGTAAATTAAGTTGCAGCACTCGACAGGCAGCTTCAAGCAGACATAAGTCTAACTTCACCCCACTCCTCATTTGGGGGCTGTAGCTATTCTGGTTCCATGGAGGAGCCAGGCAGGACCCCCTGGACAAGCAAACAAGACTACTCAAAAAACAGCGAAGTCTGGGGGTGACTTCACCAAGAACAGAGGTTACCTTTATATATTAAAAAATTGCTTAAATAAATTACAGGATAAATCCAAGTGCCTCATTAAAAAGCAGCAATTGCATAAAATTTGCAAGTCTGCCAGTCTTAATGATCAGACTTCACTGTGGTCCACAGCACTGGTGGTCGCAATAAGCTTGTTTAATGGGATTAGTGGGCCCCTTCTCAGTCACACAGATCATGCAGCGTTAACTTCAGCTCATTAGAGAGCAGGCGGTTTTTCTCAAGCTGGCTGTACAGGCGCTCTGCAGCAGTGACAGGATAAGGGAAGCAAGAGGAAGAGAGAAAAAGAGAGAAAGGGAAGGTTAGTAGAGCACCAAGATGAGCACATCAAAAAAGTTGTCTCCATAACGTGTGCTTCTGAGGACAGCCTGGGCTATTCCCAAAGGTTTGTCTTTCTCTAAGTTGTGCTTCAGCTCAGGAAGACCACACAGGAAACCAAGTGTGGGCAGAAGTGAAAGTGCTGCCAAAGATGTGCAAAGAAAGGAAAAGGAGACACCAGAAGAGGAGCCTGCAGGCTGGGCTGGGCTGGACCCCAGCAAGGATGGAAACCTGGGATGTGCTTCAAGCCTGTGGAGCACATTGCAGAAACAAGTCCAGCCACAGCTGTACCAGATATAGCTTCCAGAGGGAGCCACACCACACTGCAGTGGGATTGACTGACAATAGGATTGATAACATCTCATCCCTGGCCTGGAGGACCCTCCTCTGAGAGCACGCCTGGTGCCACACTAACAACTCAGATAGGACCGAAGGCAGCAACTGCTTCAGGTACAGGACAGAGGGACTTTTGGAGCACAGGGTCCTCTTTTACATCTGCCTCAGAACAACTACATGAGCAGGGCACAAGCTGCCACTGCCTCTGCAGCTGTGGCCTCTCCAGTCCCTGTCCTTATAGCCCCACAGGGGTCTAGCAGCCACACATACTCAAGGCTCATGCCAAGCACTCATGCTCATCAGCAGCTCCATGGAAAGGGAGAACCAGTTTGGTCCCTTTCCAGAATCTGTCACCTCTCAGGGCTGGGTGGCCAATGTCCTGACACACAGCCTGTCAGCCACAACCAGCCACTCTAGAGAACATATTCGGCATCTCTCCCTGCTCATTTGCATGGGCAGAGTCCTCCCAGCCTGACAGCTCTGATTCCTGCACTTAGGGGAATTCCAGGCAGTGAAAAATCCTTACACATCATCTTCCAACCTGGCAGAACTGACCGGCACCACCTGCAGTGACGCATAGTGTGATGCCTCTGCTGGAGGAGTGAGCCTACAGCACAGCCTTGGCTTTGGGCTTCTCCTCTAATCCTTGTACTGTGAGGTCCTAGGAATCTCAGACATCCTCTGAAGGGGCACTACACCATTCCTCATTGCTTTTGACCTTGGAATATTTTGCTCTTGAACAAGACTTAGCTGGGTAAAATTTCAGAAAGCAAGTGTTTACATGGAGCAGCCAAAGCATGTCGCTCTCCCCAGAGTCTCAGCTCAGTCCTTCCAGTCAAACACCTGCACACAGAGCAGGAAGCTCAACTTCAGCTTCACCCTCAGCTTCTCTCAGTCCTTGGGACCTGCTCTAACTGCACTCACTCTGCAGGAGAGGGCAGTAATGCCGATTGATTGTCCCTTTAAAGCCACCAAGGGACCAAGGCACAGCCAGAGAAGCCAATGATTTCTGTCCTACCACAATCTGGAAGTTGAGGGAAGTTGTGGGTACACGCCATCCTGGCCCATGCCTTGCACAACAGCTACTATTGCTGTGAGGGACTCTGGCTCCATGCTGGCTCTGAGCAGCCCCGATGCCAGTCCCCAGCCCCAAGCGATCCTGGGTCTCCCGAGCGGCAGAGGATGAGAGTGAACTGTGCTCAGTAGGACTTGGTGCAACAGCTCACAGCTTTCAAGTAAACATTCCTGCTTGTGGACAGGGACCTGATGATTCACCCACACAAAGTAGCAGACTAGAGTGTTTAGCATGGCCCTTCCCAGACTTCAGGAACAGCTTCTCCACAGAGAACACTTGCCCAGGTCTGCAGCAGCTACCCCATGTTTGGCCTGCTCCCTTCTCTGCCCAGGCCAGCCTCACCAGCTATCCCTGCCACCCAGGGAGCCCCAGGACATGGGGAGTCCCAGGACCTGGCCCTCCTGGTCAGTTACCCTTTGTTTGCAGCACACCCATGTCACAGCACAGCTCACAGTAACCAGCCTGCACAAGCCCAGCAATCCAGTCAGACCAGATGCCTCCAAAACCTCCCAGGGTAGACATTGCATCACCCCCACCCACATACTCATCCACCACCCAGAGTGGATTCCTTCCGGATGAGTGGGGAAAGGGCCTGCCACAGCCCAGCCTTAGATAACATCCCCTGGAACACCACCGTGCAGAGCAGAGCCACTGGCTCCCCACAGCAAGAGTCAGGATGCAACCAGACCTCCCCGTGAGGAGAGAGGCACTTCCCAAGGGCAGGCTGCCACCTCCCACCTGCTAACAATCACAGAAGGGGTGAGGTTGAAAGGGACCACTGTGGGTTATCTGGTCCAACCTCCCTGCTCAAGCAGGATCATCCCAGAGCACATCGCACAGGATTGTGTCCAGATCATTCTGGAATATCTCCAGTGAGGGAGACTCCACACCCTCCCTGAGCAATCTGCTCAGTGCTCAGTTACCAACATAGGAAAGAAATTCTTCCTCATGTTCAGGTGGAACTTCCTGAGCATCAGTTTCTATGTGCTGCCTGTCCTACTGCTGGGCACCACTGAGCAGAACCTGGTTCATCCTCTGACACCCTCCCTTCAGATACTGACAGACAATGATGGCGTCCCTGTTGTCTTAAGAGCTGACAATGGAACGCTGGACTGGAAGCCTTCACATTTGCAGAAGCCCTGCCCCTCCCACAGGATCCAGATCCTCAACTCCAGCTGCAGTTGGGTTACTGAAGAGTTCTGGGTTCTTGCTTTGTGCTTACAGGGCACAGCTACTGCCCCACATCCCAGCAGAGTCAGACCACACTTTGAAATTCCTTGAACGCTCCCTCCTTCCCCACCCAGACCTGCCACCGAAGATAGAATGGGACAGGCTGGGGCAGGTGAGTGTGCCTAGGTTATCCTGACTGCCAGTGCTGTCATGTGGAGACCAGAGGGGCACAAACCTGAGAAAGCCACGGGAAGTGTCCCATGTCATCAGAACTCTGGTCACAAAGGGCTCTTCGGGCACTGTGGCAGATGAACCGATCCAGAAAGGAAAAAGTATTTGACCAACCACCATGAGGCAGCACATACCGTTTTGAGAGGCTGACCAGTGTTTATCATACCAGATCAACTAGCAACAGTGCAGCAGTGACACACGCCAGGCATTCACAGCCCACTGCCAGTGGCAGTGCTCAGTGGGAAGCTCCATGCCATGCTCCTAGAAGGATCCTGCAGCCCTCAGCCCCTGCATGGGGAGGGGAGGGCTCTGCAAAAGATTCCCTGGGCTCAGATGCTCACAGCCCTGCTGCAGTGCCTTCTCATTCCTGAAGCAAGAGGCCATATGTCCCTCCCCGCAGCACAGGCAGCACCTCACACCCAACCAGTTCTGCCCCAGTGGAGACCAGCCAGAGCTCACACAGTATTTATTGCCTTCCATACCCTGACTAGTGACTATCAGGTGCGTGACCTCCCACTGCAAGCCAGCGTTTGGCAACGGTACTGGTGAACACTGCAGAGCAGGCAGGAATGAGGAGTGTCTTCAGTCAGGCACAGCTCCAGGGCTCCTGCTGCAACCCCCCACCTCCCGCCTGACCCCACAGGCCCTGTCTGCAGAGCTGCCATCACATCTGGGAGCCAGTAACACACCCCAAAGAAAAATCCAGCGTGCTAGTGAGGTCTGCGTTCCACCAAAGGTGACACCAGTTTGAAGGCAATGCTGAAACAGTTACTCTAAAGCAGCAAGTGGTCACTAGAAACCCATTTCTCAAAAGCAACAGCCATTTATACAAGAACTGTTTTCCTTAAAAAGGTGACATCATGCTCGAGCAAGAGGCAAGAGAAATACAAAAGGAGCTTTATGGCTCCACACAAGATATGCAGATGAGAACAACATCCTCCCAGCTCCCCCGACACAAAAAGGGCAGCCCCTCAGAGCAGGCCGTGTCTGGCACATCAGGTCACACAGAGGGAGCTTTGTTTGGGAACAAGTGCAGCAGAACTGGGGGGCTGCTGCTGCCGCTATCAAGCTTCAGTGTCTTTACAGCACCCATTCCCAGAGACGCCTGTGCACAGTAACTGGAAAAAGGTACTGGAATTCAGAGTGAGATGAAGAGAGCGTGAATGCCGGGTGCAGATGCAGAACAAGCCACCAAGCAGAGAGACAAATCCAAAGTGGAGTTTGGAATCACAAGACTTATCTGTGTGAGACAGAAGGAGACACTAATTTTAAGAGAAGCTTCAGTGTTTGTGCATAGCAAACTCGTTAAGGCTATTCTCTGTGGGGTGAGGACCTGGCCTCTCCTGGGTTAGTGCAAGGACCAGACGGAGCAGTTGTTAGCAGCACCTACTGCAGATCTGAACACAAAGCTGAGGAGCAAAGTTGCAGAAACACACAAGTTCAGCTACTTCCACAGATCAGTTCATGATCTGGCCCATCTCAAGCCTGTTGTGGCAATTCCTAAGGAATCCACCTGAGCACTATCCACAGCCTCTTCCAGAAGGAATCCCGAGACCATGGCGCAGTGGCTCCAGCAGATGACAAAGCCACATTTCCTGAGAAAGCCTTTCCCAATGGGAATGGGAATTGCACTTGAATTTCAGTCAGAACCCTTTCAGGCCAGCACAGCAAGTGGTTACACATGCAGATCACAAGGACCTAGAGTTAGAAGACGGCATGCTGGGGCACCTTGGGCAGATCTGTAGAAGTAACCTGGACGGCACAGCGCCGTCGATTCTCCAACTAAAACCACAGCAAACCAAGCAAGCACTGGTGGTCCAGCCTGCTGAAGCGAGAGGCAAACACCAGCCAGCTCATATTTACATGGAAGTCATGTCATTCAGGGCGTGGTCCAGTTCCTCACTAATTGCTTTGTACTTCAGTTTCTGGGCATAGAGCTCATCTAGAAGAGGTTTAGGAGGAGAACAAAAGGAAAACAATGAGGAAAGGCAAAGGAGTTCTTCCAACACTCTGGGGCAGGAAAAGCAGGATGGGATTCATGAACAGAAGAAAATGAAGTTAGATGCAGAGCCATCAGGACTCTGTGTTCATCCCCAACAATGAACGGGAGGGTTCCAGCAGCCTGAGGACGGATTGACCCACAAGTGCCTTCCAGGATTACAATCCAACTCCAAGGGCAGCAGAGCCAAGCACTCAAACCACATCACCTTGTAAAAACAAGCTGTCCAGCTAGGTCAGCAGGAACCAGTGACAGGAGGAGCAGCAGGGAAGGGCAACTCCATCCACTTAGGGAGAAGCTTCCTACACCTAAGGAGAGCACTGATAATTGAGGTGCTTTGTTCTCACCTGTGTCTCAATGCAAAGACTGGCTTAGGAGAAGTCAGTCATGTAATAGAGCTAGACATCAGAGGAAATTCCCATCCTGCAGGACAAGGTGAGGTGGGGGAGCAGACCGGCCACACCAGTGTTCTCCATCAGATAATGGAGCAGACAGGCAGCTCTCCACCTCCCAGGAGGGGCAGGCCTGGAACTGTGCTGATGCATCCCTGAGCCCTTCAGAGCTGGCACAGGCTGCTCCAGCTCTGGCTGCCTGGGCTATAGTACAGCTAGGCATGCTGTTAACAGCCTCGCAGAGCCCCGGGAACTTTGTCAGTTGCCATAAACTAGGTCACTTCAGCAGCAAGGCTGTAGACCAGAGCCAACCCTCAATCAACAGGTTTCAAGGGGAGCATGCAGGGATTTGGAAGACTTTTTGCAGTTCCAAATGAAAGCTTGTCCTGGATTATGAGGTGGCTCAGATTGCTGCTTGGCTGCAGTTCTGGAACAGCTCAGCTGACACCATTGCTATTTATAGATAATAAACCTCCAGAGTGACTCCAGACAGTAGGATGGTGTTTTGTATCTCCAAGACCCGGCACTAAAAGACCACAAAGGCACACCTGGAGTCAACGTACGAGGCCTGTAAGGGTTTTGGTTTACCAGCAGCACCACTCCAGCCACAGCAATCCACAGAAGAATCTGGCCACAGTCCCAGATTTAAGGCAGGCAGCTGAACTTTCTCCTTTTGTGGCTTGGGGCAGGGCTGGCCTTAGAAGTGTTCCTGAAGAACTGTGTCTAGGAATGGGAGGAGGAAAGGAACCCACCCTTGGCACAGGCTGACTACCTTGTGGATTGAAATGCTGGCAATTTAACCTTGATTCAGGACTCACAATGGGGAGTCTGAGTCTTCACGGGGGCTGTTTCAAGACTCACTGACTCCTGTGGTTGACTTGCAAGATGCTGTTTGTAGTAGCCAGCACATACATGACAGTCTGCACGCAAGGATGTTATTGCGACCAATTCTTATAAGTTCAGGTGTTTCTTTCCTATGCCACTCCAAAATTAATTGGATTAAGCTGGAGCACAGCGATGTAGCTACATTCCTGAGGACATCACTACCAAAATACACCAGCTCTCTAGATAAGGCCAGGTGTCTGGATCAAGAGCTTGAGACCTGCTGCAGCACAGTCAGGGAACTGTTTCTGGAGCAGAGGCACAGGGCAGGACTCTTGCCAAGCCTCACTTTGGAGGCCAAGTCAGGTTATGCTCCAAGTAATGAGGAGCACAGCAGCCTCTCCACTCTCCAGCTACATAAGAGATAGCCTTCCTTAGCTGCTCGCTCAACAGACATTACTTGGTTTCCTATTCCCAGAATGTACCTTCCAGATCATCAATGGTCTTCTCCAGCTTAGCTACAGAGCGTTCAGCAAATTCAGCACGGGTCTCTGCCTGCCAGACAGAAATAAGCCAGTTAGTCCAACAGCTCTACAGCAAGGGGCATCAGTCCGAGGACATGGAGTCTCCCACCCTCCACATCTCTTCCCAGTCAAGTTGAGACCAGCTCACCCAGCTGGGCCATCCTGACATGGTCACTCACCTCTTTGAGTTTATCAGTCAGAATCTTGATCTCTTCTTCATATTTATCCTCTTTTTGAGAGTACTGTGGAAAAGGAGTCAGCAGTCAGCAGCCCCAGATACCTCCCACTCCAGAGAGCCCACAGCTACAGAGGGAGACAAACTCCTCACTGTAGCATACATGCCCACAGAACCTTCCAACTGGGAGTTGTTCACATCCTTACCCGTGTCCAACAGGACTGGGTCAGGCAGCAAGTCCCACATCATGCATGGAACACAAACTTGGGTGCAGAAAAATTCTCATCTTAACATTTTAGCAACTTAAACATCCTGGCTGATCGAGTCTGCCTCAAGGCAGGCAAGGGCAGCCAGGCTTCCCGCACCCCAGCTTCCACAGCCCTCCAGTGAAATACGTTAGCCCTCCCAGCAGAGCAAACACAGCTCTCCTGGCTTGCTTAACGCTGCAGTTGAATCATTTCCACCCCAGTGGGTGCTCTGCTGTTTACACACCCTCCTAGCACAACAGCAATGTTTCTGGCCCTGGGACAGGCAGCCCTACCTTCTCAGCCTGAGCCTCAAGAGACTTGAGATTGTTGGTGACATTCTTCAGCTCCTCCTCCAGTTCGGAACATTTACTGTGGGGTTTTGTAAGGAAAGGGGGGGGAAAAAAGGGAAAAGAAGAAGTGGGAGGGAAAGACAGGAGACAAGAAGTGAATCCACGTGCAGGGAAGACCAGGAAGCTCTTTAGGAGACTGTCTGAGATCAGACTGGATAGGACCCTGCTTTGAGGCACCTGTGCAGAAAGCAAGTTCCCTTTTTGCGTCCGAGCTCATGTTTGAAGTATTCTGCCAGCACATGCACAGGGCACAGAGCTGAGCAGTGAGATGCGGACACAGGTTTCTGCCAGACCTGGAGTCTCCAAGGAGAAGCTTCATGTTTACTGTGCTGTACGGAGGGAAGCTGTTCTGACAGACAGAAGGACAGCCACCACCACTCAGACGGGGATATTTATGGGCAGAGAAGACAGAATGTTCCAGGAGAGAGAGGGAGAGAGACGCAGTAAAGCTGAGGGGAGGAGCATAGTGAGGAGACCACATGAGTTCTGGTTTAATGGTTCAAGAAAGGAAAGGTTAGTACCTTTTCTTCGGCAACAGACAGACACTTCAAGTTCTGGTCCATCACTCTGATCTGCTCCTGCAGCTCCCGGCAATGACTGTTAGTGACGGTCACACAAGGGCACAAGCCAGGTGGGGGCAAGGTCAAAAGGAGCACCAAAACCACACCACCACAGAGCAAAAAAGGGGGTGGGGGGAAACACAAAAAAGTCATGGTCATAACATGCACGTCTGGGCGGGAAGCACAGTGCTGCTGCTGCTGCTGCTGCTGTGTACACACCAACTGTGTTAGACAAGGCCCAGAGCATGGAAAGACCCTGACCAGCTCCTCGAGGATCAGCTAAAGCATCCACACACATGAAAGGAACCCAAACACCAGGATTTGTGTCTCTGCTCTGAGCAGAGGAAGCCCAGATTCCTGCTCAGCAGTGCAGAAGCCTGTAGTGGTTACTGCAAATACTTGGAGAGGCCCAGAGACCAGCCTCAGCCACAGCTCTGCCCTTGGCGACCCCATATGCCACTTCAGCCCCTGGCCCAGGAGGCCTCTGCCACTTCAGGAGAAGCGCCGTGCTCTGTAGCAACATGAACGATCTTGTGACTGCACGCACAAAGCAGTGCTGGTGAATGCTGAGGAGAGGAAGGCTCTTCAGCCTCTGTGACTAGGGAGTGCCTCCATGCAAAGAGGCAGAGCATCTCTACCCAAGGCAAATCACATCACAAACTCCGTGTCCTGAGTGGAGCTAATCCTGTTTCAAGGAGAGGCGTGCTTTCATCCCTTTCCTTTAAGGACCTAAATCCACCCTGTGCTTCAGGCCTTGTGTAACAAGGTTAGCAATGCAGTGTTAGTTCCCATGCAGAGGCAGACGTGCCAGGTACATGCAAGCGGACTACTCACGACTCTGCGAGCTCAGCTCTCTCTTCAGTACGCTCCAGATCTCCTTCTATGATCACCAGTTTCCGAGCAACCTGGAAAGGAGAATCAGAGTCAAGAGGAAGGAGGATGGTTTTGCGCTTGTAGGCTGTGCACAGCACTGAATGGAATGAATGCCTGCAGGAGCCACTGGAGCTGTCAGAGGCTTTTGGCCAAGCAGAGCACTGATATGGCTCTGTCGAGAGCCAGGCTCTGCCCCTAGATTTGCTGTCAGCAGGAAGAGGAGTTGACCTGTCAGGTCAGTCGTACTAGAGCACCCAAGGGTCTCACCTCCTCATACTTCCTGTCTGCCTCCTCTGCGATGTGCTTGGCTTCCTTGAGCTGGATCTCCTGCAGTTCCATCTTCTCCTCATCCTTCAGAGCCCTGTTTTCAATGACTTTCATGCCTCTGCCCAAAAGCAAGCACAGGGAGGGGAGATTTGTAAAACAATCTTGGACAAGCCAGCAGTGCAATGAGTTTCAGAGCATTAACAGCACTGCCCTGGAACCACAGTGCTTCCCAATAAGCCATGACTCCTCTGAATGCAGAAGGTGGCACAGGAAGGCAGAGGCCCCTGGGCTGATATGAATACAGCAACATCAATTGCTTGGAGTTAACTGCTCCTTGGAACGTTCCTCCAGCAGATCACCGGGCTCCCAGGCCAAGGGAAGTGCAGTGCTGCTGAGAAGAACAAGCCTGGCTGTCTTAGGGACCCAGCACAGCCAAGTCAAGCACTTCTCCATCTGGAATGCAGGAAGAGCCAAGTCTGTCTCTATGGCAGGCCACCAGCTGGGTCAGGCCGCTCAGTGTGTGCCTGAGGAAGCACATCAGACAGCTGGAAGCGGACCACTCCCCTCTGAATCACAGGCCAGGTCAGGGGACATCTGCCAGTTAGGGAGCATGCTGGTAGAGGCAGATGGAAGAGAGGCTGCCCCACCGGCAGCCACCTTTACAAGGCAATGGTGTCCCTGAACCCATTTATTTCTCCTCCTCTAAAGGCCGGGATTCGTGGTGGCACATGGCACTTCCTCGTTCCCTAGCCTCAGGTTACAGGACACTCAAGGCCATCAGCAGCCTCAGGTTCATCAGCATTGTTTTAGCTGCTCTGCATAAGCAGGCACTGACTCCCACATCCAGCTTGATGTGGGATCTCCTCCCCCACTCTGGGAAGCCCAAAAAGGTGATGGCACTGGACTCTTCATGTTTGACAGAGTGCAAGCAGGAGCCCTTGCTCACCTTTCGCTCTCATCTGCCGCCTTCTCTGCCTCTTCCAGCTTCTGCAGAGCTGTGGCAAGGCGCTCCTGAGCTCGGTCCAACTCCTCCTCTACCAGCTGGATACGGCGATTCAAAGATGCCACTTCTGCCTCAGCCTAGAGGGAGCAGAGGAGGGTACTCAGCCTGTGCAGGTTTAGCAGCTCGGGTAGGGCAGCTGAGCTCTGCCATCGGGTCAGCAGCAGCACACAGGAGCCCAAAGCAAACCCAGGGTGCTTTAGCCACTCTCCCAGAGGCAAGCAGCACATTTAGCTCTGCAACACTTCCCACACGCTTTGTCTGCACAGCAGCCTTCCTGCAGGCTTCTCACTGTCAGCCTGTGCTGCTCTGACAGTTTAAGCCATCAACACTAAGGAGACAACTTACACCAAAGGGTGCCTCTACAGCTGCCAGGATCCTGCCAGGCCATCCATCATAGCCCTGTTTATCCACCACGCCAGAGCGTGGTGACAGCTGCCACTTAGCAGAGAGTCAGTTTACTGGTGTGATCTGGACATGAGCGTTGCTTGAGGCAAACCCTCTCATCAGCAACGTGAGAAGGATTAACAGGTTCAGGGATGTGTCAAGCTGTATTGGGTGCTGGCAGGCTGGTCACAGGCGCTGCCCAGCCCCGGGGCTTGTTGCTGCAGTGCCCACAGCCCCAGCAGAGAGCCTGCAGTGCTTGAGGCTTCCTTCCTCCCAGTGACTCACTAACAATCCAGAGAAGGAGCAAAAGCCTTCTCCAGTCTTGAGACAGGTTGAGGAGGCTGTTCCCCAGCAATAGCTGCCTTGGTTCAGTCACACACTGGAAGCTGGTGAAACTGCTGACAGCCTGCAGACATTTGCCAGAAATGTGACCATAAATGTGACTGAGGCTTTAAGGAACCAGCGCAGATCAGAGGCCATCCCACCCCTCAACCACTGCAATCCATGTCCTAGTCAGCCTTCAAAGAAGCCACAAGCTACAAGCCAGCCCCTATGGCACTGTGCTGGCAACAGAGATGGTGGGGAACACAGAGGATGCGGCTTTGTGCTCAGTTCATCACTTGCGTGCCAGAGCCACTTGCTTGTGCTCAGTAAGGCAATACAGCGCTGCCATCACCCTGTGGCTTGCTCCAGCATTGAGTCAGAATGCAGCCAGGGCAGATACAGAGCGGGGGAACTGCCTTTCAGTGTTGCTGAAAACAAAGCACCTCAAGGCCTAGGATGAAAATTCCTTCAGTGGCACTCCTCTTCTGATCAGGCCCAGACTAAACAGTCAACTAGAGACTTGCTGCAACCTTTTTGGGACCCTGGGGGCATGACCTGATTGGCCATGAGGGGCCCTGCTTACAGCCACATCCACGTCAACTCCAGCCAAAGCCCAGGGGAGCCCAGATGCTTTAGGGACACTGACACCCCACTGGAGCCCCCTAGGGGAGCCCAGACTCCTGCTCCCCAACAGGATTACGAAGGCAGGCAGGAGTGCAGCCATTCCAGGGCAGCACTATGATCTTCTGCAAAGACCCAGGCACAGGCACATGCCAGAGAGACACGAAATATCCCAGCTGCACATAACAAAGCATCCTACGCAGACACACTGCTCCTCACCGTGCCCGAGGAGGGAGGAGCAGAGTGATGAAAGACACCAGTGTTAGAGTGAGGCCCAACGCTGGTTGCGTCCAGTTCCCAGAGGGGCCGTCCAAGCTCTCCCCCCTCCGCTGGCAGGTTCCAAGACCCGCTGAGGCACCCTTGGCAGGTTCCAAGACCAGGCTGGGAGAGCACAGAGGAGCTCCCATGCAGGTACACCCAGCTCTGGAAAAGCCCACACCCCTGTGGTGCCCAGAGCCAACACCCACCCCGCTGAAAGGGGAAGTGGTCTGCTTGAAGAGGAACACAATACCTTAAACAGAACCAGGAAGGAGACTGCCTGACACACATCTTTTCCCTATTAAAGGGGCAGCCAGCTGTTGAGGTGGAAGACCTCCTCCTTCCTTCTCCGAGGCGATGGAGACACACCAGTACCATGGGCCTCCACTTCCTGACCCTCTGAACTGCATCACTTAGCCCTGACTTCCTGCAGGCAGAGCTCAACCCACCCAAAAACCACCCTTAATTTTGAGGAAGTGCCTCTCCCCTGCTGCAGAAGAGCCCTTACACCTCTTGTTCTGCTGCTCCTCCCTGGATACAGATGAAACTGTCAGGCTTTCCCAGAGCACGGGGTGACACTTCCAGGTGACTCTTCCAGGCACTCCTGCTACAAGTGGCACATTCCTATTATTCCGTGCCTCCTTCAGGGAGGCAGCCCTGAACCAGGGAGCACCCGGAGCCCAGCAAATCAAGTGGGAAGCTCATCCAGGCCTTCAGGACTCACCATTGCTTCCCCAAGAGATTCAAGAGGGCTCCCAAGGACCTGGGGCCAGGCAAGCCCTGGGCGCCATTCCAGGAGCACTGGTTCTCTCCCCTGAAGGAGGTTCAGGGAGCTGTGAGAAACACGCCTGCACCCGTGACAATGCTGCTATTGCAAGGAGAATTCCTTATGTGGCTGCAAAGAAAGAGCCCGGCTGGGGCCTGGGAGTGGCAGGAGCTTCTGCCATGGGCCTGGGCAGCAGAGCCCGATCCATCCCCTGGCAGTGCCACAGCACTGTCACAGACACAGGCTCGAGCACTAAGCGGGAAGGGCTCAGCTTCACGCTTCAAACGCAGCAAAGTCACTGCAAATTCAACGAGAGTCACACTTAAATTCGAGCCAGGACCTGCCCCGTGTCACCCCATCCCTGTCCCCAAAACGCCACCAGCCTTGCCTGCGTCCCAGGCCTAAGGGAGCCGGCCACCGCGAGGTCCTGCCCGTGTCACCTCATCCCTGTCCCCGGCCTTTCCGGTGTTCCCAGACCGGCGGTGAGCGCGAGCGCTGCCAGCTCAGATCCTGCTGTCGTTGCTCCATCCTTCCTTCCAGGCAATCCCAGCCCAGCCCCTGTCTTCCCCCGCGGCTGCCGGTCTCAGGGGCAGCGGAGACCCCCGCTCGCCGGCATCCAGGCAGGATGCGGAGTTTGGGAGTGCTTCAGAGGGCTCCTGCGCTGGCCGCATCCCGAGGGAGCCCGCTCATTCCTTCCATCTTACCTGCGCAGCTCCGGGCTCGGGGCTGCACAAGATGGCCGAGGCCTCCCCGTCCCCGCGGCCGGGTCCCCCCCTGCTGCTGTCCGTCCCGGGACACCGGTAGCAGCGAAACGACGACCGGCCGATCCCCCCGGCCTCGGTGTCTGCTCAGCACCACGAGCGAGTCTCGGGGACCCAGAGAGAGCCACGGACACAGAGCGAGAGCCCCGGTCCCAGCGGACACTTCGGCCCGGGCCGGCATCTCGCCGGCACTCCCGCGGCTCGGAACGACCCCCGGCCCCGGGCGCGCCGCCCGTCCGGCTCTGCCCCCGTGCGGCGGCCCCGGCGGTACCTGCTCGCGGTTGCGGCGCTCGGCCTCCACCTCCCGCTGCAGCCGCTCCGCCCGCTCCTCGGCATCGTCCGCCTGCTGCTGCAGCACCTGGATCTTGCGCTTCACCGCCTCGATAGTGGTGGCCCCGGCCATGCTCGGTCCCTCCGCTCCGGCCCCGCCACCCCCAGACACCGGGACCGCGCCCGGAACGGCCGGCCGGAGATGACGTCACTTCCGCCCCGCCCCGCGGGCGCGTTACCGGGGAGATGAGGAGCGGCCGCCACGCCTGGGGCGCGGCGGGGGCACCGGCACCGGCACCGGCACCGGCACCGGCACCGGCACCGGCACCGGCACCGGGACCCGGCGTGAACGGGGCACAGGGACCGGCCCCAGTGGGATGGGAACACGCGAGAACGGGGCACCGGGCCGGGGGGGGAATACCGGGGTCTGCTCCATGGGCACCTGGGTCCACCGGGACCCGTCCCATAAGGGCGTGGGGGCACCGGGACTGGCCCCACGCGGGTGGGGGAACTCCGGGACCGGCCTCATATGTCATAGGGACCAGGCACAGCCTCACAGGGCCCAGAGGACCCACACGGCCCCACACGGGCTTCCCCGTCCTCCCCACGCAACCACCCCCACACCCGCCCCGCTCCGTGGCCGGACGCTGAGGAGCCCCGCGGGCTGCGTTTGGGCACGGCCTGGCCGTGGGTTCGGGCACTGGCACCCCTGGAGAACCCCCAGACCCTGCCGGGGCCAGCACCCCCCAGCCCTGCAGCAGATCCTCCTCCCTCCGTCCACCCAGGGACAGGGCTGTGGCCGCCAGGCTCCCTCTCTGCTTCCATGTGCCAAATCCTAATGGTGCAACAGCCTGAGCCGAGGCAAAAACCCTCCTATCTCAGGAGGTAGGTAACGCTGCAAAGATCAGTGTTCATCAGAGCTGGGAGCTGTGTTCCTCAGTGTCATAAGGGTCATGGAACCCCCCAAGAGCTCAATAAACACATTGCTGAGCCCTGTTACTGCTCTCATTCCCCAAGAAGCCTATTCGGCAGCGCTTCAAGTATGTGGATAGAAGGGAAAGGCTCTGGGCTGCTGGCCTGAAACCCTTGGCAGCCAAGCAGGTAGATGTGGCAGGAGCATTTGCCTGGGATGGCACCTACGGCATAGCATGTTTCCAGGGATGAGGTGGGGATTGAAAGGGCTGTCTTGGGCTGGAAGCACCTGGGAGGCAGCTCTGCCCTTTCATCACTCCAGGGTGCAAAATCCCCCCACTTCCCAGAGCCAGGGGGAAACTGAGGGACCTCCATGGGCCACCCTGGGGGCAGCAGCCAGGAAAAGGGGCTCCAGGTGCACGGAGAGGGATCCACGAGGAAGCAAGTGGGGATGTGACAGCAGGGAAAATGCCAACAAGGAGCAGAGAAAGGCAAGAAGGGTGTGAGGGAAGGAGAGGGCTCACAGAGCTCTGCAATGCCGCACTTGACGCACGCTGATTCCAGTGCAGGGCTGGCGACAGGGACCTACAAGCAAAGCTGCAGGGTGACAAATGTCCCAGGGCTCTGGAGCTCCCAGTGACACCCTGGCCTCCAGTGAGAGCAGCCCAGGTGCTGTGCTGGGGCTCAGGCACTTCCTCTCAGGCACAGTGGGAGAGGACGGCTCCGGCCTTCTCTGTGTCAGAGCTGGACTGCATTGCCCTGACACTGGACCCTGAGACATCCCGGCCCCACAAGGACTGCCAGATCCTGACAGGTGATGAGCGGGGCCTCATGCCTCGTGATGGCAGGAGAGCGGCCACTGTGTGAAACCCTGCACCACTCACGCCATTGTTTTCCTGGAAACAGCGGACAACAATAGCCGGGCTGTGCAATGCTCACGCTGCCCATGCGCCTCCGCCCGCAGGGGAATGAAGGCTCCCCCCTCCTCCTTCTCCTTCTCAGATCTCGGTTCCTCCACCCCCAGCCGTGACTCAGAGCTTCCTGGGGACACGTGGACCCCATATCCCGCACTTGAGGGGCTGCTCACTGCCCGGCTCTGCCCTCTGGACACATCCTTCACAGGGCCACTCTCTGCTCCTAGACACCTACACAGCTTTACCGGGAGCACACTGAGCCGGGCAGGGACCTTCCTGTGTCCCCAAGGCATGGGGAAGGGCTGCAGTCCCACCAGGAGGGCAACGAGGGGATGGCGGCGCTCAGATTCCACCCTGCACCCCATACATACGTCCGCTGCCTTCTTCTCTGCCAGCTCCAGCTTCTCCTGGGCATCTTTCAGGGCCTCAGAGTATTTGTCCAGTTCATCCTCTGTCCCCTTTAGCTTCTTCTGCATGGCAGCAAGCTCATCCTCCAGCTGGAAGGACAGTGGTGTCACCACAGGTGGACCCCACTCTGAACCCCTGCACCCCAAGAGAGCCCTGCCTGCCCCATCCCAGGCTCAGCTCTGCCCCATGGCATCCCTCCTGCCCCATCCTTGGAATCAGCTCTGCCCCACAGTGCCTGCCCCTTTCCCACATCCCACCAGCTGGCAGGGACCAAGCCCTGGACAGCCCTCGGGTTGGCCTTGAGCTGTGGTATGGTGGCAGCTGTCGCACTCTCGTACCCCAGGCAGAGTCTCTGCTGGGTCTGGGCTGAGTGTGACCCAACACAGGCAGAAGCCACCCCCCAAAACCCCTGGGCTGGGGGCTGTGGCTGCCTGCCCTACCTGCTTGCTCCGCTCCTCCGCCTGCTTCTGCTCAGCCTCCGCCTGCTCTGCCCGGTCCAGGGCATTCTCCTTGTCCAGCTTCAGCATCTGCATCTTCTTCTTGATGGCCTCCATTCTTAGTGGGGCGCAGGCAGCAGTGGGCAGCGGGATGCAGGACAGACAATGGGTGGGTTGGGCAGCTGTGTTGCCTGTGCCCCACTGACCGTTTATCAGCTCTGCCCAGCACAAGGGCTTTGCCTTTCTTGGGCTGACCTGCCTCCCCACCTTCCCAAAAAGTCTGTGCTCGGGACCCACTGTGCATCCTGGGGGCTCTGGGTGGTCACAGCCTTATTTGGGCTCCCGAAGACAGCTGGGGTGTTATAAAAAGCAGCAGCAGGTCTGCAAGAGGGGGTCCTACATTGTCCCAGGTGCCCCCTCCCCCTATGCAACGGGACACCCTGGCTGGTGCCCCAAGCGCTTCCTCAGGATGTTGAACTGGGTCTGTGCAACACTGGCACAAAGTCCCCCCGCCCCATTTGCTTTCCTGGGGGGGGGGCTTAGGATGTTTTGGTGGCCCTGGGCTGACATTTACCCCTGCCCGGGGGCGGCATGGAAAAGGGCAAGATCAGCCTGGCGCTATTTTGGGAGCAGGGGCTTGGCCGAGAGGGTTTGGCTCTGCAAGGGAGCAGAAGGGGAAACTGCATCCAGCATCAGGGGCAGAGCCCCCAGGGAGCCTGCTGAGCCCCAAGCCCAGCTCCGGCCATGCAGGTGCTTGGTGTTGAGGTGGAGGATGCTGATGGCAGCTGGAGAAGCAGATTCCCCAGGCACAGGGAGGAATTCTCAGGGCAAGTGGTAGCTCTTCGTCCGCAGCCGAGAGATTTGCAGCCTCCTTGTGCCGGCCCAGAAGTCCCACTGGCCCCATAAATCAGGTTAGGATCTCCTATGGAAGAGACCCACTGTTCCCAGCCAGGGACAGATGTTGAGGGCTAAAGGGGTCAGCACCCAGGGACCTAGGGGACAGAGACCTGGTGGCAGCTCCTGGTACCCAGGGCAGGGCACCAGGGGGGACAGTGCCCACCAAGGGCCCTGAGCAGTGGCTGCACTTCCATAAATAACTCCCTCATGCCAGGGCAGTGGAGGCAGTGGTGGGCACGGGGCCACGGGCCTTTGTATTGTCATCATCCCTGGCGTGAGCGGGGGGACAGGTGGCAAGTGCTGACCCCGCTGCCATCCCAAACCTCCGCCAACCCCTGGGACGGCTCTGGGCTCCCCCTCTCAAGTCCCATGGAGATGGGCAGACAGGTTTTATTGTGGCAGTGAGAACTAGCAGAGGGTGCAGGACAGGGTGCAGAGGGCCCCCCTGCCTGAGGCAGGGCCCAGGCAGCATCTGGCCAAGTCGGTGCTGGGCGTCCCTGGCGCTGTAAGAATATGTTTGATATTTAGTTGGTTTTCGAATAAAACAACCTAATATCAAACATATCAGACAGAGACAGGGGCAGACGGAGGTGGGAGGACCCGGAGCTCAGCTGCCTGTAAGAGAAAGAGAAGAATAAGCTGAGAGCTGGGGTGGGGGTGGTATTCAGGTATAACCCACGAGGCACTGCGGAGGCAGCACCCAGCCTCACCTCAGTGCCTGGAGCCTGCTGGGCTACTGTGCCGGTACTGGGGTGCTCAGAATGCAGTGCTGGAGCAGGAGGTGTCCTGTGGCTGGGATGAAGCCGGAGCAGGGCAGTGCAGGCATGGTCTCCTGGCGTGGCATGTCAGGGCACACCATGACACACACTTGGCAGGCAGCGCTGGGGCCAAAGAAACCCCATATCCACCACCATCTTACCTGGGCTGGCTTGGGGGACTCTGCTGCGCTCTGACTCAGGGGTTGCCTGGGCGCCCTTTATAACTGCGCTCAGCTGCACCAAGCAGAGGGACGTGGCCAGCAGCAGCCCTGGCCCTGCACACGTGGCCTCGTTCCCATTAATTACCACCCATTGACATCCCCCTGCCCCCTCCATGGACCCCCGCGCCCTTGCCGCCCAGCACTGCGGGTCGATGCGGTCGATGGCCCTGCGCCGCCTGCTCCTGCCCCTGGTCACACTCCCTGTCATTAGCGGGGCTGTCAATACCGGGGGGCCAGCCCTGGCCTGCGGGCCCTGTGCCACCAAGGGGCTGCACATGACCCTGCCCAAGGACGAGCCCCATTGACATAGGGGAGTTGTGCCCCACATCCCCTTGCTTTGGGGGAGCTGCTGGAGCTCACGGGAGTATCTCTTCTGAGGAGCAGCTGGAGGGTCTGCCTGCCACCCTGACGCATCCATGTTGAAGATGTGGCCCCACTCATGCTGGGTGACAGAGGCAGTACCCCGACCCACACTGAGATAGCTGTTGGGACCAGGGTGGTGGAGTCCAGCCACAAGGGCACATGGGATATCGTGGAGTGCTGGAAGCACAGCCTCCCCACACCACAGCAGTGCTTTGCTGCAGTGGGACACACCAACCTTGGGAATGGCACTGAGGGCTTTGTGGGGGCTCAAGCTTGGGGGGAACAATGGGACAGGACATGGGGCAGTCAGAGCCCTGAGTGCCATGAGAAGGACAGGGGCACAGCCTGGCCTTGGGGGTCAGGGGCTTCAGGCCCCTGAGCTGGCCACACGATGAGGTGGCAGTGGGGACGGCAGGGACACACGTGGCAGCGGCAGTGCCAGAGCCGGGGGCATGCGTGTGGCAGTGGGTGATGTGATGCAGCCTGACAGCTGAGCTAATGAAGGGCCATGGTGGGGGGTGCTGGCCCAGCAGCCCCCAGCCCTGTCAATAAGCAGAGCCAGGGCAGGCACAGATGGGCCTTGGGGCTGGGAGACACCAAGGTCGAGCACAGGCAGCAGGGATGGGAGGTGGGGAACAGGGCCCTCTCAGCTGCGGAGTGGACAGTGATCCTGGGGTGCCTGGATGGCAAGTGGGGACAGGGAGCATTGCACCCAGCCCAGCCAGGCTCCTCTCCCCGCCGCTGCAGGGCTATGCCACATGGAGCAGGAGCACCGTGGCACACGGCGTGGCACAACAGGACATGTGCTGGGACAGGGACCCAGCGTGGAGCACCCAGTCTGGTGAGGCATGCTGGCCGTGCTGCCATCTCCTGGCGCAGCCATGGGCGAGATGAAGTGTGCAGTATCCAGGACACTGAGGGTGGCAGGCAATATGTCTGGATCCCAGCCACAGAACTGTGCTGGGCTATGTCTTCCCCACACTGCTGCCCTGGGCTGTCCCATGCCTCACCTCACATGCAGCAGACGCAGCCTGTCTTGCTCAACATGTTTTATTCTCAGTCAGGAGCTGGGTGATGCCAGCCCAGTGCCACGCACTGGGCTGAGCACTCAGAGCCGCTCCACATAGAAGGCTTTCCCCAGCTGGCGCAGCTCCTGCTGGTGCTGTAGGTGCTCATCCAGGAGGAGCTGGCACAGGGCATCTCGGCGGATCTGCCGGGTACAGGGGCTGTGCTGAACACCCACATCCTCCTGCCTCACCAGCGCTGGGAGATATTGTCCCACAGGACGTGGAGGAGCAGGACAAAGGGGGCACCCACCCCTGGCAGCACAGGGCCGGGGGACCCCAGCTGTACCCAACCAATGCGCAGCCTCACCACTGCCTGCTCCCTGGCTGCAAGGTACAGCTCCAACTCCACACACTTCCTCAGCCGCGACTCCATGATCCACCGCAGCACCCCATGGGATGATGCCCAGCACTGTGGGTGCTCCCTGGCCTCCTGCCCACAGCTATTGAGACACAGGGTGGGCAGGTCAGGGATGCAGAGATGTTCCCCCCAGTCTGGCCTGTGCTAGGGCTCCCCATTGCCCACAGATGCCCAGCACGGGGGATTCAGCCCCCAGGGCACTTTGCCGGCTCTACCTCTCCAGGAGCCTTGCTCCAGCATTCCCATTTGCCTGGACCTGCAAACAAAGAGTACGTTTGCGTGGCCTGGGGTTTTACCTGCACCAGGGCACACTGCAGCCCACTGTCCCCACCTGCTCCCAGGAGCCCCAGGACAGTTTCCATCTTCCCAACCCCTGTCCCGTCTGACCTGCTCCTGCTGCAGTGAGGAGCTCTGGCTGTTTGGCACTGCCATGGCCGGCGCCACAGGGACCCTGCAACAGCCCTGGTGTTAATGGAATGGCAGTAACGGCATCCCAGTTACAGTAACAGCCTCCCAGTTACTGTAACGGTGGCACCCTAGTTACCATAACTGTCTCCCAGTTACTGTCATGGTATCTCAGTTACCAGAGCAGTAAGGGCAGCATCCCGGCTACCATTAATGTTATCCTGGTTACTTTGTAGTGGCTTCAGGAGGGATGCAGCCTGGGATCGGGTAGGGATGGGCCCCTGCAGTCAGAGGCCGGTGGCACACATCCTACTTGGGCTAAACTGTCATTTTATTAAACAGTAATTAAAAAGTGCCGAGGTCTGTACCCTCCACTCTGTGTCGCCCACGCCACAGTGACAGGTGAGCTACGGGTGCTGCCCTCAGCCTGAAAGAACGCAGACTCAAGGTGGGGGCCATGAGCTTTCAGCCCCAGGAGCTCGGCAGATGCTGGCATGCGAGGCGCTGGTGAGAGTGAGAGCAAACACCCCTTTGGCAGGACAGACGGGACGTTTAACACTGCTTTGTCCACTTGAGATGTCCCCAAATGCCCAGCTGCAGGAGAATGAGTAGAAACCTCAGCCCAAAGCGGTAGCTCAGCCATGGTGCTAAGAACAGGCACCAAACTATTTCTACCCCATCCAGGTGTACAGGCAGGCTGGGCACAAAGGGCTGACAGCAGGAACAATGACGTCATGGGGAAAAGTGTTCACCCTTTGGAAAAAACCAGACAAGTGGCTCCAGTGCCCAAGACCCACACGGACAGGATGGACAAACATCAGTTCCCACCAGCTGCCGCAGGGAAGGACGGGCGGAGGGGAGCGCTGGCTGGGATCCATGTCTTTATAAATAAGCTCAAGCTCAACAGTTTATTCACAGGATCCAAGACAGTGCAGGACTCAAAGCCTGGAGTGTGATAAGCCTGTGGCAGAGAAGGCCGTGGGGCTGATCCCCATGGGCTCAGCAGCTCCAGAATGGGCTCCTGGTGAGGGCCAAACTCCAGCAGTTGGAATGGAGCCCCCGCCGAGTGATGACATCCAACGTGGTGTGAGAGGGAGATCTGAGAGAGCAGCTGGTTCCTCTCAGTGCTGCCTGTACGGCAGCCCAGACCCGCCCAGCACACCCACTGCACCAGGCCCCCACACTCTCACAGGGTGCTCTCCAGCGTGTTGTAGTTGTCCTTGAAACTCTTCAGCTCCAGGAAGTGTTTGGCACGCTTGCTCTTCTGGCTGGAAGGCAGGTAGGTGACCTGGATGGTGGTGGGGTTGGAGACTTCAGGGGACAGGGTGAGGTCTTTCACTGCTGACTGGTGCTGCCGCTGGCTGCTGCCCCCTCGGGCCTTAATCCTATAGGCAGAGAAGAGGCATCATCACTGCTGCTGCCGCCCCAGAGGAGCTGCTCAGCCTCTGTATGTCTGTCCGACACGAAGCAAATCTGCTTTTGTGATGATGGCACTCACTGATGTCTTGAAATCTAAGGCCAGTGGTTCTGGTTCTGTGCAAGTCCCTGACTCAGAGTGGTCAGGGACAAGCAGGAATGTCAACTGTGACCATGGAACAAACCCAAAAGTGCAGTAACACATGGGCTGCATGGAAGGAGTGAACCCAGAGGAACAGATGGGCACAGACAGCTCCTGTCTCAGATGATGGCTGTGCCCCAAAACCCATCTCAGTTCACACCTCCCCACAGGCTGCTGGGGCCCAGGAACCCACCACCGCACCTGGGCAGCAGCACTTACATATTTGCCAGTTCGTTCAGAGCTTCCTGGTACTTCACATACTCCATTTTCCCAAAGACCTGGATACAAAAGGAAAAGACCATGGAACACCCCGCTGAAGTTATGGTGTGACCTCAGTCCCAGCAGCACGGCAGAGCACAGGAATGCCCTACGGGGCCAGAAGTGCCCCACCAGCACTTACCCCGGTGCCATAGCGGGCGCTCTCATAGCCATCTAGCAAGGTGTCAATCAAGGCTTTGCGGATGCCTTTGAAGGAGGTGCTGGAATTCCTCAGTTCCAGCAAGTAGGCACAGAAGTTCTTCCCTATTAAAGACTTTGGGTACCGGCCGTCTACTTGAAATGGGATTTCTGGAAAAAGGCACAACACAACAGCTAAAGCGCAGGTAAAAACACTTGTGCTCATCCCTATGGTCAGGAAACGCTGGCTGGATAAACTTCTGTCCATGCCCACTGCCTCCATTTGCCAACTGCCCCAGCACATGGAGCGTGCCAACCCTCAGATCACCAGTGGGAAAAGTGACTGCTACTCCCCAGTGATCAACTGGAGCCTCCCCATGGGGCTGTTGGCACCCTCATTCAGGGTCTCTCTGCACCCTTCTGCTCCCACTCTTGCCCTCGGCTCCCTTACCCGATGTCCTGATTGCATCCAGTGCCTTCATCCTGTACAGGTAGTTACAGCAGCCTGGTAAAGGGAAAGCACAAACTGAGATCTCTGCAAACCTTGGAACCCTCCAAGAGGAAAGGGAAAACAGGAGCAGAGACACCATCTCATGTGACAGAACACCAACACGAGCAGTCAAAGGTGCGACTTGGCCCCAGGGGAACAAGTGCGGGACGGTACCTCTGGGACGGTACCTGGTGTCTCCAGCTGCAGGAGCCGGCCGTCGTCCTCTGCCAGCAGCTGTGGCTCATACTTGATGTCCTGCACCCTTGACAGTCGAATATCAATCTCTTCCTTTAAATCCTGTACAGCAGGGAAAAAACCGGCACATTTACAGTGCGCTTACTTTATTATTGGGATCAAAAGGATAAGAACAGGCCCTAGATAAAGGGCTCCCTCCCCACAGCCCATCACCACTCCGAGATGGCAGCTCTGACGCCGGAGCAGCTCCTGCCTGTCCCTTCAGGCATGGATGTGCCCGTGGGTGTAGGGAATGGAGGGGACTCACCTTGGGTGCGTGCTGTCCCACAGGCACATGGGGGCCACGGCGGGACTTCATGGCAAAGCGCATGATCTGGCGTTTCACGAAGATGAACAGCAGCACAAAGACCTGAGGAGCCACAGCGGGGTGGGGGTCAGGCACGCGCCGGGGGGATCTCACAGCCAGCCTGTGCCTAGCCCTCCGGCCCCGGCTTCCCAGCTCCTCCGACCCCAGCGAGCACAGGGGTCCCTGTTCAGCCCACTAGGAGCCCCACGGACACTCAGGCCAGCCCCACACCCTCCCAATCTCTACAGAGGCCGCCATTCACGTCCCCTCCCCACCCCACCGGCCCCACGAGCGCTCCAGCCCAGCCCCATGAGGGCCCTGAGCCCAACTCCGAGGGACTCGCCACAGACTGTCCGGGACATGTCTCACGGGAGCCTTATGGACGCCTCGGGCCCGGGCCCACGGGAGCTCCACGGACGCGCCAAGATCAGCCTCGCGGGGCCTCCACGGACTCGCGTGGTCCGGCTCCGCGGACACTCCGGGCCGCACAGACACGCCAGCCTGTCCCGCCCCGTCCCGCCCTGCCCCGCCAGCCCTCACCAGGCTGCCGTAAGCCATGACCAGCACCACGTTGACCCCCGAGAGCCAGTTGCTGCCGGCCCCCGCCATGCCCGGCCCGGCCCGGGGCCGCACAACATGGCGGCCACAAAGCCGCCCTGCGCCCGCACCACGTGACCAGAGGGGGCTCAATCACGTGATTCATACGGGGTCGCCACAGCGCCCCCGCGTGCGTCACGTGTTCGGCGCGGGCAGCCCCGCCCCGCCCGGTCACGTGCTGGGGGCGGGGTCGGGGGAGTTGTCAGTGCGGGCGGACCCAGGTAAAGTTGCGGCGGTGGCGGCGGCGGCTCCGGTACCGCGCGGCCCCCGAACCCGCCCCCACCGGCTCCCGCCGCCGCCCTCTGCCTGCCCGGCCTCGCCACCTCCCGCCCACCCGGCCCCGCTGCGTCCGGCGCCCCGGGGGCGGCTCTGNTGCGGGCGGGGGGGGGGTGAAATGGCGGCCGCGGCCATGAGGGCGGAAGCGGCCCGAACTCGCCCGCCTCTCCGTTGCGGGCCCGGCCTGGCGCCGCCGTGGGGGCTCCCGCCCGGCCCCGCTGGCTCCCTCCAGTTCTGTCCGGTCCGTCGCCCCATTGTGTGCCGCGGACTGGGCCGCGGGGTCGGGCGGCTCCGACCCTGCCGCGCTCTCGGGGCCCGCCCGTCCCCGCCGCTGCCGGCGGTAACAATGGGAGCCGTGCTCCCGCCCTGCCGGGCTCCTTGCGGGCCGCCAGGCCCGCTGCTGCCACCGCTCCTCGGTGGCGCCCCGGGGGCCGTGGCCAGGGTGGTTCCACTGCCCACGTGAAATTCCCGGGCAACAGCGGTTCGGGGGTCCTGGAGGAGCCCCGGCCCGCAAGTGCCACCCTGCTCCACGTCCCTCCATCCCGGTCTGGGGGCTCTGCTTGCGCCCTCCGGCCCGGGAGGCTCCCCAGCAAAGCGCTGCCCGTCGATTACCAAGTCGGGGTCTCTGATGGCATAACCGGGAGTATCTCCCTAAAAACTTGTGCTTTGCATACACGGAATGGCTCGATTTTGCGGCCGTCATGTCTTTGCTCCGGGGAAAAACTTCTCGCACTGATAACCTTCTTTTGGGTCCTTGTTCTGCCTCATGTTGCAGGAAAAGCTTTGCCCCCTCTGGCCCTTTGGGGCTTTGGAGCTTTTTGTACGTGTTAATTAAGCTTTGTTGGAATGGGATGAAAATACCATTTTTCTGTATTAACACATCAGGGGAACTGAGACTGGGATGTGCCAGGGCAAGCAGCAGCCAGCAGGTCTGGCATAGTCATGGGACCTACAGATCCTGGTTCTGAAATTGTAACTCATCTGACGTTTCTAATAAAATGAACAGTTTGTTACATTTTTGTATCCCCTCATTTTCTGGAGACTCCACACTTCACTTGTGTAGTTGAGACTCTCCTCTTTAGGCCTGGTGGGTAGGCAGTGGTGTGGTCTGAGAAGGAAAGGGGGTAACAGCAAATGTCTCATTTGATGCAGTGTCTTTGACCAGAGGGTGTTGTGACCTGTAACTGTGAAACTTCTTGTTTTCCCTAAGCCCTGTCCAGGTGCAGCACTGGCCTGAGGTGTGAGCGCTGCTCCATTTAACGCTGGTGCTCCAGTGTGGACTGGTCACCGCTCGCTTTGGCTGGAGCTGCCCTTTCGCCTCTTGGTGCATGTGTGCAGGTTTGCTCTTTCAAAAGAAGAGGTGAAATGCTTTTGATGAGAAAAGCTTTGACCTGGGAAACTTGCATGCAGCTGTGGGGCCAGCACAGGCATTGGGATAACCACGTTCTGCAGTTCAGTGCTGCCGGTGATCTGGTCTCAAGTTCCCCCACTGAGGACTAAGTTACCAGTAGCCAAGTCCTCTTTCCTCAAGGCAGCTATGGGGTCCGCATGGGGACACCCCCTCACCTGACAGCCTCAGCAGAGTCAGGGTCTGGCTGAAGTTTTTATCATAGATATTTTTCTTACGGGTTTTTTGCATGTTAAAGGACAAATATTTGTGTTAGTGGTGGCAGTGATGCAGCTGGGCAGGGCGGAGCATGGCAGCTGCTGAACAATGCCTGGGCACTGCACAAGGTTCGGACTCTGTCTGCTGGACCTGTGGCCCAGGGACATTGCAGGCTGGATTCCTGTGGATGCATGGAATCACTTCCCTCTGGGCCTGTGGTTCTGCTGCCAGGTTGGTTTAATACAACAAATTGTTTGTGCGTGAAACTTGGAACTGAAAGAAGGTAAAAATAAATATATGCCGTGGGAAAGAAGCCTGCACAGAGGGGATGGCTGGGGATAGGAGGCTTTTTCTGCTCTGCCTTGGCAGAAGCCCAGGCTTGGTGCTCTTCCCCCATACCTCAGGAGCTCCTGGTGGCTGCACAGGTAGCTTGGATTGTTTCCTGATAAGGGACCCTGGCACTGTATAGCTGTGAAACTGTGGTGTTACGTTGCCATGAGGCATGGGTGGCCATGAAGGGGGAAATTTGGAGGGTTTTATGGGGAACTGCAGGAGCAATTGTACAGAAACTTACCTACAGAGGAAGGCCAGGCACTGGTGGGAGCAGGCGTGGGGGGGTGTGTCCATTGTAGAGGCATTGTTAGGGCCTCCCTGCTCTCGGGAAGGATTTCTTGCCCAGTCAAGTACTTGCAGACTTCGACAGGAGATTCCACAGCTTTTCCTGGGCTATTTGCTAACACTGCTTCTGAGCTTCCCTGCTTGGCACACAGTGTTTCTCTGTGCTGCCCTGCTTGTGTACAGCAGTGTTTTGGATGGGATCCTGCGGATCTGATTGTCTTGCTAAGCTTTTCTCCCTGCTCCAGCGCTCTGTCTGTGGCTCCTTCCCATGTCCCAGGTGTCTGCCTGGGGTGCAGCAGCAGATCCTGTTGCTTTGGGGAAAGGCTTTGCAGTCTTAGTAATGAAATACAAAAATGTGAACTCTGGTTATTGAAATTTGAGGGGCTCAGAAGCTGTGAGTCCTGACAAGTGCCGTGGGATGTTTCTCACGTCCTCTGTGCCTGGAAGGCACTAGAGAGGGTAAAACCTCAGTGCTATCCCTTTCTAATACCCCCTACCCTGAGGTGTGAGGTTAGAAAACTCTGCTTGCTTTGGACACTCAAGCTCTTCTTAGGATTTTTTGCCTCATGCGGTTGTCTAACAGCATTACTGGCTGTTATTCCTTGTAATTCCTTCTTGTTCACTTTTTGGATATGTTTTTAATCCAGAATACTAAGAAAAACTTAAGTTTTCCAGTTTGGGGGAATCATTTAAATAAGCAAAAATAGGCAGTTTTGCAAGGGCAGGCTTTCTTTAAAACAAAAATTCCACAGACCTGTAGCACCACTTATTGCTGGAGCATTTTTGTTTCCCCTGCCCTGCTTTGAAGGCAGGAAAGGAGAGGGGGAAGTAGCTGATGTGTCTGAGGCTCTGAGATGCCAAGTGAAGTTTCTTTGAAGCTTTTATCAAGCATTCCTGCTCCAGTTGATGGCCACAGCTTCAACTTGGGCTCATGGCAGATCTGTGGCCGCTCACTCGTGTTTCAACAAGAAGTTGTTAAACTCTTTGCCTCAAGTCCAGGGAATGGCTTGAAACTGAAAGAGGGTCGATCTAGATTACCTGAGAAAGAGGTTTTTTACAATGAGGGTTATGAGGCCCTGCCACAGGTTGCCCAGAGAAGCTGTGGCTGCCCCACCTCTGGCAATGTCCAAGGCCGGGTTGGATGAGGCTTGGAGCAACCTGGGCTAGTGGAAGGTGTCCCTGCCCATGGCAGGGGGGTGGAACTGGGGGAGCTTTAAGGTCCCTTCCGACCCAAACCGGTCTGTGAGTCTATGATTCTACTTCTGCTCCTGGGGCCTGATTGCTCCCACCTGGATGCAGGTGATATTCCATTTGGAACACTCTGCCGTGGTATCTGGTGAGAAACCTCAAGAAATACAAGTGGCTGTTTTGTGTTGGGAGCACGTGGTGATGGCAGCCTGGCCCACTGTGGTTTTAGGGAGGTGGTGGGGAGGGTTGGGGTCTACAGCAGCCGTTCTGTCTCTGTTGCCCATGCGATTGTTCAGTCTCAGTGCTGCCTTTTGTTTTTGGTATCTAACAGTCCGTTCTCTCTTCTCCCCTGACCCACCACAGAGTTCAACCTTGTAAATACTGTTATTTGTATATACTGTAAATGATGACATCGGTGGGCGCTAACCGAGCCCGGGGGAACTGGGAGCAGACACAGACACAGAGCCAGACGCAGCACAAGCAGCGGCCACAGGTAAGGGCAGTGTCCATGGAAACCAGGTAACTTGTAGGTGGAGACCTGGCAGTCCTGCCTGGTCCAGTGCTAACAGCTGGGCTTGCCTAACGAACTCCCCCATGTGTCACAAGGTGCTGCTGCCAGAGTCAGGTTAACTGGGCAGCCGCTGGCACTAGGGTTTCCATGTCTGTGTCTCCAAGCGGGAGCTGCTGCTGAGATTTGGTTTTACTTCCATTTGTCCATTCCTCACACACTTTAATGAATGTAAGTGGCTGAGAAGCCACCTGCTGTGGGTCTTGGTGGTCTGGTGGTGGTAAGGTCTGCTCCAAAACAGATGTGGTTTGGGTGGCTGCTGCTCATCTGGTGCCATGAGGCCATTCAACAGTATATCCCTTTCTTCCAGACTCATTTTCTTGCTCCTTTTTCATCTCACTTTCCTGGGAGTTTTCCTTCTCTGTCCCTTGTTTGTGCCTTCTCTTTGCTATACTGATTCCTTTCCAGAGTTTCCAGAGAACTTGGGGTAGCAGAATGGGCTTTGGAAGATGGTTTGGAAGTGCACCGCTCTGACTATGTGCTCTTTCTCTCTCTGATTTCTTTAGGCTACTGCGGAACAGATTCGACTTGCACAGATGATTTCGGACCACAACGATGCTGACTTTGAGGAGAAGGTGAAACAAGTGAGTGTGGAAAATGAAGGTGAACTCTTGACAGGAAGGCGAGAGCAGTATTGGGAGTACTGTGGATGCTGGGGGGATGGGGGGGGACACACCTAGCTGCTCCCTGAATTTCCTCGGTCTGGCTTCATAAAGTTGTATCATAGCATGGTTTGGGTCAGCAGGGACATTAAAGGGTATCCAGTTCCACCCCTGTGCTATGGTGATATCTTCCACTATCCCAAGTTGTTCCAAGCTTTGTCCAACCTGGCCTTGAACACTTCCAGGGATGGGGCCATCACAGCTGCTCTGGGCAATCTGTGCCAGGGCCTCCCCACTCTCACAGGGAAAAAATTCTTCCCAATATCCCATCTAACCCTGCCCTCTGGCAGCGTGAGGCCATTGCCCCTTGTCCTGGCACTCCAGGCCCTTGTCCAAAGTCCCTCTCCAGCTCTCTTGGAGCCTCTCTTGGAGCCTCTTTAGGCCCTGGAAGGGGCTCTGAGGTTGCCCTGGAGCTTTTACTTCTCCAGGCTCAACACCCCCAGCTCTCCCACCCTGTCTACAGAGCAGAGGGGCTGCAGCCCTCGGATCATCTCTGTGGCCTGCTCTGGACTCACTCCAGCAGCTGCGTGTCCTTCCTGTGCTGGGGCCCCAGAGGTGGAGGCAGCTCTGCAGGGGGGTCTCACTTGAGCAGAGGGGCAGAATCCTCCCCTTCACATGCTGCCCACACTGAGCCTAGGACAGCATTGGCTTTCTGGGCTCCCAGTGCATGTGGCCGGGTCATGTTGACTCACACCCCCAAGTCCTTCTCCTCAAGGCTGCTCTCCAACCATTCTCCCCCAGCTTGTGTTTGTGTTTGGTGTTGCGTTGATGCAGGTGCAGCAAGTTCTGTGTTGCTGAACTTTTAGTCTGTTTCTGCAGGTAACAGTGTTATCCTGAGAAAAAGAGGTTGTAGGTTGGGTCGTGGTGAAACAATGGTAACTCAAAAATTCACACCCTCAATCACTTCTTGTTGGGGAACGTAGTTAAGCTGAGAAGGCTGGGGAGATTCCCTAATCCTTCGATTTTTTGTTTAAGAGTTTCTGGTTTGGGATTCAACTCTCTTGCCTCCTGAGACACCCATAGAAATTTTGGTGCCATCTTGGTTTGGAACATGCTGACCACGGTGTTGTCTTCCCTACAGCTGATCGACATCACAGGCAAGAACCAGGACGAGTGTGTGATTGCTCTGCATGACTGCAACGGAGATGTCAACAGAGCCATCAATGTGCTGCTGGAGGGCAATCCGGACACGGTAGGATTAGGTCCTGTAAATCTGGTGAGGCCTAGTTCAGTGTAACTGCATATTTGGAGGTGAGGCATCCAGTAATGTCAAGATAAGGAGAGCCACTATGACTGACTAGTTCCACAGGAGCATGCACAATGTGACTGTGACCTGGTTGCTGAACGCTGCTCTCTGTGGGCTTGCACGGGCTGTGAGAATGGCCCTAGGCTTGAAAGAATAGAGGAGAAAATGGCCTAAGTAATTTCCTTCCTATTACTTTTGAATCCAAGCAGTTCAACAGTAGTACAGTGGCATCTGTATGTGCTTTCACACCACTGAGTGTGAAGGAACTTACCTTTCCCTCCGAGGGCTGAGTGACCTGCATTGAAAGGCAGGTGTGTGTCAGCTGTGGTTCATTTCTGTCAGAGTAACCCAGTTTTTGTGTCTCTGGCCCTGAAGATTCACTTCTCAGTGATGCACTGATTGGCTTCTGTGCCGCTGCCTATGCCACAGTTTTGAGGGCCTTTTTGCTGTTTGTTATTGTGGAGTTGGGCTTGGCTGCTGTTTCTCATGCAGGTGCTTGTCTCAGGCAAGCTGAGGTCAGCCCAAGAATGAGAGTGCTTGTTTAGGAGGAACCTTCTGCCTGCATGCAGGGCATCATTCCTTTTGTGACAAAGACAGCAGAGATGCAAGTTCTGTTACAGCCCAAGAAACAGCCTATGAATGTCAGATCCTTCCAAACCACTGCTGATCTCACATATCCTCCTGGCACCCTGGTTTGGTTGGAGCCAACTCAACTCTGAGTTGAGGGTCTAAATATCATTTTAGAATATTATGGTTTAGCTCTTTTTTTTTTGCCTGTGATAAACCCTGGGGATATGTGGATGAGCTGGACATCTCAGATTATGTTTTGTGTATTGCAGCTGCTCCCCAGTGTCTGGTTCTCTACTTGGTTTGGCTTCAGCCAAGTTCTGTACAACACACGTATGTGTTCCTCCTTGTCTTTAGAAAGCTCTTTCCATTGACAACTGAATAAAATAGCTTTTGGAAAACCCTTTTAGAAAAGAGAATGATAGGGATGTGCATTGCTGAGGCACAGCTCTGCCACAACTGTATTCTCTTCCACGTGTCTTGTAATCAGTGTCTTCTAGTCACAGAACAAACCCCTGCTATCACAGCAATTTAATTGCCTAGAGAAACACATTGCTCTTGAGAGTAGCATCCAGGACAGTGTTCAGCACACGGTGCTGTGTTAGCAGCACCTCCTTTATTGGATCAGCAGCACAAGGCCCTGCAGGGTAGGGCCATGGAGACGCAGGCAGGGAGCTGGCGGAGGAAGTGCTGGGCTGCCACTGCTCCAGCCCGGTGGCCCTGTGGTCACAGCATCACTGAGCACAGGCAGCCCCTGCACTGCCATTGGTCAAGTGCCTTGGAGCTGCTTCTGGCCTGGATTCAGTTTGTGCAGCAATCCCAGAAAGGGGATTTTCTTATAAGAAACAGACCTGTTAATTGCTTGGGTGCTCTGGTGCTGAAGCCAGCTTACCTGCTGAGCTAGTTACTGGTCATGTACTGTATTTCAAACAGTAAAGGAGCAGATATGATCTTACCATTGGATTAGATTTGGTTAAAAAATGTTTACTTGAAAAATGTTTACTTGGAATACTATAATTTTAAAGTTTATTTCTGAGCCAGTTACCTATGGAGAAAGACTTTGGAAGCCTTGGGTTTGATGGCAGTTTGTGCCACTGTGTTGTTGGGGTTTTTGTCATTGTCCCTGCATGCTGCCATTCAAACCCAGCTGTTGATTTGTCTGCCAGTTGTGTTTACAGATGATTGTCAGTGACTTAAGACTATTTTTAGTTGTTCCAACAGTGTGCAGCATCAGTTTAAGAGTATGAAACCACTGCAACTTGTCAGGAAGTACATGGGTGCAGGCCCACGGCCATGGGCTGGAGGCATACTTAATTTTTTGCAGTTGAACTTGCCTGTTGGATAAATTCTGTGATGTTTCTCTCCATCTGAGCTGACATTTAGGGGAGGGGTTTTGTTAATCACTTTGCATCTACAGAAAGAACTTAGCCCAAATGTTGACTGCAGATCACTATGAAGCATTTACCTGGGTTATTCTGAGGGCTCCTGGTGACCTGTGTGAAATGGCAGGTTTTTTTTTTCCCTAAGCAAGGTAAATTTATCCATGCTTTGAACTCTAGAAGTATCATGCCCTCTCTATTGAAGAATTTTAGTAGATCTTTGCAGAAATAGAATAACTCCTGTTACCACAAACTGCATGCCAGTCAGCTGTAAGAAAGCTTGGCTCGAAGGAAGATGTGCTGTGTGTAGGCTGATAGACTCCTTGAAAAAAAATTGGTCTGGAAACCATTTTTGCAGAGACCCCTGTTATATTCTCTCTAGCGTGTTTAAATCTTTGTGTATTTGCACCTTTCATTGATCAAACTGTGATTAATTTCTTTCCCCTCTGCAAACCTTCAGCATTCCTGGGAAATGGTTGGGAAGAAGAAGGGCGTCTCAGGACAGAAGGAGAGTGGACAGACAGAACCCAGTGAAGAAAGCAAAGAAAACCGGGATCGGGAGCGGGATTTCAGCAGACGACGTGGCGGGCTGCCGAGGCGAGGGCGCGGTGCCACCCGTGGAAGAGAGTGTATGGACCTGCCCTTTAATAACCTCCAAAACTCTCACACCAAAGCACTCTGTGCCGCATAACAGCTGTCAGTAAAGCTTTTCAGGCAGACACATCTGTGAGGAAAAGCACCTGTGTGTGTTTGGATCTGTTTAATGCTCCCATCTGAGACAATTCTTTGGGTGATGCCCTCACTTAACCATCAGCTTAAATCAAAAGTTCAGGGAGCATGTGATGGTCTCCCACGCAGCCACTGCATTTTGGAATTTGAGATCTGGTCTAGTATCCCCACTAAAACAGGATGAGTCTTGAAATTGTCTTTGCGTTGTTCTGTCTTTCAGTTCGGGGCCAGGAAAATGGACTAGATGGTGGTAAGAGTGGAGGATCTTCTGGAAGAGGCACGGAAAGAGGGAGGCGGGGACGTGGCCGAGGCCGAGGTACACATGGGATGTGAGGTCCTAGGGGGTGGGAGGAGAAGAATGACATCAGTATATCTATCTCCCATGAGGTTCCAAAGCCTCTTTTATGGGAGGAACTGCCAAACTGAAAATATGCACTTGATGTTTCTGTTCTTGTGCTTACTCTTAGTGCCTACATGTTGCTTTCCTATCTTAAAGATGCTAGAAACAGCACTTAGTTCTTGCATCCCATCCATGGAGTTAGAAAAAAAATTGTGCTTTATTAAAGAAGTGGGAAGTTAAAAAACTCAAGGTTGACTATTTTAGCAGGTGGGCCAATGGCTTGTTAGCAACAGAACCTGCATCCTCATCATTCTTGTGCATGTATCTGAGCACCACCACTGGCTTGGGCTTTAAATACCTGGGGCAGAAATTAATTTTACCCCAAAATCTGCTGCTTAGGAATTGTTGCTGAGGTCACATACTGCAGAAATCAGAACCTGGGGTCTAGTATTTACTGTTTGTGCCAGCTGGAAAGCTCATCTGAGTCTGGAATGATGCACTGCTAATCATGCTGCCAGCCAGCTGAGGTCACTCCCATACATTGAAAGATGTTGCTGGCAATCCTGTCAACCCAGGAAGATTCTCTCCACTTTTGTGTTCTGGGCATCAGAACTCTGTATGTTGTTCAAGTGTTTCTTTCCCGGTGGTGTAGAGCCAAGAGACAGCAGTGCGTGTGTGTGTATTTACAGGTGGCTCTGGACGGCGAGGGGGAAGATTTTCTGCCCAAGGCATGGGGTAAGTTTCACTGACACAAACCACAGCAAAAATAAGTCTGTGCATGAATAGAACTGTTTGTGTCAGTAGTTTCTGTTCCCATTTTCCTTTTTTTTTTTTTTGGTTAATAAGACCCAAACTGCATCATGGTAACTTAAATTTGGGATGGCTGGTGTAGCTGAAGCATCTCTCTGCTGAGAGAACTGCCTTGTGAGATGTGTTATGGTCTGAATGAAATCAATTCCTTTCCAAATGCTTTGGCAGAGTGAACTTTTCCATCCTCGTATTTCTTACAGAACTTTCAACCCAGCTGACTATGCCGAGCCGGCCAGCACGGATGAGAGCTATGGGAATAGCAACAACAACACGTGGAACAACACTGGGAGCTTTGAGCCGGATGATGGCACAAGTAAATGTCTTCACGTGTGTGTGCTGGTTTGTACTGAGAGCGTGAGTGGATTTTGCATCCATCCAGTTGCAAGGAGGACATTCTAGGCAGGTCTTAGGCTCAGGGATGGAGGAACGGGTTGTTGGTTCAGAGATGGATTTCGGTGACCCTGACACTTTGCACTCTTTGCAATTGGAAATGTGGGCTGGATGACTGCTTTGGGGTGAGCTTGTGGGTGCTGTTGCCCTTCAGAGGCACAGGAACACTCTCCTCTATTTGTTTTCCTGTAGAGACCATGCTGTTTGGAAAAGTGTTTTTTGTAAACTGTAGTGTGATAAGCAGATCCAAGATCTCCCAATGTTTGGTGCATCCTCCAGAGAAAATTACTCAGATGTATCGCTCTTGATTTTGAGACTGGGAGCATTCTTTCTTTCATGGTCATCTTGCTCAAACCATGATGGGATAGGACTTGGTTACAGAAACAAGCTGAAAGCAATTCTTCTTCCTTCCCTGTTTGAAGCAAACGTGTTTGCTGGGTGATTCTGAACATTCAGCTTCCCCCGCACATTCTCCTGCATTGGAAAACTGTTGCTCTGGGTTTTGTTTCACGTACACACAATATGGAGACACAGGTGAACTCAGATTTTGCAGTGTGAGAATGGGGCAGTCACAGTCCTTTACTGTAAGTAGCCTGCTGGGGGGGCCTCATTGGTGGTTTTGTTGTCTTTTTTATGGAGCAGTCTTGCACCACTGCAAAGTCAAACTATTTTTCCACAATTACTGAATGTTGAAGTAAATACCACATCTTGGGTGTAAGAAGCATCCACACCTGTGTTAATGGTGCTTCAGGCCACTTCCATACTTCTTGGTTTTGCTGAAAAACTGATAGGTTTGGAAAGAGAGAATTAAAGTCCCATAAACTGGGATACCTTTTACTGCATACTGTTAGTGTCAGGGAGAGGGGTGGGGGATGGTTCATTTGTGTTTTCTTGGGTTTTATTTGGGTTTTGGGTTTCGTTTGGTTTTTTTCCTTCTGAAAACAGCTGTTGTGGAAGGAGGGTGTTCTTGTAAAACACCAGCACACAGAGTGATCATCTTGGCAGCTGAGAAGGGGTTTTAAATACCAGAGGGAGTAGTGTGGGAATGTGTTAGGGGCAGTGGGTGTGCTTGCCTCCTCAGAAAAAGGGATGAGAGTGGACAAGCTGTATGCTGGAAGTTTAACTGTCTAGTGGGAACAGGCTTCTGTGTGGATGGTTTTCCTTTTCCTGTGTTGGTGTTTCGTGGAATTGTGGAACAAAGTGGATGAGAGTGTGGTTAGGGGGAACTGAAGATTTTTCTAACGAACAACTCAAATTTGCTCTAGTACTACAACACAGCTGTAAAGTTTATTGTGGAACACCACTGGTCACCTGTGTTGTGTGTGGTTGTTTTGTTTCCATTTTAGTAGCCACAGGCATCTCTTTAAATTAATAATATCCACAGGTACAATGTGACTAGTGTACATGGGGACAATGAAACTCACCTTCACTTCTTTAAGTCAAAATTTCACCAGTTGTCTTTCTTTTCTTTTTTTTTTTTGTTTCAGGACTTGATTTCATTGGGGGTGAGGGGTCAAATTATCCCCGAAAATTTGACACTGCTCCTGGTACGATACATCCAGGTGCACTAACTGCCCCGGATACCTTTACTTTATGGCTTTTTAAAAAAAATCTGAAATATCTGTGGATATGTCATTCTTCTCTCTCTTAATTTGTTCATTTAAATTAATATTTGACATTCGTTCTGACTGTGCTTTTACTAACGCTGACACCTTGAATGTAAATTGGGAGAGGCTAACACCAATTCCTGTGGATTATGCAAAATTTTAACTTCAGCCATTGCTTCTTGATGCCCAGAGCAGCTCTGTGTCCGCAGCACTGGTGACAGAGTATCCCACCCGAGGGCAGGAAGTGTGAGGCAGCTCAGTCATATTCCCTTTGTCTCACATCCTGAAAGCTGTGACTTACTGTTGTCCCTGTGCCATTCCACTGTCCTCCCTGCTGTCCCTGCTTAGGGTCACAACACTGCTGCAAGGGCAGTTGGTCTGTCTGAACTCTCTCTGTGCTTTGCCTCTACTCACAGCTGCTGCTGGGTGAGCAGTGCCCAGTGGCTGCTCTGGCTTGCTCAGGCTGCCTGGCTGCTCCTCTTCGCCTCCCTGCAGTTGAAGATGATGGTGGATTTTGAGGTGACACAGGTGCTTGATGGCAAAGCTGCTCCATGCCTGGCCACTTTATTTCCTGCTCTTACACTGTTACATCTTAGGAGGCCAAGAGATGCCCATGGGATGATGCAGTTTGCCTTATCTCTATAGAATTCCATTGGTGTCCATAATAAGGCAAACAACCTGTTTAATTGTCTCCTCCATCTAACCTGAGGTCTTGAAGTTGAGGCTAAGGGACCTTCTAGAAGAAGTTGCCACTTTACTCTTGAAGGTCAGTGTAGGAAGAGAAGTGTTGAGGCTGAGGAGTCTCTCTTGCAAGGGCCCAAAGGCAGGCAGACATACATGGAGTGCTTCTGCTGTGTTGGAGCATTTCCTGGTTTTCACCTCAGGGTTAATCTTTAACTTCCACAGGCAGCACAAGGCCATCTGCTCCAGCACTGCCATTGTGGTTTTGCTGCCCTTTGGCTTTGTTTGGATTAACATTCCTTCGAGGTGCAGAGTGGGGGCCTTTGGGTCTGTTGCCTTCCCAGTGCAAGGTGACAAGCCTGGATCCAGTCCTTGAGAGGCAGCAGACTGCCTGCTGGGCTGTGGGAGGAGCAAGCTGGGTCTCATCTCCCAGTTTAAAATGAAGAGAGAGTGTATTTGAGGAGGGATGTGAAAAACTTGGAGACACAAGGGGATTTTTTTTTCTTTAACCACATTCATATTTGCACATGTTGTTGGCTTAATTTTATTTTCTCTTTTTCTTGGTTTGAGGAGCTTAAAGACCAGCAGCTCTTTGAAGGGCTTTCTGAAAGCAGAGAGGAAGGCTTGCTGTTCAGAAGACCACCCTTCTGAAATGGTGTTGGAAGGCTCAGGGTATTGCTTGTGTTGTAGCTCTCCCTTCAGAAGAGCTTGATGGGGAGTGATACAGTTGGTTTCTTTAAAAAAACTTCCCATGCTGTCCTAGCTGGGAGCTTTCCGGAGTGTTCCTGTGAATACCTGGTTATACATTGCAGGTCCTTCATTCTCCATCTGCCCCTTTGTGTGTAGGGAGCTCGAGCTGTGCCGAGTCAGTGTCCGGTATTTGAGGAGTCGACTTGCTGGGAAAGCCCTGTCAATGACTGCTCTTCATCTGCAGGGTTTCCTTCTGCTTTTAGTGCTGCTTTGCTTTTCTTCTTTTTTTCCCCAAACAATACCTAAGAGCCCTGTGCTGTGTTCCTGCATGCACAAACTCTTCTTGAGGCAACTCTCCTGTCTTCTTGCTCTCTGGGCCAGCTGCAGGTACATTCATCTCCCACTTCACTTCTTGGGTAAGGCTTGGGCTAGAATGATCTTTCTGATCTGTGAAAATCTGGAAAGCAGCCTTCCCGCTACTGCTGTGAGGGCACCAAAAATCTAAGGATTGGGGGAATTTAGGTTTCTAAACTGCAGATGCGTTTTGCATTGAATGTGTTGATGGTTCTGGCTGTGGAGGAAGGGGTAGTGTGCCTTAAGACTCCTGGCATTCTGGCAAGTGATACTGTATTAATATCTGTATTTCAAACTTGAATATATAAAAGAGTAAATCCTGGGAGACTTCTTGAATTGTCTCAATGCGTCAAGCAAAACAAAAAAGCAATGAAAAAAGAATAATTCACTGATGCTTATTTCATGCACTAAATCCCCCAGTTCTGGTTGTTTTAATACCCAGTTAAAGTCTATATGGGGAGATCTGTGTCCTGCATCAGAATGTTCTCCTTCCCCACGTGCTGTGTTTTATGCTGTAGAAGGGCTGATACCAACTTGTTCTGTCCAGTAAGTGTCTTCAGGATTAACCCTTCTGGCGCTCTCAATTTTTGTTCATCTGGCTTGTGTGGACTGAAAACAAGCTGCACCAAATGGGGCTAGCTTTATGCTCTGAGATTTTTGGGGATGTGAAAGCTCCTGCTCTCTTCCCAAACCAAATTTTAGTTGTTAAATGGACTCTGAAACTGCCACATAATATTCAAAGTACAGAGGTTAAACTGTGATGGAAGCGAGGGCTGGAACAAGTTGAAAATGCAGCCAGGCAAAACTCTTATTTTCTGGTAAATTTTGCTCGCTTAAATTGCACTGTGTTGGATTGCAGCTGAGGTTTTCCCAATTTTCTCCCTGGTACTTCAAGCTGCACACTTTGAGCATATATCTGAAGCTGGTCACAGAAAATGCAGGAGTTGCACAGTCCCTTAAATTTTCTTTTCTGAATCCCATTTGCCTTTGCACAGGAGCTTCTGATGTGCTGAGGTTTCAAGACTTTTTTTTTTTTTTTGTGGAGGGAAAGATGAATCATGGGAATGGCTCAGTTTTATCCATAAGTTTTATAGAAACTTGAGGTTTACCTGGATGGTGAGATCCTGTGCCAGAGCCGGCAGGAGGCCTGTGAGGGAGGTGCTCTATCTGAGCTGCTGGGGTAACACTGACTGCTTGCGGGTGCACAAACCTACAGCTACTGCAGTACAAGGGGAAGTCAGGAAAATGGCACAAGGAGGCTGGGGACAATGCTGGGACTTCCTTGCAGAGCTCAGCTCCCCTTCTGGGTGTTGGGAGGGTGTGCATTGCCCTATCTGCCAGCCCAGCAGTCCCTCTTTTTCAGCCCAGCCTGCACCAGCAAGGCAGAGGCGATCCCATCACAGTATCTTGACCATAAAGTGTGGGTTGAGGTTGACTGCTTTAATTTGTCTGATTAGCAAATAGAAGTCCTCCTGGCTGCCTGCAAAGCTCCCCAGTGTTCCCCCAGCTGTTGGAGGTAGAGCTTTGATGCATGCATAACTTCTGTACCTATTGTTGTCCTTATAGGTGCATGGAGGGCAGCGACAGAAGAATGGGGCACGGAGGACTGGAATGAAGATGTAGGTATTTTCCGAACCCATCTCCTCTGTGTGTCTTCCAGCAGGCTGCTGTCCTGTCTGTACACACAGAGCTGCCAGGGGAACTCAAAGCCCGTCCTCCCCAAACTGTGGACAGAACCCCAGCCAGGCTCCCAGCTCCAGGAGCTATGATGAATAAGTAATTGTCACAGCTTCTACAGGATATGTGTAATAGAGCTTGTTATAGGTGCCCACGACAAGAAGAGATCTCCTGGGCCATTGAGGCTGATCCTCTCATTTCCTGTAACTGCAAGGTGGAATTCTTCCAAAAACTGGCCTGACTACACAGGACTCTTGCTCCACTCCTCTGGTGGAGCGGCAGCTGGGGAAGGTTTGCCTTTGATCACACCGGCAGCAGTTCCATGGTTTCGTGCACATCATGTGCCTCTGCTGGTCTTTGTGATCTGGATGGAAAAGAAGCTCTTGACTTTACCTTCTGACATGCGCTTTGGTGTGTCTCACCACCTTGTGTTCTCTACCTGATGTCTCCTTCAGGGGAGAGTGGACACTATTAGCACCTTCTGTTAATGCCTGTCTATAAGTTTCTTCTGAAATGGGCTTCAGTCCCTCTCCAAATCAAGGACGGACTTCTGTTCTTGCAGATGGGAGCAGGGTTGGGCTTTCTCAGTATGATTGTTGGTTTCACATGCTCATTTTGGCTCAGCCAACAGAATGGGCAAGCATGGGAAGCAGTTGCTTTCCAGGCACCACTTGAGGGAAGCACTACTGCTGTGTTTGGAGATATGAGCAGCTTTTCTTCGTTCAGTCAGGTCTCTGCTAGAAGGGAGCCTCTGAGAGCCTTACTTACCTTCAGTGTGTGTGAGGTGCTCCCAAGAGTTCTAGATTTAGTTTTCAAACTCTGGCAGTTCAGTTTATGACAGCTGCTCAGTCTGGAATAGAAGCTATTCATGTTCAGATATGTTCCAGGCTAAATCACAGGTCGTCACTAAGCCTCCACCAATTTTTGAGCAATGTTATTTTCCCTTCCACAGTTGAAGTAGGTCTGTTGGTCAGATCATCCAAGTGAGCCCACATCACTGGAAGCTTAGCTAAAGTTTCTCTTTGACTTCGCTACCAGTGCTTGCGCCTACCTGTGCAGAGGCTTTTGCAGGTCTGTGCTGCATGCCATTGACTCAGAGCAACAGCCCAAGGTCCCAGCAGCCCTAGGGGATTTGTGGACTGGGAAATTTGTAGAAGGATTTGAGAGGGTTTTTTTTTCACTGACAGGTGATTTGTGCGCTTGCCTAAGGAGAAACAAATGAAATAGAAGGTGATTCTGATGGGAGCCAAATGCTAGAGAAGTTTCAGTTTAAGCACTTGAATTTCTTGAGTTTTTCTGTGGCTGTGTGTCTCAAATGTTCATGTGCTTTGTGTCATAAGCACCGTTACAAAGTGCTGTTCTCACTTTTTGATTCTTTTTTCCTTTTTTATTTTTCAGCTGTCAGAGACAAAGATCTTCACAGCCTCCAATGTGTCTTCAGTGCCTCTGCCTGCTGAGAATGTGACAATCACAGCTGGACAAAGGTGAGAGCCCATAGTCATGCTGTTTACCTGGGAAAAGTAGCACATGAGTCTCAGAGCAATTTGCTGTCCTCAACTAAACCTTACTAGCTAGATAAAATGCAGCAGCTCTGAATGAGATGAGGTAGATTTAAATGGAAGGGTTGACTTAGGAGTTTTTGGGTCCTAATCCTGGATTAGAATTTTCCTAGGCTCTATTGCTGGTTCTTCAGGTTTGGGGTCATTTTGCTGTGTTAAATTAATGTAAAAGATGCTTTAAAATCAAAGGCCATGCGGGGTCTTGCTTGGTCGGTCTGTCTTTTTGAGGTTGCTACTGGCAGTTGTGAGTTAACATTCTGCAGATTCCTTCAATTTATAAAGTAAAAGCTGTGAGGCTGGAGGGGGAATACTGTTCTGATGGAAGCGGGAGCTTCTGGTAACCTCAGTGGGTCTTTGTCTACCCAGAATTGATCTCGCAGTCCTGCTAGGAAAGACACCCTCTTCCATGGAGAATGAGTCAACAAACCTGGAGTCATCCCAGACTCCTTCCCTGGCGCAGCCACTGGTGTTCAGCAATTCTAAGCAGAGTGCTCTATCCCAGCCTGCCTCTGGAAACTCCTTCTCTCACCACAGCATGGTAAGGAAATGCTGGTCTCTGCCAGTGGGTGTTTGGCTGAGGTTGCTTATCCCCTGTTGTTCTGTCTGTTCGGGTAATATAGGAAATATGGTCCTGATATTTGCTCCCTGCTTGGGGCTGGTAGAGCCAAATAATTTGCTAGTCTGCTTTAAAAGCAGTGGCCTGGAGTTCATTGCTCAATTTGAAATAATTGGGATGATTCCTCTCCTGCTGCCCTTGTCAGATTTGCAACGGATGCTTCTTTCCTGCTTGAAGGAAAGGAAAAGCTCTTTTGGTCCAGGGCTTGCAATTCCAACAACTTGAGGAACAGAACTGGTTGGGAACTGGTGTGCTACGGAATGCTGGCATCCACTGACAGGAGAAGGAAGGAGACATTGAGCCAGAGTCAGGGATGTGCATAGACCTGGGCAGATGCTGTTTTGTGTAACTTTAGCCAAAAGAAAGAAAAATTGTTTACTCAGTGGTGAGATAACTGAGGAAAGATTTTCAAAACCACATTAACTATAAAGCCAAGATCTCCTGATGTTTCTCTTTTAGTGTAACTGAATGCATGAGAATAATTTAGTACATTTTTTAAGATCCTGTCTGTTAACTTCCTTTGTAACCCTCCGTGACACTGTACCATGGCATGGGTTGGGCAAGAGATGAGCATACCTGTGTTCACACACAATGGAGGCTGGGAAAGAAACATGAGCCCTTCCTGCCAGCAGTGTGTGTGCGTTTGGAGCTCAAGAGTGTTAAGCTGAGGCACCCAGTGAGAAGCAGCAGGGTACAATGCATTTGGGCTTATGTTAAGAGATGTACCTGTCCTCTGAGCCAAGTTCCAAGCCATGGGAGATGTTGACTTTATCTCCTTGCTGAAATTGCAGGTGAGCATGTTGGGGAAAGGGTTTGGAGATGTCGGGGAGGCCAAAGGCAGCAGTACTACAGGGTCGCAGTTCCTGGAGCAGTTCAAGACAGCCCAGGCTCTGGCTCAGCTGGCAGCTCAACACACCCAGCCTGCTGGGAGCACCACTGCTGCTTCCTGGGACATGGGATCCACCACACAGACCTCGTCTCTGGTGCAGTACGGTAAGGAAAAGCGGCGCGGCTCCCCAGGGGAGGGAACGCATTCCCCCAGAACTGCAGAGGCACGCTGTGAGCAGCAGTGGGAGGGATTCAGCAGAGGGTCTGTTTGCAACCAATTTAGCTGAGCTGAAAAAATTAAGAGAGCCGTGGGTGAGACTAAAATGTAATAGTGTGTGTGAGTCTCTCCCTGTTCCTTTTATACTTGGAACAGCTGAATCTGTCGTTCCAGACAGTTTTAGGGCCCGGGATCCAGTGTTCCTGAGCCTCTCAGAGCGTGCAGAACTACACACTATGTGGGTACTTTTCCTGGTGTAAAGCTGTGCCAGAAAAAGGTCTGAAAGGGCACTTCTGGAGAATAGCTCCCATATACAAATTCTCGTCAGTCTCCTCTCCCTGCTGAACTCATGTTATCTTTTAAGGGAATTTTAAGGGGATTTGCTGTTAAATGCCAGGAAGTAACTCTGTCTCTGGGCTGGCATGAGGGAATAAACAGGGATTGAGAGGCTCTTTTTGGATGAGAAGCTGAGTTTTGCTGTGGTTGAGTGCTAGTGTCATTTCCTTCAGCTTGTGCTTGTTATAGGGAAATGGCTCTGGTTCATATCTTGGCTCTGGTTCAAATCTAAGCTGAAGAAAAACTGAGCCCTGTCCTAGTGACAGTCAGTGTTGGCAGCTTCTGATCTTCACAGACAAGAAGCCTCAGAGGAGAGTCACAGAGAATAAGAGTTGGTTTTGAATAAACTGTGGAAAGGCTTGGTCGGAGGAGGAAGGTGGTGCAAATACCTGAGGGTAGGCAACCCCCAGCAGTGATGTTGCTTGAAGATACCTAGACCCTGCAGGGGAAGGAGGAGGCCATGGAATGCTGGAATGTTAACAGAGAGGGGAAGGAAGTGGTCTGCAGGACTCTGACATGCAGTGTCTCCACACAAGAGACTCTGGGGTCCAGCTTTTCTTAGAGAATGGAGGACTTCTTCCATGCAATCTGGCTGTAGAGATGGTAGAAGAAACTGAGGGGGGAAAAAAGGGCTTAAAAAGGCTTGGCATTGATGGTGGTGAGAGTGTGAGGCTGGGAGCAGAGATGCTGAAGTTCTCTGCTCTCTAACAGACTTCAGGATGAAACATAGAGGAAAAGGATTTATTTTTCTTGATGAGTGTCAGAACTTGATTTATTTTTAAAGAAACAAACCCTGCTAACTCACCTCTGTCTTGTCCCATAGATCTCAAGAACCCAACAGATTCTTCTGTGCATAGTCCCTTCCCCAAGCGTCAGGGCTTCACATCAACTTCAACCATGATAGAAGTGTTCATGCAGGAGAAACAGCCTGTGGTGACTGCTTCCACAACCACGCCGGCACCCCCATCCTCACCACTGCCCAGCAAAACCAATCCAGTTCCCCAGATGTCCCCAGGGTCCTCGGACAACCAGTCCTCAAGTCCCCAGCCAGCACAGCAGAAGCTCAAGCAGCAAAAGAAAAAAGCATCATTAACATCAAAGGTACAAACCAGTGGTGGGGAAGCAGGCATCAGATTGTGTTAGAGCTGCAGAAACATCCGTTTGGGCTGCTGAGGGGAGGTCTGGGCTTGGCCTTCCTGCTGTTAGCACTGGGTGTTTGTGGGGGTGATGGAGTTGTGTGCCTGCCTGGGTTGAACAGTGTAATTCAGAGGCTGCAAGCCTGTAACTGCCATTGTGTGCTGGGAAACGTGGGTACTAAAGTCATTCTCTGGGCTAATCACTGGGAATGATTGACCCATTCTGTTGTTCCTCCCTCCCTTGCAGATTCCTGCACTTGCGGTGGAAATGCCTGGCTCGTCGGATATCTCAGGGCTAAACCTGCAGTTTGGGGCATTACAGTTTGGTTCAGAGCCTGTTCTTGCCGAGTACGAATCGACGCCCACAACCAGTGCCGCCGTTAGCCAGTCTCAGAGCAGTCTCTACACCAGCTCGGCCAGGTGAGGCCCAGGAGCATATTAATCCAAGCAGGCAGCTGTGGAAGGTCGCTGGTCCTGTGGACTTGAGTTGTCCTGCATACTAGTAGACCCTTTCTGACTGTGCTTTGGTCACAAAGGGGGGACAGTGTATGCAACAGCAAAGCACAAGTTGCCAGCAGACTCATTGGGCAGCTCTGTGCCTCTTTGGCCTGCGGTACTTGCACAGAAAGCAGTTTTTGTGCTGCCCTTAAACTGCGTTGTTGGAAACACAGGAGGGGAGTCCCCAGCCCAACTGCTACATGTCTCTGGTGAACAGATTCTGAGTGCTTTTTCCTTCTTTTTGCCTGGCAAGCTGGGACACAGTGGGGTAGGTGTATCTACGGTGATGGTGCTTTGTCAAAGCGAAACGTTCTTCTTCTGTTTGGCTGACCCTTAGTAACTGGCCAGTCCCTTGAGTGCTGGGACCTGAGTGGTGACAGCTCATGGAGTGTTGCCTAAGGCACACAGTGTGTGAGGCAAGGCTGCAGCTAGATGTCCATGGTCGGGTTAGCCGTGCTCTCTGGGCATGTTTCTTGGCTTGGCTGCTTCATGTGGTGCCTTTATACTGATGCTTGGGGCTTTTTATCTTGAGTATTTGAAGTAAAGAGCCCAGTCTGAATCAGCAGTTTACAGCAGGACTGTTTTGGAGGAAAATGGAGGAACCCTTTTTTTTTTTTTTCCCTTTTGTAGTGAATCTTCATCCACAATTTCGTCCAATCAAAGCCAGGAGTCTGGTTACCAGAGTGGCACAATACAGACAGCAACATTTACCTCCCAGAACAGTGCTCAGGGACCACTGTACGAACAGAGATCCACCCAGACGAGGCGATACCCGAATTCTATCTCTTCCTCGCCCCAGAAAGATCTGACCCAGGCTAAGGTAAGAGAACAGCTTTGCTCACCCGTTGTGCTGACTGAGCCTCATGTGTGAAGTGTCTTGGGGGAAGCTGAATGGCATATCAAATGGTTCTGTGATCCTCCAGCCTCACTGTGTGGCTCGTGGGCCCTCATGAGAGCTCTCTTCTGGCTGCCCCCAGCTGTGTCTCGTGCCTGGACCTGGGCCACTGGGGTTAACAGCAGTCAAGTTGATTGCAGGGCATGTGTTGTGTCACGCACAGTTACCCTGCTAGAGAGGGGTGTGCAGACAAAGAATTTTGTTTTGTCTTAGGGATTTGGTTCTTGGCATGCTGCACACCAGTTCAGTAACATCAGGTTTGGCTAATGAACTTGGATTGAGAAGGTTGAGGCAGCAGCAGAGAAACTTCTTGCACTGATTTCTCTAATATACACTTGGGGACCATGCTGGCTGCACCTTGGGACTGACCCCAACACAGTCTGGTGACACATGTTGGTAGCAGGACCTTTTCATAACTGCGGAGGGAGTGTGGGAGAGAGGTGACATTAGCTCTGCCTCTGGAAATGTGCAGCTATAATGCCCAGTACTCCTTTTTTCTCTTCTTCCTCAGAACGGTTTTGGTTCTGTACAACCCACGCCATTACAAACCACACAGGCTGTTGAAGGTAAGAGTCTTGCCAGTACAGCAGGTGTCCTGCATCTCTTGTTCTGCTCGTGTTCTCTGCTTTGAATGAGAAGCTTTATCTGTGCTGATAGCAAGTCCTTTCCTTGCTGGACTAATTGCTGCCACTCAGATTATTTGCTTGCCTCAAAACAGTCAGCCTTCTGCTGACGGATCCTTGGGATCCTTGAAGGGTCACCTATGACAGTAATTTACTCTGTTTTGAGTGTGGAAGGCACCTCATCTGTAGGTCTTGAGGCTCCTTGCAGAGCCGATGGTAGTGTTGGGATAAAGTGAGATGTAGAACCCAATCATAAGTGTATAACTGGTTGGCAGCAGTAAGGGGAGCCCCAGATCTCCCAGTTCCTCTAGCTGAGCACTTGCTGATCCTTGCCCTTGTGTCACCCTCTGGAAATTGCCAGTAGCTGCCCTTAACCCAGAGCTTTTTTCTCAGGTGCTACAGGCCCTGCAGTGAAATCCGATTCCCCCTCTGCTCCCAGTATTGCACCTCTCAATGATGGGGTGTCTGCATCATCCTTGCTGACAACAGCCAGCCAACACTCAACAGCTCTGAGCAGCCTGAGCCACAGTGAGGAGCTCCCCAGTACAACCACTGCCCAGCTCAGCAGGTGAGTGAGTGGAGGGGGTTGGATTTCTGAAGAAGCAGAACTAGAAGCAGGAATCTATATCAGAGTCTGTCTCATGTAATGAGGAAGACTAAGATGACTCATCCCATTCAAGCAGATGGGAAACGGGATGGTGCTACCAAATGTTGACTCTCTCACCTTGGTTTGACAACCTTTTATTTCTCTTCCTGCAGTGCATTACCCACCCAGCAGAACAGTCTGTCTTCATCCACATCCTCTGGGCGAACATCAACTTCAACTCTTCTGGTGAGTCTGGGTATGATCTCCTACTGTGTACCCCATTTCTGCTTGGCTTGGGGGGGTCTGCTGGGGTGCCTGACCTTGGGGCTGCAGTTGTGACGGGAGCTGCCAGGCTGCTGGCTGTCCTACTGGAGTTTGGATGTTGTGTGGAGAGAGAGGACAGGGGGCTATGTCAGAACACTGTGCATCTGTGGCTCAAGGCTGTTGACACCCTGCCTGTGTCTGACTGAGCAGTGCCTTCTTTTGAGCCTGTAGTAGCCCTTGAAGGTGCTGCAGAGTCACAGCCACATGTCAGAGCAAACTGGTAGTTGATGCAGTGTAACCAAACATCTCTACTGATGGAGCTCTTGCAGTACAGTTCCTGGGTATCGGCTTCTGCAGCAGAATAAATCTACCTGCTGCAAATGTGGTGTCAAGCCCTGCTCCCCTCATCAGACGGATGTGTTGGGATGTAACCACGAGAGAGGCTTGTAAGCATTAGGGGTTGGCTGCTGTCAGGACTTTGGGCTTAAGCCAGGTTCACTGCAGAAACGTCCACATACACCCAGAGCTGCGCAGTGTTCTGTGCGGAGAGTGTCCTGTGGTACCCGTGCACTTGGTTCCATCTGCATGGTCCCCTGACTCTCCTCCCTTCTGTCCCTAGCACACGAGTGTGGAGAGTGAAGCAAGCCTCCATTCTTCTGCTAGTACTTTCTCCACCTCCTCCAGCACGGTGTCAGCTGCCCCACCGGTTGTCAGCGTTTCATCCAGCCTCAGCAGTGTCAGCAGCCTGGGCCTCAGCCTCAGCAGCAACTCCACAGTGACGGCCTCGACTCGCAGCTCCGTTGCAACCACATCAGGTACTTTCCCGGGTACTGCTGTCTTAGAGGAGGGCGTGAGGGCTAAGAGAGCGAGCTTCTGATGTTTGCCTCACTGTGGAACTTTTCCTTTCTCTTCCTTTTTCAGGAAAAGCCCCTCCCAATCTCCCTCCTGGAGTCCCACCGTTGTTGCCTAATCCATACATCATGGCTCCAGGGTTGCTACATGCCTATCCGGTGAGTGGAACTTTGCAGTGGTGTCATGCCACCAGGTCCCTCCCATCTCCCTCTGCAGCAGGGAGGGATGTAGCATAGTGGAGAAACCAAAAACTGTGACCTAGCCCAGCAGGGCTGCCTTGGGCAGGCGGAGTTTGGACCTGCTGTTTTTTACATGATATCCATGTGCCCGTGGGGGTACATGTGTGTTGTGATCACCCCAGAGCAGAATCTGTGTGCCTGTTCTCTGCGGCCTCTCCAGCCTTCAAGGAGCAGCAGCCCTTGGGCAGAGCACAGTGTGTGGAAGCACAGAGCTGTGTTAGAAACATGGTGTGACAAAGGGCAAACAGTCAGGGCAAGGGTAGCAATAAGCCATAAAGTCTAGGGGTGTGTGTCACACCCCTTCCTGAAGGTGAGGACAGATTTCAGTCTTGGGATGATTTCCAGAGAAAAACTGTTGGCTGGCTTTGTAGTCTGGAGCACTTTCCTTTGAGCAATTCACACAAACTTCCGGCAGCATCAACCTGTGTAGAGACTCTGGCTGCCTGCACCTGGTGGCTCATGTGGCTGTTGACTGGCTACTTCTGGTTTTCTCTCACGTTTATCTAAGTGTTTAATCTAAAATCAGGTGTCTTTATCTAGTCCATGTCCCTAACGTCATCTCTGGCTCTTTTTCTAGCCACAGGTGTACGGATATGATGACTTGCAAATGCTCCAGACGAGATTCCCGTTGGTGAGTACTGCAGAGTGACAGGGACACGCCACTTCCACTGGTGCTGCTTGGGTAGAGATAGGTCAGCTGTGGGCAGTCCTGAAGAGCTGGCAAAATGGAGTGCTGAGTGGATGCACCTCTCCGTAGCAGCAGTGAGGAGTGAATCAGTTGCTCCTTGGCACGTGGGGAGTTGGGAGTGTGAGTTACTCATACAGCACCATTTCTTGTGGAGTCAGGGAGTGTGAGTTACAACAGCAGGGCTATTATAGAGATTCACCTCTGATCCATGACAGAGCCAGTGACTAAATACCTAATGAGAATGGGCTTTATTTAGTGATAGGACATGTCCATTTTCTTGTGAAGCATGGGGGGGGAAGGTCCAGGCAGTTTAAGGACCGCATACCAGTAGACCTTATCTGGTTCTTCTCATAGCCAGATGAGGGGGATGGTACATGCTACAAAAACCTTGGGCTGCTGTAGGTTATGATCAGCCTGGATGTGGCTGGTTGAACTGCAATACTCAGACATATCTTGCAGCCGCAGTACAGAAATTCCTCTCTTCCAAAAGATACTTCAGACAGAGCTGATAAAATGTCTTCTCCTTTTGTTTATATTCATCAGGATTACTACAGCATCCCATTCCCTACGCCCACAACACCACTGACTGGAAGAGATGGCAGCCTGAGCAGCAATCCATACTCTGGTAGGGAAAAAGACTCTTCTGATTCCCATCAGGGTTTGTGCTGCTTCTACTAGTGTCCTGTGTCTTTGTCCACTGGAGCTACATCTGCACCTGCACTGTGCCTCCTGCACTGCTTTTGGTTTGGAGCATGCTTCTCACAGCTAAATTCTTGCCTTCCCTTTGGGCATCTGGTTATGTCAAGGTCTGATACTGGGAAGAGGTGGGCAAAGTAGGAGTTAATGGGGCAGCTGGAAAGGGAGCAAGGAAGGGCTGAAAGATTCTGCAAGGCCTACAGCTAGAGGACTGCTTTCCAGGTGGTTGTGAGGCAGGTGGTAAGCAGTGCTTCTCAAGTACTGAGAGTAAAAATACAAAGAAACACAAAATATGGAGAAATTACTTTTTTTTTTTAATGGGATAGTCTCATGGAGAAAGCAAGTGAGAAATTTGGGACTTGTCAAACTCAACCCAAGCGCCCAGTTGGGTGCATGATCTCTCACTGACCTTGGTAAGTGTGTTAATGCACTGCCAATCCGCAGTGGGCACTGACTGTGCTGAGCTTTCACATGCTTTAGGAATTGTTGCACTTTGAAGTTTGCTCTTTTTCCAGCACCCCTTCTCCGTAAATTTGGCAGGAGCTGGTTTGTGTGGAAGTGCTTTTGCCCAGCTGAGGCTGAAATGCCAAGCTCAGAGCGTGGCACTATGTGAGCTCTGAATTGAAAAGTGTTTGCATGGAAGAGCCAAGCAGGTGCTCATCCGGATCAGCACAGGGAGCTTCCCCCAGCCCTGCAGCCAAGCCCTGCACAGCCCAGGCAAGGATCTGGGTTGTGTTCAGTCCTGCTGCTGGTGCATGGAGAGGGATGAGGGACAGCTCTAGCATCAGGCTCTGCTGGCAGGTTTATCCAGTGCTAGATTGCGGGCTTAGCTACTGTGACTTCCCTTTGCCTCTGTAGTCCTGTTAGGGCCAAGGAGCAATTAACAGCTTTGCCTTATCGGTGTGCAAAGGTCTGAGGGCTCCTGAGGGCCACAGTCCTTGGCAGTGGCAGGAGATGGGGGGGG
>VZRV01007974.1:109000-137916 GCA_013398115.1 Falcunculus frontatus | reverse complement strand
CAGCTAAGCAGGGCCGAGGGTCTGGGGGTGCAGAATTTAGGGGGTTGGGGGTGCGGGACTGGGGATCCAGGAGTGCAGCTAATCAGGGCTGAGGGAGCAGAGATGTGGTTTGGGGATGCAGGGGTGGAAGGGTCTGGTGACCTCGGGGTGCCGAGCTGGGGGAGCAGATAAACCAGATGGGGGATGCAGAGTCTGGGGCTCTGGGAGTACAGCTAAGCAGGGCTGGCAGTCTAGCAGTGCAGGCTTGGGGGGATCTGGGGGTGCAGAATTTGGGGGCTGGAGGTATAGTTAAGCAAGGCTGGGGTTCTAGGTGTGCAGGAGTACAGGCCCTGGCATGGGAGAGCACAGGGCCACATGACACAGCTGGGGAGACTCCTTGTTCCCTGGATTCTGGGACTAGCTTGGCTCTCAGGATGCAGAGGAGATTGGGGTGTCAGGGTTCAGGGTCTTGGGGTTGTCCAGCTGCAGATGTAGGGGGTATCGGGGTGCATGGGGGTGACAGGGCGCTGTGTTGCAGAGGAAGAGCGTCGAGTGCGAGCCAACGCGCGGGAGTACAATGAGAAGTTCCAGTACGCAGTGAGTGAGGGGGGGCTGAACCCCCTCCCGGGGGTCCTTGGGCAGGTTTGGGGGGCTGGAGCCTGAATCACCCATGCGTCAATAGCGGGGGGCAATATGACTACAAAATAGGTGTTTGTCTCTGAGAAAATGGTGCTGCTGACATTAATGCCAATATAGCTGTGGGGCTGGGGGGCGCACAGTGCACTCTGTGTGGGGGATTCAGCCCCCCATCCTTGGCCAAAGCCGAGAACCCTCTGGCTCTGCCCAGATCCCAGCCTGGTCCCACATCCCGATGTGGTTCATGGGTCAGCTTCCGAAGGTGCCAGGGGAGAGCAGTGCTCACCCTGACATCCCACCACGTTAGAGGTTATCCCTGGCTGCTCCAGAGCTAGCTGCAGGGAGGGGAGCAGGGGGTCTGGGTTGGGGTCACCCTTGTGGGGGCCAGGTGCTGCTGCTGGAGGAGGCTGGTCCCAGGGTACCGGCTGGTGACTGAGACTGAGGAATTGGCTTCCCAAGGAAGCTGCCAGAGGTAGCACAGGAGCAGGAGCCTGACTCCCCAAAAGAGCATGGTGAGCCACAGCCCCTGCCCTCCAGAGTGATCTTGGGGGGTTATGGGGCCTTGGCAGCCTGTAAACCCCCTTCTTGCCCCATCTGCAGAGCAACTGCATCAAGACCTCCAAGTACAACATCGTCACCTTCCTGCCTGTCAACCTCTTCGAGCAGTTCCAGGAAGTGGCCAACACCTATTTCCTTTTCCTCCTCATCCTGCAGGTGAGTGCAGTCCTTCCCTGCCTGGGCATCCAGGAGGGCTCCAAGTAGTCCCATACTTTGGAAGTGGGGAGTTTTGGTACCCTCAAGCAGGGGCAGTATGGGCCTGGAGCTGGCTGGTTCCCCTGTAATTCCTGTTCTCTGTCCCCAGCTGATTCCTCAGATCTCTTCGCTCTCCTGGTTTACCACCATCGTGCCTTTGGTTCTTGTCTTAACCATCACAGCTGTCAAAGATGCCACCGATGACTATGTGAGTGGTTCCCCCTGCGCCCCTCTGCCCACTGGGCAGGGGGTTGGGATGCTGTGCAGGGGTGCAGTGTCCAGGGCCATGGCATTTGAGATAGCAGGGGGACACAGGACCCCATCGCCAAGAGGCTGACACTGCTGTCTCTTCCCCCTGCTCCCAGTTCCGCCATAAAAGCGACAACCAGGTGAACAACCGGCAGTCTCAGGTCCTGATCGGTGGAGTGTGAGTGTCATGGGCACAGAGCAGTGGAGAAGGGGCCAGGGACCCTGCGGGATGTGACACAGGGCAGCGGGCAGGGCAGGGCTCCTGCCTGACTACGGTCTGCTGTCCCTCTACAGCCTTCGGCAGGAGCAGTGGATGAATGTCCGTGTCGGAGACATCATCAAGTTGGAGAACAACCAGTTTGTGGCGGTGAGTGCAGCCCTGAGACAAGCATGGTTCCAGCTGGGTGGGTGGCACACAGGGACCATGGAATGGTGTGGTGCCACTCCCGCTTTGCTTTTGTGCTCCTCCATCACTTCCCAGGGTGGGGACATTAGGGACTTCCCAACCTGGAAGTTGCATTTAGATTGGAGAGTTGGAGCCATGTTGGAGCCATGTTTTGAGCTCTGAGGATCTGGGCACTTGGAGCGATGGTGGCTAGGCTCGAGTGCAAAGGACACATGGGGTTAGGGACGGCCTTTGCAGATGCTCCAGGGAGTGCCAAGGACATCCAGGGGCCAGGAGCTTCCCTAGGGAAGGCATCGGGGAGCCCCAGTGTTGGCACAACCCTTCACAAGTCTCTCCCAGCAGGCTGACCTCCTCCTCCTCTCCAGCAGCGAACCCCATGGGTTATGCTACATAGAGACTGCAGAGCTGGATGGGTAGGTACCCCCACTCGCCTTGAGGAGCTGGGGAAGGCAGGAGGTGGGAGTGAGAGTGGGCTGCAGGCAGGGTGGGAGCTGCTGGGCAGCACCTGCAAAGGCCCTCCCTGCCAGGCTGTCTCTGACCCGCACGTGGTGCCTTCTTGCCTGCAGAGAGACCAACATGAAAGTGCGTCAGGCTATCCCTGTCACCGCGGAGCTGGGGGACACCAGCAAGCTGGCTCGCTTTGACGGTGGGTGCCTGCGACCAGCCCTCTGCCACAGGGCAGCCCCCACGTTCCTTCCTCTGTTACCCTGGGTAGACCAGGACCAGCCACATGGCATTATCATTCTGCGGCTCAAAGCGGATCTCTGGGGAGCCAGGGATGGTGCTGGGAGCTCTGGGATGGAGCTGGCTGTATGGAGAAGGCAAGTCCCAGCTGAGCCATACTGTGCACCCAGGTGAGGTGATCTGTGAACCCCCCAACAACAAGCTGGACAAGTTTGGTGGGACGCTGTACTGGAAGGAGAACAAGTACTCCCTGAGCAACCAGAACATGCTGCTGCGGGGCTGCGTCCTGCGCAACACTGAGTGGTGCTTTGGCCTCGTCATCTTTGCAGGTGGGCTGAGGCAGCAGCTGCTGCTGCGCTGCACAGAGGGGAGGGAAAGACACCCCCTGATGCCTTCCCACTCCCCAGGACCTGACACAAAACTGATGCAGAACAGCGGCCGGACCAAATTTAAGCGGACAAGCATCGACCGGCTGATGAACACGCTGGTGCTCTGGGTATGCAGATGGGAGATCCTAGGAGCCCTGGCTCTGATCCAGTCGGGGCTCTGATGTACTGTCCTGTCCCCAGATCTTCGGGTTCCTGGTGTGCATGGGAGTGATCCTGGCCGTTGGCAATGCCATCTGGGAACACGAGGTGGGCATCTGCTTCCAGATCTACTTGCCCTGGGACGAGGGGGTGCACAGTGCCTTCTTCTCTGGCTTCCTCTCCTTCTGGTCTTACATCATCATCCTCAACACTGTGGTGCCCATCTCGCTCTATGTGAGGTAGGGCAGGGGGCAGAGGGGCTGGGCAGGGGATATATGAGAAATTAGGGTTGCCCTCTGGGGAGGGGAGACAGGGATGGAGATCCACAGGTAGAACCGTGTGTTGGGTGGGTGTGGGTGCTCTCTTGGTGACGGGCCATGTCTGCCTTCAGAGACGCCCCAAGACCTGAGGATCCCACGAGTCTCTCAGGGCACTCCCGGCTATGTCTGTCTGGCCGCTCATCTCTCCCTGCTCTGGCTGCACGCTGGCTATTTTGCTCTGCCCTCCTACAGCTCCCAGGCTCCTGCACTGTCCCCTTCTCTCTCTCTTTTAATTTCTCTCTCTTTTCGTTCCCCAGCATGGGTTCTGTCACCCTTAGCCCCGAGGTAAGAATGTGTCACCCCCACCCCTCCCACTAGCTCATTGCTGTCTGCCCTGGGGGCTGGGGAGGGGGTTCAGGGTGTGTAGGTGTGTGAGATGCCTGGGGAGCCCCATGGGCTGCCCCCTGGGTGCCTTGCCTTGCCTTGGTCCCCAGCCCCGGCTTAGCGGTGGCTGTCAGCAGGAACGGGTTGCAGGCCAGCCCCCGGGAAGGGTGTGGGAGCTAGCAAGCAGTGGGGGACACCTGGGGTGCTGGAATGCTCCGGGCACTGAGGGTCTGGGATGGGCATGTCAGGCAGAGTGTGCCTCCATGCCCCAGTGACACCCAGCCATCCTCCCTGCAGCGTGGAAGTGATCCGGCTTGGGCATAGCTACTTCATCAACTGGGACAAGAAGATGTACTGTGCCAAGCGCCGGACGCCAGCTGAAGCCCGCACCACCACCCTCAACGAGGAGCTGGGGCAGGTGGAGTACATATTCTCTGACAAAACTGGCACCCTCACCCAGAATATCATGGTCTTCAGCAAGTGCTCTGTGAACGGGCACAGCTACGGTGAGTGCCAGCTGTCAGAGCCAGGCTGGGGCTGCCCACGGTAGGGGTGCACTGCTGTCCCACCTCTGTTTGGGGCAGTCAGGGGAGAAGGGGGCTTAGCTGGAGCATTGTGGGGCAGCAGCAGCTGCCACGGTGTTGAGTCTCTGTTGTGGTTAACTCCATACCCTGTTTTGCAGGTGATGTGCAGGACATGCTGGGTCACAAGGCAGAGCTGGGAGAGGTAAGGGTGCCGTCAGTTTGGTGCCTGCCCACGCCAGGTGCCACAGGGGGGTAACCCCATCTTTGCCCCTTCCAGAGGCCGGAGCCAGTCAACTTCTCCTTCAACCCACTGGCAGACCCACGGTTCCAGTTCTGGGACCCCAGCCTACTGGAAGCCGTCAAGCTGGGAGACCTCCATGTGCATGAGTTCTTCCGCCTGCTCTCGCTCTGTCACACCGTCATGTCCGAGGAGAAGAGTGAAGGTGGGCGTGGGGCAGGACCTGTCCCTGTGGGTCACAAGACACTGTCACTGACCCCCATGCTGCATGCTGTCTGCAGGGGAGTTGCTGTACAAGGCACAGTCCCCGGATGAGGGAGCGCTGGTCACGGCTGCCAGAAACTTTGGCTTTGTGTTCCGGTCCCGCACGCCCAAGACCATCACAGTGCATGAGCTGGGTCAAGCCATCACCTACCAACTGCTGGCCATCCTGGACTTCAACAACATCCGCAAGCGCATGTCCGTCATCGGTAAGGTCCTGGGCATGGCACAGGGGCTGTGGGGCTGGGAAGGCCATGTGGGGCTGCAGCGTGGGGCTGCAGCATGGGGCTTGTTATGGTGTTTTGTGGGACCAGCCCAACGCTGATGGGGTTGTGACTGTGGAGGCATTGGCAGGTTGATGGCTGGGGGTCAGAGTAGGACCTGCTCCTGCACCCCTGAGCCAGGCATCTTGTCCCCTCCTCCCCACAGTCCGCAGCCCTGAGGGCAAGATCCGGCTGTACTGCAAAGGTGCTGACACCATCCTGCTGGAGCGGCTGCATCCCGTCAACCAGGACCTGACCAGCATCACCACCGACCACCTCAATGTGCGTGGGACAGGGTCCTACAGGCAGGGTGGGGAGGAAAGAATGGCTGCCCAGGAGCCTGAGCTGCACTTGTGCCCTGTCCTAGGAGCACCATTAGGGTCTGGGGACACCATCAGGGTCTGCCAGCACACCCAGCTCTGACCACTTGCAGGAGTACGCTGGCGAGGGGCTGCGGACACTGGTACTGGCCTACAAAGACCTGGAGGAGAGCTACTACAAGGACTGGTCTGAGCGGCTGCACCGAGCTGGCAGTGCCCCTGAGGCCCGTGAGGATCACCTGGCTCGGCTCTATGACGAGGTGGAGCATGATATGATGGTAGGTGGGCTGGAGGCTGAGGAGTAGGGGATGGCTGGGGGCAGCCCCTGCTGACCTCCCGCCTGTTTGGGTCCCCAAGCTGCTCGGAGCCACAGCCATCGAGGACAAACTGCAGCAGGGGGTCCCCGAAACCATTGCCATCCTGACACTGGCCAACATCAAGATCTGGGTGCTGACAGGGGACAAGCAGGGTGAGGCGTGGCTGAGGTGCTGGCTGGAGATCAGGATGTTTGTGGTCTGGATTCCACCTGCCTGGGATCCCTACTGCTCTCTCCTGAATGGACTCTGGCTCAGCCCCTGGTTTCCCGTCCTCAGAAACAGCTGTGAACATCGGCTACTCCTGCAAGATGCTGACAGATGACATGACAGAGGTGTTTGTGGTCACAGGCCACACTGTGCTGGAGGTGCGAGAGGAGCTCAGGTGAGGGTTGGGGGGCAGAGGACACAGTGCCAGTGTGTGGCACAGCTGCAACTGGGGGAGCTAGAGATATGGAAGGGCCCTGAGATGGAACCCCGTGCCCCCTCTCTCCTCAGGAAAGCCCGGGAGAAGATGATGGATGCATCGCGTTCTGTGTGCAATGGCTTCTCCTACCAGGAGAAACTCTCCCCCAAGCTCACCTCTGTGCTGGAAGCCATTGCGGGCGAATACGCCCTGGTCATCAATGGGCACAGCCTGGTAGGACCCTGGGGGTGCCAGGCAGGACAAGGCCCTGTGCCTGGCTGTGTACCATGACCCCAGCTGTCCCTCGCTCTCCTTGCAGGCCCATGCACTGGAGGCAGACATGGAGATGGAGTTCCTGGAGACAGCGTGTGCCTGTAAGGCCGTTATCTGCTGCCGTGTCACACCTCTGCAGAAAGCCCAGGTGGTGGAGCTGGTGAAGAAGTACAAGAAAGCTGTGACTTTGGCCATTGGGGATGGGGCCAACGATGTCAGCATGATCAAGAGTACGGCCTGGGATCTGGGGGACCACAGGAGGGATGCCCCCCCCCCCCCCGCACCATCCTGGGGCCTGTGGGAGCCTCTGTCCTCACCCCTCTGTGCACCACAGGAACAAAGTGCCTGTGCTGCTCTCATCCCCTATGCTCCTGACAGCCCTCTCTTCACCCATCTCTCCTTCCCTCCACAGCTGCCCACATTGGGGTGGGCATCAGTGGGCAGGAAGGCATCCAGGCCGTGCTGGCCTCCGACTACTCCTTCTCCCAGTTCAAGTTCCTACAGCGCTTGCTCCTGGTGCACGGGCGCTGGTCCTACCTGCGCATGTGCAAGTTTCTTTGCTACTTCTTCTATAAGAACTTCGCCTTCACCATGGTCCACTTCTGGTTTGGCTTCTTCTGTGGCTTCTCGGCACAGGTGGGTTGGTGGCTTTTCTCACTGAGAGCTGGGGAGCGTTTTCCTGCAGGGCTCCTTGGCTCTGAAGCGTGTTCTGGTCCTTGGACTCCCTATGGGGATTCATCCTGAGCCAGGAGGCACAGCCTGGCATCCAGCATGCAGTGGGTGCAAGGAGCTTGTGGTTGGGGTGGGCAATCTGGGGGGGGCTGGAGACAGCTCTCCTGTCCCTGCAGCTATGGGCACAGGGACTTGGGAGCTGGCTGGGGCACAGGGCAGGCAGGTCTCATGCCTTGCTGAGTGCTCCATTCCATACAGACAGTGTACGACCAGTACTTCATCACTCTGTACAACATTGTCTACACGTCTCTGCCTGTGCTTGCTATGGGTGTCTTTGACCAGGTATGGCAGGGGATAGTGAGGGGGGTCCCTGGGTGTGTGTCCCACTTCCCTTCATGCCCACCCTGTGGGAAGAAGGGCTGCCTGGGTGCCTGAGTCGGGCTGTCCTTGTCATTCTGTGGGCTATGGTGGAGGCTGCTCCTACCTGGGGCTAAAGGGAGGTGCCCATGCCCCCAGGATGTGCCAGAGCAACGGAGCATGGAGTACCCCAAACTCTACGAGCCTGGGCAGCTGAACCTGCTCTTCAACAAGCGGGAGTTCTTCATCTGCATTGCCCAGGGCATCTACACCTCTGTTCTCATGTTCTTCATCCCCTACGGGGTCTTTGCTGACGCCACCCGTGATGATGGTGCCCAGCTGGCCGACTACCAGTCCTTCGCCGTCACTGTCGCCACCTCCCTCGTGATTGTCGTCAGTGTGCAGGTAGGGACATGGCTACTCGGCTCCAGTCCCTTGGGGCACCTCAGGCATCCCCTGAGCCCTGTCTCCTGCATCCCCCCTACTAGATTGGATTAGACACAGGATTCTGGACAGCCATCAACCACTTCTTCATCTGGGGCAGCTTGGCCGCCTACTTCGCCATCCTCTTCACCATGCACAGCGATGGCCTCTTCCGGGTGTTCCCCAACCAGTTCCGCTTTGTGGGTGAGTCCCTGTGGTGCCCTATGCCCCCCACTCCCGCAGGGTGCTGCCTTGGCCTAGCCCTCACTGGACTCATGCTTCCCCCCCAGGTAACGCCCAGAACACGCTGGCCCAGCCCACGGTCTGGCTGACCATCGCACTCACCACCGTAGTCTGCATCATGCCCGTTGTGGCCTTTCGCTTCCTTAAGCTGGACCTGAAACCAGAACTCTCGGATACGGTGAGAGTGCATGGCTGTGGGAGCGGTCAGGGGGTCCTATCTCTGAGGAGAGGTGGTTCCACAGGTCCCTGACCCTGGCCCTGTGTCCCCAGGTGCGCTACACTCAGCTGGTACGGAAAAAGCAGAAGACACAGCACCGGTGCATGCGGCGCGCGGGGCACATGGGCTCGCACCGCTCCGGCTACGCCTTCTCCCATCAGGAGGGTTTCGGGGAGCTCATCATGTCTGGCAAGAACATGCGGCTCAGCTCCCTGGCACTCTCCAGCTTTGCCCCCCGCCCCAGCACCAGTTGGATTGAGACCCTGCGGAAGAAGAAGGGCTGCGAGGGCAGCAGTGCTGGCAGCCCCAGTGGTGCAGCCGACAAGACTCTCAAGGTCTGAGGCTGGAGGGGGTCACATCCCCTCCAGTACAGCTGGGGGCTCCCCTCCTCTGGCCCTGGCCCTGGGGAGGGCAAAGCCCCTTGTCAGCAGGGTCCCATGGTAGGAGCAGAGGTCATGTGAGGGCCAGTGCTGAGGTTTGGAGGAGTCTGGACTGTCATCCTCTAGCCAAAAAATACACTCTTTCCCTCCCCGGGGTGGGCGGATGGATGGATGGATGGATGGATGGATGGATGGATGGATGGATGGATGGATGGATGGCTGGCTGGCTGGCTGGCTGGCTGGCTGTCATCACCATCAGCCCCCCCATTCGCTCCTCCCTCAGTATTCAATTCCACTGAGTGCAAACACCCCATCACACATGAATGTATCATGCCAGAGGTGCAGGGCTCTGGGGGGACTGTGGCCTCTCCCTGCCTTTCACCCATGTGTCTTTTTTTAATATAAACAAAAAAAGGAAAAAAAGACCCCCCAAAAAATAGAAACCAAAAAAAAAAAAGGAAGGAAAAACCCTCTGAGTTTACAGAGCAACTCATTTCTCGGCTGGGTACAGCGAGAAGGGGGGAGGAAGGTCACCCTCTTTGTCCCCCCCGCCATAGAGTTCACCAGGACAGTGGGTGCTGGGTGGGAAAGGGGAAGCGCTCTGTGCCACAGGGAGGCTGGGTGTTGGCGGCTGCCGTGATTCACTCCCACGCGTGGTCTTGCGCAACCCTCGGCCTCTGCTTCCTCCCTTATCCTCCTCCTTTCCAGCTCCCGCGGGACTGTGTTCCTCGGGTGTGGGTGGGCAATGGGGGACCCCCGGGGAGTCTCTGGGGCTGTTGGGGTCCCAGGGACGCGATACCAAAGAGGAGCTTGTTAAGATGGGTGTTGGCGAGGGCTGGAGGGGATTTGGGGGGTTTTGGGGCTTATTTCGGTGGAGGGGACGTGGATCGGGGTGGATAATTTACGACGCGTTTCTGTCTGGCGGAATTGTATCATTTTATGGTTCCTGAGAAAAAAAAAACAACAGATTTTTTTTTTTTTTTTTAAAGAAGATAATGTTCTGAGCAGATTCTGCCGTGTCCTGTATCCGGGGGAGACGGGGGGGTACGAAAGGGGTCCCGGGGAGTTCTGGGCCGGGGGGGCGGTGTCGCTGGCTCCGCCCCCTCGCACGTGCCGCCCCGCCCCCCCGGCCGGTTTCACAACCGCGGGCGCCGCCGATGTTTTTCTGCCCGGGACCGGGCGCATGGCGCGGCCGCTTCTCCTTGGCCTCCTCCTCCTTCGCCTCCTCCTCCGGCTCGCCGCCGCCGGGCAGCCCTGCGGCCCCGCCGGTGAGTGCCACCGGCACCGGGCAGGGCGGGAGAGGGGGGTGGCCCTGAGCCTCTCCCGGTACCTGGGCCTCGTGGATCCGGGCACGGGGAGGGGACACACGCGGTTCCCTGCCTGCCCCGAAGGAGCTGAGCCGGGCCCGGGGAGACGGCCGGGTGCGGGTACGGGGCACCCGTGGGAGTACTGGAGGAGTGAGGGCTGGGGCTGAGGTGCTGTATCCGGGGTGCTGGATGCGTACTGGGTGCTGGGTGCTCTGTGCTGGGTACTGGGTGCTGTGTCCCGGGTGCTGGCTGGGTGTTGGCTGCGTTCCCAGCAGCAGGAGCCGAAAGGAACAGCAGGTTCACGCTGGCCGTTGACCTTTGGAGGGAGCCGGGAGCGCTGCCCAGGCCTGACCCGGGCTGCCAACCAGCGCAGCCGCTTAACCCTTCTGGCACTGGACCCCCACCCAGGGACTCCCGGGACTACCAGTCCCAGTCTGCCACCTTCCCTGAGCTCCATACGCAGCCCACCGGGTGCTGTGGTGCCCATCCCTACTGCGGTGCCAGGGGTCCGGTACCCCTCTATGTGAGGAACCACTGCCACTCCCCAGCTCAGTGCCCTGACCCCCAGCAGTCAGTGGACATGGGGAGCAGATGGTGGGGTGCCTTCCTTCTCCGGGGACACCCACTGGGCCTGGGGTCTCGTCTTCATCGCCCGGCCCCCTCTTGCCCCTCCAGGACTGTCGCGGGACACCGTGTTGGGCCTCCTGGGAGCCAACATCGCGTTGACCTGCCAGGACAAGATGCCTGCGAATGCCACGGTGTTGTGGCAAGTGGAGGAGCAGGGGGCAGCAGGGGGCTGGGGACGGCGGCTGGCAGAGGGTAACACGCTGCTCCTGCGACGGCTGCGCTACGAGGACTCTGGGCGCTACAGCTGCTCTGTGGGGAGCCACCTGCTGCGCTCCCTGCGTCTGCTGGTGGCAGGTGGGTCCATGCTGGGGGGGAAATGTCCCTGGCAGCATTACCTGTGATGGTCCCTGTCCCCCAGCACCTCCCTGCCTTGCAGAGCCCCCTGAAACTCCCCAGGTCTCCTGCTACCGGCGGAGCCACGACAAGGATGTCTTGTGTGAGTGGCCACAGAAGGAGAAGCCATCCCCAGGGACACGGGCAATGCTCTGGGTGAAGCGGAGGTGAGTGCTGTCACTGCATCCACCATGGGCTGGGACCCCAATAGGACAGAACATGTCCCTCTCCATGGACCCTTTCCCTGGTGCCAGCTGGGGACCCCATGGCTCAGGATGCTTCCCTCCCTGCAGACCCTTTCCCTAGCAGCTACTGGTGGCTGGGAGTCCACAGCCTGGGATGTGTTACTTCCCCATGGCCCCTTTCCCCAGTGCTGCCTGGAACCCCATGGCACAGAACATATCCCTCCCCACACACCCTTTGCCTGACACTGCCGGGGACCCCACAGCATAGAACATGTCCCCCACAGCTGCCCCGTGCCTAGAGCATGCTGCAGCGTCCCCTGAGCTGTGACCTCACAGGTTTGTGGCTGAGAATGCCACAGAGCAGCGGTGCCGCTACTTCTCCAAGGCACGGAAGTTCGTTTGCCGGGTGAAGGTGCCACCTGGCACCGATGACACCAAACACCTTGTGGTGTCCACGTGCGTCAGCAACAGTGCTGGTGGCTCGGCTGGCAAAGACAAGATCATCACCCTCAGCAGTGTCCGTGAGTGCTGGCCCTGTTGCTGGGGGCTGGGGTGGCTGAGGGTGCTGTGCCAGGCCCTGAGCCCCCCCCTTCCCCAGCAGTGAAGCCAGACCCCCCCATCAATGTGACGGTGGAGGCATTGGAGAAGGCGCCGCAGCGGCTGCAGGTGAACTGGTCCTACCCCTCGTCCTGGGACCCCCGTTTCTACTGGCTCCACTTCCAGGTCCGCTACCGCCCTGAGCCTGCCCTAACCTTCACGGAGGTGAGACCCCGCTTGCTGGCATGGAGCTGTTGCTTGCCCCTGGCCAGATAGTCCCCAGCCCTGTGTCCCCTCCAGGTGGATCAGGTGACAACAACATGGCTTGACATTCGTGACGCATGGCGCGGGATGAGGCATGTGGTGCAGGTGAGGGCGAAGGATGAGTTCGGCCATGGCGCATGGAGTGAGTGGAGCCAGGAGGCTGTGGGTACCCCCTGGACAGGTAGGAGGGAAACATGGGGCCCTGAGACTGGGGGCTTAGCATAGGGTCTCCCAGTCTCATACTCCCCCTTCATTGTGCAGACCCTAGGGACCTCACCTCTGAAATGGAGCCTATCAGCTCACAGGTAACAATGGTCTCAGCCCTGGGAAGCATCACACACTCCTGAATGGGTCTCCTGTCCCCATGTGGGACAAGGGGACACCAGGGCATGGGGGCTGACCTGTCCCATTGTGCCCCCCCACCTTTTGCAGGTCCCCATGGAAGATGGCACCTATGGGGTGACACTGCCCCCCGAGCTCTTCAGGGAGGACCATACTAATAGTGCTGGTGGTGAGGAAGGGTTCCTGGGTTGGGGGTGGGGGGCTGGGACACCCAGCTCCCTTATCCTCACAATGAGCCCATCCATTCTCTCTGTGTCAGGGTCTGTCATGGAACCCAGCACCCATCCTGTGGCATCCCCCTATGCCTTCCTGGTGACGGGGGGGAGTCTGCTCCTTGGCATCGCCCTGTTTGTCGGCATCGTGGTGAGGTAAGTGCCAGGGGGGCTGGTCTAGGGGGGCTCTGTCTGTCCCCCCCTAACCTGAAGCTGCTCTCCTCCCCTGCAGGTACAGGCAGATGTGGTGGACAAGTGGGCAGGAGAGGACAAAGCAGGAGAGCGAGGGGCAGCACATGCTGGCCCCCCTAGGCCTCCCCCTGCCCGCACTCAATGACACCCCTCTGCTCTCACACCCTGCCCCCTCAGCCCCTGGAATGCTCCACATCACTCACTCAGATTATTCCTCCTCAGGGCAGTAGCCAGGGGCTGAATATGCTGGTAGGTTCTTGGGGGTTGGACGGGGGGTCCAGGGCTGTGATGTGGCTCTGGGAGCAGTTCCCCCCACTATCTGGTGGCTCTGTGGCTGGGACCAGCCTCTGAGGAGGGGAATCAGTGCCGCCCCCCTTGGAGAAGCAGCTGGGAAGGGCCCCAAACTGGGTCCTGGGAAGCACCTTCAGCACCATGGCCAAGCTGGGATGCCCAGGAGTGACAGCGCTGGAAGCATGGCTGCACCAGAGCATGGGAGCTGGCCCGGGGCCAGGTTTGGGGGTCCTGCAGGGAAGGGCCTGGGGGTCGGGGAGGGAGGGAGGGCCTGGCTGGATCAGCCCTGTACCTCTGCTCCAGCCCCCTTGGGGCTCCTTTTTAAAGCACATGTTGGGAAACAGGACAATGTGGCTCAAATAAATGCTTTGGATTTATATTGAAATGGGTGCTGGGAGTGGGGTAACAGAAGGGGTCGCTGCAGCCCCCCCATTGCCTGGGAGTGGCTCCAGTGTGGGGGGCTGCACCCCCACTTCATTCACCCTCTCCCTTGCTGTGCCCCTTAACTGTGCTCCTCCCATGTTCCCCATGCTGTGCTCCCTGTTTCACTGGTGCCTCCCAGGCTGTACCCCATGTGCTGTGCACCCCTTCATGCCACAAACCCCGTGCCCTGCACCCCCACGCCATGCTTCCTCTGTCATGCACTGCCCACCCCATGCTGGGTTGTGCAACGCCCCGGGGAGCTGCAGCTGCACCTGGGCAGGAAACCACAGGACAAGGGGAGACGGTGCTCAGGCACCCTGGGGACAGCGTTCCCCTTCCCTTCTGCTGGCCCCCTGCTATAAAAAGCCTGGCAGGATACAGATGTGCTGGTGGGGGAGCCCCAGTGCCCCTGGTCCCCAAAGCTGTGGTGACTCCTGCCAGCACAAGCCCCATCCCAGGCCCCCAGGACCACTGCTCCCTCTCAGCCAACAAGTTTATTTTACTAGATCATTACAGGTCCCAGTCTCACTGCATGCCCCCGCCTTGGGCACCTGACCAGCCCCGTCACAAGTTAGTTTTGGCACAGGGTGGTCAGGATTTGTCCCAGCAAAAGGGTGACAGCCTCACTGGACCCAGGAGTGGGGTCCCTTCAGGACTGGGAGACCTGACAAAGGGGTTCTCACTGGACCCTTCCCGTGGCACGTGCCCATCGCTGTGGCCACACCCTGTCTCGTGCCACAGGGGTGGGGGTCGCAGGCCACTGGGGGGGGCATCAGTAGACGCTAATGCAGCTTGCAGTGGACGGGGTGCAGCAGGGCCATGTGCTCAGCCCCCTTGAAGGGCAGCTTCTCAGTGGAGTAGTAGTGCACAACTTCAGGGATGCTGGCGAAGACGCCGCTGGCCTGGCTGAGCGTGTACTTGTTGTCCTTGGTCTGGGCCACGATGATGTGGACGCAGCCCTGGCTGGTCCTGGGCGGCCAGCAGGCATCAGTGTTGCCGCCAGCCCCCCGGCGCCCGCCTGCCCCGCGGCCGTATCCACCCCTGTTTGTTCCCGTCCCGCTCTGATTGTTTCGGCTCCAGGGGCTGCACTTCCTCAGGAAGGAAACGCCACTGGCGCTCCCGACAATGTGCCGGGGAGGGGGACACGCCGTACCCCCCCTCCCCTCCGCCCCAGCTCCACACCAGGATGCCTGGGTCCCCCCGTGGATCGGGGGGTGCCATCCCTCGGGATCTGGGTGCTCCCTCCCCATCAGGGCTTTGATGTGAACAGCCAGGGGGGACTCCTGCCGCAGCATCGCCCCAGGGTGGGGATTCGCCCCATCTCCCCAGGGTGGGACCCCCCAGGGTCGGGACCCCCCTATTGTGTGGCCACCCCGACACTCACTTGAGCGCGATGGAGTACTTGCCGCTGCCGGTCTCGCTGGTGCGCACCAGGTAGCCGGCCTCCCGGCACGTCTGCAGCCGGCTCTCCGCCTCAGCCCGCGTGATGGCCCCGTGGTACCAGCTGGGGGGCGGGGGGGACACAGGGAGGGGACGCTGAGCCCTAGCAAAACATTGGGCACTCCATCCCTCCTCGCCCCGTTCCCCACACGGGGATTGGCCTCGCAACTCACGGCTGTTTCTCCAGTGCCAAGGCAGGGTCCACCCTCTCCCCCTCGCTGTGCTCGGTGCCTGCCGGCTTCAGCATCTTGGGGGTCCAGCTCTTCTGGCGTAGATGCTGCCGCAGCGTCTCCTCCTTAGGACGCTCCGAGCCCTCAAACTGGACTGGGAGGGACAAGATGTGAGCCCCCAAAGCCCCACTTTCACTTTCAACCCCCATCCCTAGCTCCAGCCCTGTCTCCAGCCCCAGCACCTTCCCCATTGCCAGTCCCATCCCCTTCTCCAACCATGTGCCTGTCCCCATCTGGTCCAACACCCCACCATGAAAAGGGATATCTTCAGCTACATCAAGTTGTTCAGAGCCCCATCCAACTTGACCGGGCACGCATCACCTCTCTGGACAACCTATGCCAGTGCCTTGCCACTCTCAGCCCAAGAAACTTCTTGTATCTAATCTAAAGTGCCCCTTATAGTTAAAAACCATTGCATCTTGTCCTCTTGTGACAAGCCCTGATAGAAAGTCTGTCCCAGTTGCCATCCCGATTCCCATTCCATGCCCGTCCCTCCCCCCATCCTCATTCCCATCCTGTCCCTGTCCCCTACCTGAGAGTGCTTTGACAATCTGCTCCTTCTTCCACTCCCAGGGCTGCTCGTACTCCCCTGCCGGGCGCTCGTCATTCTCAGGCAGGCGCCCATCACCAGCCCTCACCCTGCGTTCTGGGGTCCCCCCAGCCACCCCCTCCCCAGGCTCATAAGGGGTGTCATAGAGCTGTGGCCCCTTCCCTGCCACCTCCTTGGCCCCCAGCCGCTTGGCAAGATCTAATTTGGCACCGCCCTCCCCAGGCTCTCCAGGACCGTCCAGCAGCAGGATGGCTTTGACCAGGGGGTCCTTGGAGCCACGACGACGGATTTCTGTGGGGAAGAGGGATGGTGGGTCAGGGATGTGTCTGTGTGTCCCCTGAGATCCCCCACTCCCACTACCATCCCTCAGTGAGGTGACTCCATGCCAGCAACACCCCATTGGGAACCAGCTTGGGAGGAGCTGGAGCAGGAAGGGGCCCATCCTCATGGCGCCTGGTCTGCTGTCCAGCCCTGAGGCTGCTGGCGCCACAGGCACAGACCCACGCCAGTGGGGCCAGCTGGGCTCCATGGCAGCAGGATGCTACACCCCAAGCTGGAGCTCAGCTGCACGGGAGGCCACCCCAGGGGCTCACCCTTCCCAGCCCCCTGCTTCTCCCCACGGCGCCAGTCTTTGCTTAACAGCCTGGGCTGCCCCGCACGGAAAAAAAACATCAGCAGCAAATCTTTTATTTCCAGCTTCCGGCCCAGTCAGTTCCTGTTGTTTTGGCCAGCTGGACAGTCGCCATGCCGGCCGGGGTGTCGCTGGCTGGGGGGCACGGCCATGGGGAACTCTTGGGGGGTGGTACCCTGGGATGACTGAGGGGCATTGAGGGCTTTGCACTGGCCACATGTGCCCATTGGATGACGGCAGCAGGTCATGGCAACGGTTGAGGGGCTGGCCAGCACGGGTCAGTGTCCGGCCTTGCTCCCACTCCTTATCTGGCCCTGCGCAGCCGCAGGAAGCCGCAAGCAGCTTTCCTGTTCCTGGAGCCTCCTGTGCTGTGTGGCTCCAAGGGCAGCCACAGACTCCCGGCTGGGGAGCGGTGCCAGCTGCGGTGCTGTGGCACATACCTGTGATCATCTGCTGGGCGTCATAGGGCTCCATGTACCCATCATTCTCCCCTAGGCGCTCGGCATCGCGCTGCCCCTTGGTTCGTTTGGCGTCGTAAGGGTCTGCGTAATCCTCCAGAATGATGACCTGAGCAGAGAATAGGCACTGCTGGCTTCAGGGGGCTGGCGGGGGTACCAGCAAGGGTGGCAGAGAGCCAGGCAGGGAACAGGGATACTAGGGTCCCCAGGGAATGATGGCAGCTTATCTGGGGTAAATGGAGCCATGCCACAACCCCAGAGGATGCACCCAGTGGCACCTTTGGGAGGGGGCAGTCCAGACCATTCCTATGTACCTCAGTGGTGGGGGAGAGCCTGGGGGGAGCTCTGGGACCCCTTTGGGTGGCAGCAACCCCCCCAACTGGCTCCCAGTCCTCCCAAGTCTGTGCAGGGCTGGAAGTCCAGCTTCCCAGAAAAGCTTTACTTCAGCCTTTGTTTAACCAGCAGCTGAGCTCTGGGGTCAGGCTGGCATGGGACACGCAGGCCATGATGATGATGCCCGATGACCCCCCCACCCCCACACGGGTGATGAAGGGCAGTTGGGATGAAGGCAGCTTTGAAGGAATTTAAAGGCAGTGGAGCCGGGCAGGATAAAAGGACTAAGTCAGCCAGGCTAATGAGTCGAAGACCAAAGCAGTTAAAGCTGCCAGTGCTTCGCGCTTCCCACATTTCCCCCTCCGCTCCCGGCTCCCAGTCCCTGCCTTACCGTCTCCGTTTTGGGGGGCTTCCCCTTGTCCTGCTCGGGGGCAGGCAGGCCGGCAGGCAGGGGTCCAGGGTGCCCCTTCCCGTTCTTCTCGGGAGCCTCCACCTTGATGAGGCGGTTGATGTAGGTTTTGGGGGGTCCCTCCGGTGTGCCCCCCTCCACTCGGGAATTCTTCCGCATCTTCCCGGTGGCAGCCTGGAGTAGACCCTGCAGGTTGTCCCGTGACAGCCGGCTGCCCCCTTCCCTTGCACCCCCAGCCGCCCGGTAGCCCCCCAGCTCAGCGGTTGAATTCTTGCGGCTCTTCCCAAGGCTCCCGCTTCCCGGCCGAGCTTTCTCTGAAACCGTCTTCAGGTTGGACGGGAACTCCTTGAACCACTTGGCCGCCATGGAGCTGGGGAGACGCAGGGTGCCGCAGCCCTCCCGGGGCTCCTCGACACCCCACGGCTGCCCCGCCGGCTCAGGGTCGACTTAGCCTGGGGGCCCTGGGCAGCCCGGCTGCCCCCAGCCCCGGAAACGGGATCCTCTGCGGACTGGGGCCAGCCCGGGAGGGGGGATGCGGGCCGGGGGACCGGGGCCTTCGTGGGAGGCTCCAGGCGTCCTTCGCCCCGGCGGGGACAGCTGGTGGGTCCCCAGGGGTGCCGGCTCCTGGGGCCCGGGGAGGGAGCCGCGTGCCCTCGGAGGTCCCTTGCCCAGGGGAAGGGTCTCGGAGCGGGCTGGGGTATCTGCTCCAGCAATGGGTTGAGTCGGGGGGTCTCGCCGGGTGTCGGAGGAGCCCGGCCGGGGCAGTCCCGGGGAGGTTCCAGGGGTCCGCTGCCCCTGGGGACGGGGCCCGGGGGGGTCTCTCCGTGCTCCGGAGGGCCCGGCCGGGAACGGACAGCCGGGGGGCCCCGTCGCGGCTCCTCGGCGGGGCCCGTCTCCGGGGGCAGCGGGGCTTCGGCGGGGGGTCAGGCCGGCCCGGGGGGCCCCATGCGGTGGCGGCGAGACGGGCCGGGCCGGGACGGGCCGGGCCGAGGACGGAGGGGCCGGAGCGGGTGGCAGGGCCGGAGCTCCCCGCCCAGATCCGGAGGGGGCGGCCCCGGGGAACGGCGAGGCACCAGCCGGGCAGGCAGCCGCGGCCCCGGCGGGCCCGGGGAGCCGTGGGAAGACATGGAAGCTGCGGTGGGGGTCCCGTCCCGGTGGGGCTGAGAGACCTTGTGACCTTGGCTGGCTGATGGGACGACTCTGCACAAGGATCCCACAGATGGACTCTACGTGTGGACCCCCGGGCAGAGACTGCGAGAACAGCACAGACCTACGTGCGTGGGCCCCCTCCCTAGACCCCGGGCGTGGACCCTAACGATTGAGCCTGGGCGGGGACTCTATGCTCCCTATGGACGGGGCCTGTGCACAGCCCCCTGTGCACAGCCGGACAGGGCACAGGCACTGTGCGCAGCCAGTGCGCTCTATGCCGCCACGGCCGTGGTTCACACCACACCAAGCCAAGTTCTACGTCTGGCCGTGCTGTCACCTTGCCGGAAAAGCCCGGCTGAGTCCAGTAGTTTGGCTTCCTGTCGGGCTGCAGTGCCGGGGGGCCCTTACAGCAGCAAACCCTCCCCCTTTGCAACTGCATGGGAAGAGGGGAGAGTTTTGTGGCAAAATTGCTCCCACAGTCCCCAGGATGGGAGTTTGTGGCAGAATACGGGCTCCTCTTCTCTACGGGGGGAGGTGCTGGGTACTGGCAGCGCCATAGGAAGTGATGGCGATTTCCTTGCCGGTGCTGCTGGGCAGGATGTGCCTTTGCAGTGGTGCGATGCCACTGGCAGGCTGGTGCCCGAACTGCCAGTGGGATCTTGGCTGGCTTCAGCTTTGCCTTTTTGAGGCCTAGGAAAACTCCACTTCCCCACAAGTAAACTCGGGTGCTGGTTCCTTTTCTCTCCTTGGCAGATTTCAGTCCCCCTCAATTTTTATGGGGCCTCAATAGGACAGACATGCAGGCAGCACTGTCTTGGTGGCTTTGTGCTGTGGTGGCGTTAGCACAAATGTGCCACGTGTCTCCTTCGGGATGTCTTCCCCCATCCTTGTTCTCTGCCAGCTCCCACAGAGGAATGCTTTTGGGAGCGCCTTCAGCAGTGGTGACATAGCACCCCACACCTGCTTCCCCGAGAAGACAAACTTCCCTGAGCCAGCATGGTGGCAATGAAGGCCAAGCCTGGCTCAGAGTGGGATGGGTCCTCGCTGGGGCGGGTGTGAATACACAGGACCAGCAGATGGCCTGCTAGACACCTGCTCCTGCTGTGCTTTCAGCCTTGGTGCTTGCCAGGTCAGCATCCCAATGACAGAGTGTCCTGCAGGGCCCTCTTCAATTCTCCTGTTCATCCCAGCCTGTAAAGCTGCGATGATTTGGGAGTGTGTACCATGAGCTCTCCAACCAACTTGGCATACCCAATCCCAATCCAACCCCATCGTTGGACTCAGCAGAGCAGCCCCTACTTCACCAAAGAGAAAGCCCCACAAATGTTCTAAACCTTCATTAAACTGACTTAACCCACTGCCTGGCAGGTTCCTGAGCTAAAGGTGGGAGCTGAGTGCAGCTACCTCTGCCCCCCTAGGCCCAGGTATTAGGAACAGGGTTGGTGAGGACCCAGGACCCCGGCAGATGATGGTCTGGGCCGGAGGACACAGGGCGGAGCTGCTCAACATCACAAATCCTCTGGTCCTTCAGCAAAGCACTTAAAAATAGTCCCCAAGCTGAGGCCAGAGCCACTCCTGCAGCCGTCAGTAATCCCTCTCCTAACAGCATCTTTTTATTCCAAGGCTCTGAGCAGGACAGGGAAGCAACTGCTGAAGTAGATAATGGAGTTCTTAGGCTCTTTGATTTTCTAATGACTTTTATTCAAACACAGTGAATTAATATGCATGGTTCCATCTTTGACACTAGTGCGTCAGTTCTGCCCTCCAGACGACATGGCCCAAGTCAGAGGAGCTCCAACACCCAAATCTCCTTCCATCAGACTTCAAACGGCCATGGGGATTCAAGACAACAGGCCACAACTGCAGCAACCCCATCCATGGAGGACTGGAGTACAAAGGCAAGCAAGAACAATAGCTTAAGGAAAGTGAAGTAAAACCCCATAGAACGGGGTGTTCACTGCTGGAACAGGTCCTGGTCAGCAATGGGAGCAGTGGTAGGACAGACCAGTGCCCATGCTCCACTCCCTGCAGCAGCTTGCAGCCACAGCACAGCAGGGACGGGGACAAGGGGCTCAGCCTCCACGCATGGCTAGTGGGGAGAAACAGGACAAAGCTCAGGCCTCACCTCATCTTGCTGCTCGGCAAGAGGACAGGGAGAAGTGTAGGGTGGGAGCTAGCAGCCCTGGGATACACCTACAAACCCTTCATCCACTGCAGGGGAGAGGACAGCCTCACACATCTTCTTCCCCTCCATGCTTTGAGTTGTAAGTCTGCAGTTTATAGAGAATAAGCTGGGTTTGCCCAGGGAAGATGGGGCAGAAACCCTGATCCCTTAATGCCAAAAAAGGGCTTTTCTTCTTCCAAGGCAGCTGCTCCAGCTCTTCCTGCAGGGCTTGGGCCCACCACAGCTCCCTCGACCAGCCCAACCCTGGGACCAGGGGTGCAGCAGGGTTTGCAGGGCACAACCCACCCAGCAGGAGCTTGGAAAAAATTTGTTAGACCAGCATTCTCAAATTAACAAACTGTAATTTTTCTCCAAAGATACATTTTCCATACACATCCATCATACACCGTAACAAAAAAAAGCAGTGTACATGAAATAAGAAAATAAATTAAATCCATTAGCATAGGTAAGGAGGATGCTCTAGACTGGAGTAGAGTCAAAAGTTTCCAGCAATACAAGAGGCTCAAGAGTTTGTTTTAACAAGAATGCCTGCTACCATGGGCCCAGCAAGTGTTCTGGGTCAGTCCAACTCCTTAAACAGTTATTTAGAGTTTTGAACAGCCAGTATTGTCCTGCAACAGGCAGAGCTATTACATCCTGGGAGAAAGCCAAGAGGCATCACTAAGATCCAAGTAGAGCATCCAGAAGATATTCAGATTGGTCCTGCAGCATCCACATTAGCCATCCTCCTTGGGTGGTGTATACCAGCCTGAAATGAGGAGAGAGATCCATGAGGGAGGAAACTGCATGGGCAACGAGAATCTGCACCTGGAAAAGCTGCTGAAAGCAGCCAAAGTCCCACTTCCAAAGAGCCACATATGCCTGATTACTGGGAGGCTTTCCCTCTGGCTTACTTCCCAACGCCACATGGGCAATCACAGAATCATTTAGCTTGGAAAAGACCTCTCAGACCATCAAGTCCAAGCAATCAGTGAGGTGCTGCCTCTAGTTACAGCCACCGGAGCCCAGCACTGGGCGGCAGAGAGGGAAGCAGCACTCTGCAGCCACACTGCATTACAGCAGCTGCCACTGCTGCTGTCACCACCTCCAGGTCACCTCCACTCTTGAGGCAGGATAAAACTCGAGCAGCTTGTCTGGAGAGGCCAAATGAGCAAGGGGAAATGCAAGCCCTCTCCCTCAGCCCTCACCATTCTTCTCATGGATCTGAACCAGGGACTTGTAGGACTGCTGTGCTCTTGTCAGGCTGTACTGGTTCTGCAAGGGAAGGCAGGGAGACCATCAGTCCAGCCTTGGGGAAGCCATCCCACACACCTTTCCAGCTGTGCCCCCATCTGCCACCCCACTGCCACCCACCAGTCTCCTACACTGTCCAGGCCCTACCTTGTTGGCTCCAAACTGTACTCGCGCTTTCCCTTTCACCAGCGTTGCACTGATCTGCATGATCACCGACTCGATGGAGTAGGCACTACTCCAGCCCTGAGGGACAAAACACATGGTGAGGCCAGACCCATCAGAGACTGTGCTTCCAGTGCAAACCAAAGGGCCTTCCCCAGCTCTGCCAGGCAGTGGTACGGCAGGAGCTGTCAGGAATATGGGGTGTGGTAGGCAGAACAGCTCCCCCAGTTCCCACAGGGACCAGCACCCACCTGTTTCGTAAGCAGCTCCATGCAGATGGCACCACCACCCAAAACATACCTGGGAAGGAATCAGACAAAGTCACTGCACAGATAGATGCAATCGTACCCACCCACTGCTCCAGAAATGAAACATCTTCTCTGATTAGATCTCTGATGGAAAAAATACGCTAAAAACTCCACCATTTCTGTCTGCTTCCCAATGGCAAATCCATGTCAAGGAAGTCACAGGATTGCACAGCACTGGATAAACCCAGTGAAAACTGCTGCAGAAAGCAGCACTGCAGAACAGAGAGAGACAGATACTCACCCCCCTGACAGCACCGGGGATACAACCCTTACAAATGGTGGATCAAAAGGAAAGTTATCCTAGAATGAGAGAAGGGAAGCAAAGCCACTGAGAAAGGTGTTCTCTGATGCCTCGCCAAGTCAGGCATCTCTCTAGAAGGGGGAGCCTTACTTTAAAAGAGAAGTTGAGGAGGATGAAATCTGTTCCTTCTTTCTCTTTGAGGATTTGGAGATCGTTGTGCAAAGCGCTGTCCTCGTCAACCCTGTGACAGAAAAACCCCAGAGGGTCAGTCAAGGCCGTGCACCTCAGGTCAGCCGTGCTCACTGCCACCGCACCCCAGAGCTGCCGTACCTGCACAGCCGGGCAGTCACATGAGCCCTCAGGCTCTCGCTGAGGGCAGTGACAGCACAGGCTGCCAGCATGCTGCTTCCGGTTTGCAGAGAAGACCATCACACCCCTTTTCCATGCTGCCAGCTTAAAAATAAAGGCTGCCTGGCCCACGGAAAAGGCAGCACTGGTGTCTGGAGGGTGTGAAAGCTCAGGGTTTGCCTGCTGCACCTCTTTCCGGACTCTAGGAACAGCAGAGACTTGCAGTCCTCCGATTACCTCATCTTGTCTGGAGATATCATCTCCTTTTTGTCGTGGAGACAGCAAGCCAGCTGCCTGAGAGAGGCTAACCCAAGGTCTGCTTGGTGCTCCCCTGCCATGCTCATGTCCCCTCTGCTCACAGGGACTTTCTGGTCCCATCACCAAAACCCACCACAATTGCATGATCCCAAGCTGGGCCACCTACTTCAGGAGTTTGACGTTCCAATCGTACAGGCTGTCATTCACTAGTTCGACTGCATAGTATCCTGCAAGGAGAACAGAGGTGGATCACTGCAGGGGGACACTGAGAGGGGGATGAGCCATCACCCAGATTTCAAATCCCCTGTGCCCTGCAGCACAACTTCACTTGGGCACAGTCCCTCCATGAAAAGCAGCGCTTATCCAGGACAGTCCTGAGGGCAGCAGTTTCTTTCTCCGAGTCCCTGGGCTCAGGAAAGGAGTAGCAACACCATCCCCCTCGAAGTCAGATAATTCTCCAACCCACAGAATGCTCCTCACTTCCACCCAGCAGTGTCAGGGAACAGAGAGGGTAAGGTGGTTTTGTTCACTCTTGACAGAGCCACAGCCATTGAACGCCAGAGATCCTCCCCCTCAGCTGAGCAGAACAGCTCCAAGGCCCATTGGGTACCCCACAGAACGAGGAGGAATCCTCCTCCATGGAGCTCCTGGCAGCACTCACCGCCCTTGAAACTTGGTGATCGGTAAATATCCCTGAGCTCCTTCATTAGCCGGTCAGTGGCCTGCACAGACCCAGACACTGCACCCTGCGAGGAACAGGGAGGGGGAAAGTTGTATTGTTATGCTGCACCCACCATGGCTGTTGCTCTATGAGGTCAACACCTGAGCTACAACTCTGTCCAGCCTCTATACCAGACCATATCCTGCCCATTACCTCTCAGTCTGCCCCCTGCTCCAAATATGTCACCTGAGGCAGCAGAGCTGCAGCAGAAACATCGTGTCCTCTCTACTGTCTTAGAATCTGAGCCCAGGAGTACAAAAACACAACCGACCAGCCACCTCCACAGCCTCAGGTGATCGTGGAGGCACAGTTCCTGGGGGCAGAAGGGAGCCCCAGATCTTGCTGCAGGACTGCCTCATGTGGCACCAAAGCCCTGGGGGCACCCAATGCCCTCCCTGAGCTGCAGAGGCAGTTCACAGACTTCTCTGCTTCAGCCCCATCAGCCCTAGAGAACTGGTACTGCTGTACCTTTGGCTGAGGACAGCCCCTCTGATTTAGGGCTGGAGGGCTGGCAAGGGCCTCCATCACTCTTGCCCTTGAGTCACTCTGCTTCCCCAGCCCACCTGCCCACTGGGTGACACGTACATTTAAGTAATCTTGCCTCTGGTTCTTTTTTATTTTCTCTAAAATGGCCAGGTTTTCTTTCCCAATGCCTTCATCCTCTGTCTTTCTCCCATCTGCCGGCTCTTCCTCTTTCATCTCATAGTGGTCCAAGTCCTCAGTGTCCTGGGAAGGGAAGAGGAAAGCTCAAAGAGACGTGCCTTTGCTCCTCCCTGCGCTGGGTACTGAGCTGCTTGACCCAGGAAGGATTCCTAGTGCAACTCTCACCCCAGGAAGCCCCAGCTCCCGATGTGAGGTACAAATAGAGTGGAGGACACAAGGCCTGGGCATTCCACTGGACTCATGCAAGCTCTCCGTTTGCTGGATTCTTCCCTGCCACGTCTCATGCCCGTTTATAACGAGCCATTAATATCTCATTCCTCAACAAGCCCCACGTAACCGAGTGGCCCTGGATCTTGGCACGCCTGTGCTTCGGCAGCCTGTACTGCGCTGCTGGATGGCTGGAACAAAGCACAGCCCCTTGGCATAGCACTGCCAGGCCACCTGGGCCCCCTTTGCTAGCCAAACCCCAACCTGGACACAGGGCACCGGCACCACAAGAAGAACAGATCCTTGCACCCAAATCCAGCTGTATGGGATGTCAGTCCCTCAAGAAGAGTGGGTATTTCACAGCATGTCTGGGGGCTCTCTGTAGATTAGCTCAGCACACCCCAAGTATGGTACCTGACCCCAGAAGGGCCTCTGCCCCTCACTGTTTCCCACAGTAACACGTGGCAATGCAAGACCCTGATGGGAAAAACCAGTTGCAACCATCTGGGCCCACTGCAGAAGTCTCTCCCCATGCACACAGGGTTCAGCTGCCTGGAAACAGCTGTGGGTATGCACAGCTCCAGCACTGGCACTAAATCCTGTGAACAAGTGTTTAATCTGGCTTCTCTGGGCTGGCTGTGGCTACTGAGTAGCGTTTTTGGAAGGGCTTTGACATTTTTAGACTCACACAGGAAAATAGATCCTCCTAGAAAATCCCTCGAGTAGATTAACCTGCATAACGAATCTCTGTGCCAGGGCACAGTTCTGCTGCTCCACTCCACACAGCTCAACAAATCCCACTGCTCAGCACAAAACCTTTGCTCCACATGAGAGTGCTCTCCCTGCACAGTGCACAGCGTTAGCAAAACACACAAGGGGGAATGCTCAGCTCCTGGGGATTTATTTTCCAGCCCACAGGAGTGAAGGCCTTGCACACACTGATCTGCCATGAAGCAGCAGATTTGCAGATTCACAAGGTTATGCTGGTGCCAGTTTAACCCTCCCCCTTTTCCCCGCAGACCCTGGCAAAGCACAGCCTTAATTTAGCAAGCAATTAACTTTGCTAAAACCCCCCAACTGCTGGGGTGCTGCTGCTCAGTGACCTGCCCCCAGGCTCCGCGGCACTGCTGACTCAGTGCCCGTGCTGCTCGCGTGTGTGAGGCATCGCTAAACGTCACCATGGAGATTCAAGATTATTCCACCCACTTCTAGAGATCTCTAAACTGCAAACCAAACAACCAGAGCTGGTGGGTTCTGCAGCAAGGTGCCCTCAGCCTGCAGTGAAGTGTGGCTGCCTCCACCACTCCTGGCAATTAGCTCACTTGCACACTCAGCCACCTGACCTAATCCTCTCTGTGGGAGTCCCGTGCAACGGTGACTTCTCCGCCAGCAACAGCAACCCGGAAATCCCATCTCTCCTGCAGAAACTGCAGGCTCTACAGGACAACAGATATTGTCCAAGCTGCTCTGCTCACAGCTCATCCACTTGCCTTTGGAGTCCATGGCTACGCTGCTCAGCCTCTGTGCTCTCCTGCGGTTTGTAAATATGTGGCACCAAGCTGTGCCTCAGCATCCTCAGCATCAAAATGCCGAGAACTACGCAGCCTTTGATCCAAACTTCCCTGTCAGGATGCCACAACCTTCTCCCAGGCAAGACCTCTGCACCCTCGCACCTTTCAGCACCTTCCTCCCTGTGCTCAGCTCTCCGGCATATTTCCTCACACACCAAGGTGGCACTTACCTCTGGCATCTCTTCATCTTCCTCTTCAGAGGACACCTCTTCCTGGGTGCTCTGTGGGGAGAGAAGGATAGGGTCAGTGTCCTGGGGAAATGCTCTCCTGCCTTCCCAGACACTTCCAAGGTGAGGTCAAACAGGAATATACAAGCAGAACCGAATTAAAAGCAAAGAGTAGCTGAGAGCCTTTACAGAAAATAGCACCAAGGCCCAGCGGAGCAGGCTGGCATCACCCAGGACTAGAATCCAACCCCTCATCCACTGTGTTTCTCCTCTGGTAACCCTGAGAAGCCTCCACAGCAAACATCAGGGAACTTGTTTTCTGAGCTTTGGGAGTCTTTTCCTGAGCTGCTCACCTGTTCTGCCGGCAGAGGCTGGTCCAGCATTTCAACATCTGGATGTTGGGGGAGGTTGTAGAGTTTGCACAGGTCAGAGATTATTCGCTTCAGGTGCTGCAAAAGCTGTCCGGAAAAGAGAGGGTCAGGGAAGTGTGGGGACCTCCCTGCTGAGCTGACCCTCAGCACTGCAGCCAGTGAGCGAAGGCCCCAGGGCTGCTCCTTCCTGCTCCAAGCAGCGGTAGTCATGGGTGCAAAATCCCACCCCAGCATCAAAAAAAGTCAGAGAAGCTCATCCCAAATATCTAGAACACTAATGAGACCAGAGGCAATCCCCACCTCGGGCAGCTGGGGACATGCAAGCACGGAGTTATCCCCCAAAGCTGCCAGCCCTCCCCTCTCCCAGGCAGCAGAGCATATCTCACCAACGTATTTCCTTTCCTGACTTCCACCAGCCTCTCCAGGATAGCTGCCAGGTTGGGATCATCTGACTCCACAGACCATATTGGGGGAACAGCTGGATAAGACTCCTGGAGAGGAGGAGAAGGTGGTGTTGGTGGGATGGAGGCCATTGTTGGGCACAGAGCAATGAGCCAGACAGGGTGGGGGCTGCAGCCCTGCGTATTCTGCAAACAGATCCCTCTGGACCATAGAGATCAAGGCACAAGTGACTGATCCACCCTCCACCACAAACCTGGGGCTAAGGGCAATACAAACTCCTGCTCTGACCATGCTGGGCTGGCTCTGTGCTGTGTCCCCCTGGCCCAGGGTGGAACATGGAGGGAGGATGGTGGCATTTCGGCCAACCCTCTGGTTGTGGGGCCATTGGGGGTGGGAGGAAGTTGAGGCAGGACACTGAGGGCATCCCAGGTTGCCCACAGGCCGCTCCCCTCGCAGCTCTGCACCAGCAGTTGCAGGAGAAGAACCCGGCAGCACTCACGCAGGGCAGAGGCTGAGCAGGCACCTTTAACTCATGACAAAGGCTCTGGCAACACTCCCAACTCGCCCCTCTAGAAAATCCTGGTCATTGGCCCCATTCAGAATGTGCACCAGGTGCTACGCAAGCTCTGCTGGCCCTCCTCGCCTGGAGACACAAACCAGTTATAACTTGTGATCAAAGAGAGCATCAGCACCCCAGAGCCAAGCCATCCAGCACCAGGACCCCTAAAACCCTGGTGCGGATGAGCCAGGGCAGACAGGAAGAGCCGACGTTGCTGCCGCAGGTGCCTCTTCTCCAGGCAGATCAGGGCGCCCTGGGAAACCCCCCAAAACAAAACCGGGGGAAGCAGGGAAAACGGGGGCACAGTCTCGTACGCGGGGCCACTGGGATGATGGGGGTGCTGCCGGGCACTGCCCCCTGGCTTTTCTCCGCGTGAGCCTCTGCCCCGAGGAGCTCGCGGTAGCTCGTACGGCGCTCCCGCAGGCCCCATGGAGGAGGGGGCCGGGGCAGCTACCCCCCGCGCCCCGTAGCCGCCGCCAGGGACGTTGGGGCCCAGGCCCAGCTCACCCTGGGCCCCAACGGCGGCAGCCCCGTACGCGCGAAGGGGGCCCACTCGGTCCCGGGGCCGCCCATACGGTGCCCCAGCAGAGCCGGGGCCGGCCGCACCCCCTGGGCCTCACCGTGATGTTGCAGTGAATACGGACGGGTCCCGGCGGCGGCCCCCGGGAGGCGGAGGCGCCGGCGCGGGCCCCGGCCCCCGGGACGAACTCGCAGCTGATCTCGTCTGGACAGGCGCTGCCGATGCGGAACCGCTCGTGGCCGCGGTGAAAGATGGACTCGAGCAGCCGCAGCTCCCGCCTCAGGAGCCGCCCGGCGGGGGCCGCCGCCACCTCGGCCC
>VZRV01007974.1:57835-108593 GCA_013398115.1 Falcunculus frontatus | reverse complement strand
GGCGGCGGTGACGGCGACGGAGCCGGAGCACGGGGCGGCCCCGGCGCAGCGCCCGGCACCGCCTCCCTCCCGGGGCCGCCCCGCCCGGGCCGCCGCCGGCTCCAGAACCTCGGACAGCGCCCGGTCAGAACCGTGGACAGCGCCGGGTACCGGTGGGGGCACCGGGCCTCCCCCATGGCGCTGCTCCGCGTCCTCTGCCTTCTCGCTGCCCTCAGACGTAAGTGTCGGGGGCTATGGGGGATGGCACCGGCACCGGCGGGGAGGGGACCGGACCGGACCGGACCGGGCCCGGGGGCTGCGCCTGTTGAACGGGACAGATCCGGAGTGGAGCCGGTACCGGCTCCTCTGCGATGCCAGTGCCACTGGCGCTTCCAGCTCTCCTCGACCCCGCTGGGGCTATGCGGCCGCCCTGGGCTCCGGCTCCGAGGCGGTGCCGAGGATGGGCAGGGACCGCCAGGAACAGGGGAGGGGGTGTCATGAACAGGCAGGGAATGGCAGGGACAGGCAGGGGACGGCAGAGAGAAACCCCCAGCCCTGCCCAGCTGCTCGTCCCCGGTCATGGAGCCCCTCAGACCTCCCATCCTCCCCCCGGCCCTCCCTGCTCCATGCTGGGCTATGACACCCCCACCCCATCACCATGCACCCCATCATTCCTGCTCTTGGGCCGCCAGGCACAGAGCCCCAGGCTGGGTACAGGTTCTATCCCGGGGGGGTCCCTGGACCCTCGTGGGGGGTCCTGCCCACCACCGTGGGACTCAGGCTCTGCCATGCCCCAGGGAGCCTGGGCACGGATACAGAGGAGCGACTGGTTGAGTATCTGCTGGACCCTGCGCGCTACAACAAGCTGATCCGGCCGGCAACCAATGGCTCTGAGCTGGTGACTGTGCAGCTGATGGTGTCACTGGCACAGCTCATCAGTGTGGTGAGTTGGCCAGGACTCTACTCCCCGACCTACTGGGCAAGCGAGGGGGCCCCAAAGCCTCTCAGCACTCTGAGTGACTGACCCCCCTCTCTCTGCAGCATGAGCGGGAGCAGATCATGACCACAAACGTCTGGCTGACCCAGGTGGGCACCCTGGACTCTGATGTGGCCCTGGGACCCCCATGTCCACCCTGCTCTCAGACTTCATCTTGCACCCTGTCCTGGGCCCCCATGCACTGGGAGCCTCCATGTCCACCCTATCCCAGGACTCCCCAGCCCCTGCCTTGAGACCCATGCCTATCATAGGGACCCCCCTGTACACCCTGTGTGGGACCCTAATGTCCACCCTGCCCTGTCATAGCCCCCTATAAAGCCTGTGTGGGATGCCTGTGTCCCCCCTGCCTTGACCCACTCCCTTGCCCCAGGCCCCCATCTTGTGGCTGGGCTGGGCTGATCCCACCTGTCCTCAGGAGTGGGAGGACTACCGCCTCACGTGGAAGCCTGAGGACTTTGACAACATGAAGAAGGTCCGCTTGCCCTCCAAGCACATCTGGCTGCCTGATGTGGTGCTCTACAACAAGTAGGTCATTTCTTGGGGGAGGGGCCATGTGTTCCCCAACCCCACCCAAGGTGGGGGGCCATGTTGCTGTACTGCTGGGGCTGACAACACAAGGACTGACAGCACATCTCTTCACCCCAGTGCCGATGGGATGTATGAGGTCTCCTTTTACTCCAATGCGGTGATCTCCTATGATGGCAGCATCTTCTGGCTGCCGCCTGCCATCTACAAGAGCGCATGCAAGATTGAGGTGAAGCACTTCCCCTTTGACCAGCAGAACTGCACCATGAAGTTCCGTTCCTGGACCTACGACCGCACCGAGATAGACCTGGTGCTGAAGAGTGAGGTGGCCAGCCTGGATGACTTCACACCCAGCGGCGAGTGGGACATCGTGGCACTGCCGGGGCGGCGCAATGAGAACCCTGATGACTCCACCTATGTGGACATCACATACGACTTCATCATTCGGCGCAAGCCGCTCTTCTACACCATCAACCTCATCATCCCCTGCATCCTCATTACCTCCCTGGCCATCCTTGTGTTTTACCTCCCGTCTGACTGTGGCGAGAAGATGACACTCTGCATCTCTGTCCTGCTCGCCCTCACTGTCTTTCTCCTGCTCATCTCCAAGATCGTGCCACCCACCTCACTGGACGTACCGCTGGTGGGCAAGTATCTTATGTTCACCATGGTGCTGGTGACCTTCTCCATTGTCACCAGCGTCTGTGTCCTCAACGTGCACCACCGCTCGCCCACCACACACACCATGCCACCCTGGGTCCGCACGCTCTTCCTCCACAAGCTCCCAGCGCTGCTTTTCATGAAGCAGCCGCGGCAGAGCTGCGCACGCCAGCATCTGCGCCAGCGCCGGCACACCCAGGAACGTGCTGCCGCCGCCGCTCTCTTCGTCCAGGCTGGTGCCCGCACCTGCACCTGCTACGCCAACCCCGGTGCTGCCAAGGCCGAGGGGCTCAATGGCTATCGGGAGCGACAGGGGCAGGCACCGGCCCCTGCGGCCGGCTGCAGCTGCGGGCTGGAGGAAGCAGTGGATGGCGTGCGCTTCATTGCTGACCACATGCGCAGTGAGGATGATGATCAGAGTGTAAGTTGGAGTGGGCGGTGTGCATCTGGGGGTGGGCAGTGCTCAGGGGTGCCCAGAGCAGTGGGGTGCAGGCAGAGCTGTGGGGTGCAGAGTGTGTCCTGGCTCACAGCTGCACCACCGGAAGTGACGGGCACAAGCACCAAGGGGGTCCCTGCCTAGGCCCGTGCCCAGTGAGGCTCTGCAGCTCCTGCCTGGGTAGGGGGTCCAGCACTGATCCCTGACCTACCACTGCAGTCCCAGGCTGAAGCAGAAGCAGCTGCTCTGGAAACCCAAGAGGCTCCCAGGAGGCCTGGCCCTGCACAGCACTGTCAGGCTGCAGATTTTGCAGAGCCCCCCCGGCTCTGCTCACTGGGGAGATGTTTCCTGGGCTCAGCAGTGCGGGTGACAGCAGAGGGAGTGAGCCCCGTGGGGCCCACAGTGGGCTGGCAGGCAGCCCCAGCAGCTGCAGTGCTGAGGGAGCAGATTCGAGGCTCTGAGGGTATGCCAAATTCCCAACTGGGGCAGTGTCAGGCAATACCTAAGGCCCCAGCCTGACCCTGCATTTTTCCTGGCCCCACGCAGGTGAGCGAGGACTGGAAGTACGTGGCCATGGTCATCGACCGCCTCTTCTTGTGGATCTTCGTCTTCGTCTGTGTCTTTGGCACCGTTGGCATGTTCCTCCAGCCCCTCTTCCAGAACTACACCACCAACTCCCTGCTGCAGCTTGGCCAGGGCACCCCCACTTCCAAATAGCATGGGGAATGGCCAGTCCCAGGGCCAGAGAGCTGGGTACTGGGCTCAGGCAGCCCCTGCAAACCAATAAATACTTACACAGGACCGGGCTGGTTCCATCTGGTCTCATTTCATACTACATTGTGCTCTGCGGGCCAGAGGGAGCAGGATGCAGCCAGGGCTGCTGAGGGAGAGCGCATAGGAGCATGAAACCAGCTCCATGGGGACATGCCCAGCTCTTTCCTCTGCTCCTGGGAGCACCAGCCGCTCACTACATCTCCTGTCAGGCCACGCGGGGCCAGAGCCCCAGCCTCAGCAGGCAGGCCTTGGCTCCTGCCTGGTGCTGCCAACCCCTGTGTCATCTCTGGGGCTCCCAGGAGGTGACAGAACAGGAGCAGAGACAGGGGGGAGGAGGATAGAGCTGCTCAGCTCTGGCTCCCAGAGGTGAGCACATGGACCAGGCAGGAGGAGGCTATTTTTAGGTTCTACCTGCAGGCAGGGCCAGGGCAGCAAGTGCCAGGGGCTGCTCCAGCTCCATCAGCTTCTGTTGCACTCCAGGTTCAGTGCGCTGGAGCCAAGAGCACGCACAAGAGGACTTGCACAAGGAAAAGGAAAACACAACTAATCAACCCAGGCTGGGAGCTGCTGGCAACCGGGCCCCACCGCGGGTCACTGGGCTGGCAGCCGTGGCCAGGCCGGCAGCACTCCCCGCACTCCCCAGACCAGCAGGAATTGGCCTCATTGGGCAAAATTGAAATGGAGCGTTTGCTATAAATACCACTAATCCCCGGGGCTGGGGGGAGTGGTGTTGGCAGGGCCTGGCAACACACAGGGCCAGGGGAAGCTGCACGCTAGAAATTAATTTAAATCCCAGCACTTCACCTAGCCAGAGAAATCCCAGCTGCTCCAGCTGCTGCTCCTACTCTCAGGGCTGCACCCCAATATCTAAATGTTAAGAGCTTTGCTCCTAAAGCAGGCCTATGCCAGGGTCTTGTCCCACTTCATCCCACCTCTGTGTCTCCTCTGCTGTTGGTCCAATCTCGAGTGAGTGCAGAATGGGGGGGTCCTGCTGCACCCCAATGGGGAGTGGAGATCTATGTGTATTGGGAGGGTGTGGGGAGCACAACAGGAGTGCCCATAGCCTCAGGCACAGCTCCCTGAGCAGCCGCAGACAGAGGAGCTCCCCGGCCCTGCTCTGGGCTGGCTGCCAAGGCAGCTCCTATCCCTCACAGCACTGCATGGCAGTGGGGGTCCAAGGGCAGTTGCAGGCAGGGTGAACCTGTGGCAGCCGGACTTTCAGCAAGCAGTGATCCTACCTGGCCCCAGCCCAGCTGCCTCCGGCCATCCTGTGGAGATCCACAGCCAGAGCCGGGGTCCTGCTCCCAGCCCCAGGGCTCCTTGCTTTGGGCTGTGCTTCCACGATAACAGCTCTTTGGTCTCTGTCTCAATGAATAGTGCCAGCTCTCATCCCAGGCAGAGCCAGCACTTGCCTTGCACAGAGAAAGGGGCTGCCCCAACAACACCCAATAAACTGTTGGATAGCAACAGCATTGCTGCTTCTCACTTTCCACCACATCTGGCATGTGGTTCAGCTCAGACATAGCCACAGGACAGGGCCTGCAGCCATCACTGGCCTCCAGAGACTGGAGAAGAGACACCCCATCCTACAGCTAGCAGTGAGGGAAGGAGCTGGGAGAGCCCTGCCCCAGCATTTCAGAGCCAGTCCAAGCCCTCAAGGGCTCAGCTCTGCCCAATGAGGCCCATGGTTGAGGCAAGGGGCTCAATTCCAAACTCTACCTGGCTCCCTTCATAATTTAGCAAATACTAACTCATCTCTGTCCCTCTCCAAACCCCACCACGGGCCCCTCTTCACCTCAGCAGGAATTAACACACCCACGGCCAGCAATACTGAAACTTTCTTTTTTGTTATTAATGCAGAATGTTATGCTGGTCCTGGCTGCTGCATCTTGCAGAGGTCAGTCCCATGTCCCCGCTCAACAGGGCTGCCAGTCATCTTCCAACAGAGACACAGAAAACCAGTCAAACAGCCTGATTTTTTTTTTTTTTTTAATCTCAAAGGAGAAAATTTATCTCAAAACTTGCCAGAGGGATTTGCAGTACATGGTCCAAAGGTTTCAAGCTCACAGTCTTGAAAATTCCTCTGGTTTCTCGTGCCTTCTTTTAAAAACAAAAAAGGGGGGACAAAACTATAAAAAAGCAAATGGGGACTGAGCCTGCCCTTGCTTAGAAAAAAGGAGAATCCTTTACATGCACATTTTAAAAACACAGGGTCTGAGTGACAGGAAGAAGGCAGCTGGGCCTACAAGGAAACTGCTGCACAGTCCCGATTCCACTCCAAAAACGGGTTTAAAGAAGGATGAGCACAGCCACACACATGCCTGCGCATTCACCCCCCACTCCTCGCCGAGTGCTTCATTATGCATCAGGGACAGAGAAATTTTCTTCCTCTTGGGGTTTGCGGATCCAGCTGCCATAGCCCAGCTCTTCCAGCGTGCTGAAGAAGCACTGCTTGGCTGCCTGGTATGCTGTGGCTGCCTCCTTGGCATCTGAGTACACAGAGAAGCTCAGCAGGTCTTTGCGGTTGTTCTTCGCACAGAGCTGCTGGAACAGGGTGAACATTTTCCTCTTGGACACACGAGACACCTTCAGCTTCAGACTGAGAAGGAAGACAGTGGCAGCAATGAGGGACAGGACACTGAGAAGAGCCAAGGGGAGCAGGGGGCTCAGTGAAAATCCCATGGATTTCTGGGAGGAGCTCTGGGCTTGGCAGGGTCCAAGCTGAGCAACATTGTTTTCCTTCAGGAGTGCTTGCTTATGTCTGTTTGAAATTCCTCCCTCCAACCCTCCCCACGTGTAGGGTGCTTTAACAGTGCAGAGTGTACTCCCCACCTCAGAGCTGCCCCCCTTCCCCCAGACAGTGTCAGGAAAAGGCAGTGTCAGGAAAGGCTCTTCTTACCCATCTACTTTCCCTTTGGTGCCATCCAAGACTTCAACTTCACTTTCATCAGCAAGACACCAATTCACCGATGACTCCTTCGTCTTGCCCGTCTGCCTTGCAGAGTCATACACGCTGACTCGCCCAACCTGCACAAGAGGGTTCCTTAACCTGGTCCTGCTGCCTGAGTCTCTTGCCCCTTTCATCCCTCAGTTTCAGCTCATCCCAAACTTACCAGAGCCACAAGGATAAGGTTCTTACTGAGTTGAAGGCTACAGAGGCAACTCTAGTGTCCTTTTTTCCGGACTAAGACGTTGCCAGTAACCCCCAAACTGTGGGGTGACAAAGAGGGCAGGTTCTTGGGGTTGTCCTGTGTAAGGCCAGGAGCTAGACTTGATGAGACATTGTGGGTCCCTTCCAACTCAGGATATCCCTTGATTGTAAGATTCTGTGTTTCTGGCCACTAATTCTTGCCCCTGGCTGGAGGGCTGCTGTGCAATGACCCCCCCCTGCAGAGTGCCTCGGGCACCCCTAAACCCACAGGCAAAGGAATGCGGGACAGAAAGATGAAGAGGTGCTATGGCTGCAGTACCTCAGGATGGTTAATGTGATATGGAGCCTGGAGCTTTTCCTTCAGTGTGTTCCCATCCCTCTCCATGCGGCAGCAGATGGCACGGGTCAAGTGACCCTGACTGTACAAGTAACCTGTGGAGACAGAGGTGAAGGTGTGAGCAAACAGGATGGCACAGGCGATGGATTGGCCAAACCCCAAGAACTGCAGCACTGCTCACAGGCTCCCAAAAGCCCACAGCATGTGGATCAGCATAGCTACATGTATCCTGGGTGTGTAAGACAAGGGTTTACAGACTGCAACATTTCTCACAGAAGACACAAACACACAGTTTTTGTCTCACTCTCCTAGACCACACACATCTCCTAAAAATCCAGAACTTTGGGGAGAAACCCATTCTACACACAGCCTAAAATCCATAGGCTCCCTTTTCATTTTCAAACAGCTCTGACAAGAAAGACATTTCAGTCTGTTACTCCTACAGCCTCCACAAACTTTGCCATCACACGGGGCAGTGAGGTAAGTCATCACTGTATCCCAGTTCTACCCAGAAAAGGACAGAGGGTTTCGCACCGAGTGTAACAGAGCGGAGATAAACTGGCTCTAGGAAGTGTGACAGCAATGCCCCTTGCAAGCCAAGTATATTCCAACGTAAGATTTTGTCACTGCAGGACATGGTTCGTAACCGTTCCCCATGCTGGATCCCGTCCCAGGTGGGCACAATGTCACTCGACTCCACGGGAATGGTACCTTCCCCTGCACAAGAGAAGAAGAAAGCTTTTCTGCATAATGTCAGATATTCAGTAAATCAGAACCCCATCAGCAACTGCACAAGAAACTTCTGGATACCCAGAGTGAACTCAGGAGTCTGACACTAGGTTCAGGGAACAATCTGGCATTCAGTATTGGGTACTGATGAGTAATTTTCAACATGTCTGAAGCAAAACAGAACTTTAGTTGAAAGGGAGGGCACAGACCTAGGAGCTTTGCCTCAAACTTCAGCTACAAACTTCATGAGCATGACAGTGCAACAGGCAGAGCTGGGAAGGGGAAGGGACTCTCTCCAAAACCTTCCATCTACCTCTTTTGGTTCCTGAATGCTTCAAATCCCACAATAGCACACAGAGAGGGGTAAGAAAGCTCTGGAACACCAAAAGGCTCAGAGGAGAGGACTGAAGCCACCCCATCGTGCAGGGAGTGATTGCACTCACCATTCTCCACCTTGGTCCGCAGCTTGCCTTGCTTGGGGTTCTCAAAGAGAGGCTGGTGCTGGGGTTGCCCCATCTCGTTTGCCTGGTCGCTGCAGGATTTATCAAAGAGTGCTCCGTCTCCACATGGTGCTGTGCTAGAAAACAAACCCTCCCTGGTTAGCACTGACTGTAAAGGAAACAGCCAGGGCCAGGGGTGTGACAGTGCTGCTGATGCCAGTCATCCAACCCCTCCCCACAAACCTGATGTAGAGGTGAAAGGTAACACTGCTCTTTATTTTGAGTTTCTTTTCTCCTGCTTGCTCAAAAATGCTCTCTTCTGCAGAGGAAGGATTAGACGGGTCATACTTCATCAGCTCACTGTAAAGAAACCTGAAAATAACACCATCCTGTCAAAAGGCTGCTCTGCTTCTCAGACAAGGAGTGCTTCAGTTGACAGGGTCCCACATCACCTGCTCCTGCCGCATGGAAGAGCAGAGACCAGGAGCTGTGGCTGAGGATGCTTGGGAAGCCAACAAACAGTGTTGGATGCACAAAAAGGGCAAAAAATCCAGCAGAGGGCAAAAAGTCCAGCAGATTTTTTGCCATGCAGAGGACAAGCAGTAGAAAAACAGTATCCTGTCCAGGAAGCAGAGGGAAGCACTGGCAGGAAAAAAGAAGGAGCCTGGCTGGGTGCTGCTTGCATGCATCTGATCCAAGTGTAAAGAAGACTTCAAGGTTGTTAACCAGCATCTTTAGTCAGCAGCAAGTTTGCATTAAATGTAAACAACCCTGCAGGCAGCTGAATTCAAGTGGTATTAGAATGAGCCCATGATCTGTTTACAATCATGGGGTCTTTTATGGCTGCTTCTGGCCGGGGAAAACCCTGAGGTCTCCAACATAATGTCAAGGACTAAAGAAAAACTGCAGCTTCCCAGAGAGTCCTTGAGCAGAGCCCGTGCAGGGACTGATTTTGCAAGGAGAGGCAGAGTTCACTCTGCTGTGCCAGAGCAGCCACCGCTGTCAGGATTAACAGCTGAAACAGACAGTAAGCAAGATGCAATCCTGATTCATCACTTCTCAGGGACCTGCCCTCAATGCTTTCCCTTGCTGAGGAATGCAGAGCACAGCAGCAGCACACAAAGGCTTGAAGGAAGCAGCTGAATTTGTTGTTCATAACTGAAGGACAGACGTTAACCAAGCAGTCCAGCTTCATCTCACTCACAAAAAGGGGACGGGAGGGGACGGGAGGATTGTGCAGTTTAGTTGGGAAAACCCTTTCCAACCTCTAAAAAATGACTGCTGACTTATCAAAGCAAACATATGCAGTATGTTTTCCTGAATCCTTCTACACCCAGACTGGCAGGAGCTGTGCTCAGGCTGGAGAGTGCCCTGTGCATCAGCCCAGCAGCCTCAGCAGGAGGTTTTATATTAAGTACATCAGATGCAGCCCTTGGGCTCCTGGAAAGTCTCCCATTCAGTACTTATTTGGACATCATTCAGGCATGGCCCCTTCTTACCAGAAATAACTCGCATCTATTTAACAACACATAGGTAAACAGTGTCTGAGGATCACAGCATCTCTCAGCACAGCAAAGAACTAGGGGTGTGTTTCAGCTATACCCCTCCAGAATGGGTGAGCAACTCCTGGCAGGCCCCTCTCCTTTTCCTTTGGATTTCCCCTTTTCTCACCTCACAAAGCCTCTTCGAGAAATTATTTCTGCATGACAGTCATTTACTGTCTCCCCCTTCAAGCTTAGCTCTTCTCCTTTCACACAGCGATTACCTGAAACAAACAAACAAAGAATTAAATAAAAGGGCAGGTGTCAAACTCAAGATGGCTTCAGAGACAGAGGGAGGAAATCTTAATTCTTGGGGCTCCTGAGCAGCAGCAGTATCCTGCCTATTAAATCATTATCACAAGCAGTTAAGAAGATAAAGGGACACCACTTTAGGGACAGATAGACTTAAACTGCCGTGAGTTTTGGGGGACTGTACCTTCCTGAGGGCTTTTCAGCCCATCACTCATGGTAGAAGCCTGGCAGCAAAGTGGGGAGGGAGATAAGGTACGTGCAGCTGCGAGAAACTGGGGGATCGTGTGCTGTAGCACATGAGGAACCCATGCTCTGATGCACAGAGTAGTACGCAGCAAAGGAAGCAAATATTAAGAGCAGTATAGCTGCAGGCACATTCACTTTGTTCTCTCTCTAACCAGATCACTCGTGACATCATGTGAGCCCTGGGAACATTTTGTGCCCTCTCTGAAGAAGCCTACAGCAACAGCCATTTCTGAGCTGTGGCTGACAAGGAAATCAAGCATGGAAGCAAGAGTCCAGTGTGCTGGAAGAAGCGGTTCATACCAGTTCCAATGCTGACCACCACTCCCAAGCCCTTATTTCCTTTCCGCATGATGATGGCAGCCAGGATCTTGCGCCCGAGCAGGCTGTGCTGGATGCGGGCAGTGAGGGTGTTGAAGCGCTGGTGGCTCAGCATGGCCATCTGATCGTGTAGGGTGCTGCCACTCACAGGGAGCTGGGATGGGGACACAACAGCACAGACCATGAGCAGGTCACACAACACAGTTCAAGAATGAGCTAACCTGAAGCACAGCTTTCCAAGCAGAAGGCAGAACACAGAAAACTTTGAGCTTTGGGCAGTGCTGTGTCAAGGGGTGGGTGAAATTCTTCTAGGTATTTCTGGGAAAACCTCAACCAAGGCTTTGAGTTCTGCTCTGGCCACATCAGAGACAGCAGCAAGCTGTCTTCCCAGCAGCAAGTGACAAGGGCTGAGGAATGGCCTCCTGTAAATGCCAGGGAAAATCCCAAGCAAGAAGGAACAAAACCATCCTGCCTATTTCCAGAGACTCAGCCAAGAAAATCTGTTCCTGACTTTGGAGGAATTCTTCCTCTAGCTGCCTGTGAGAAGAGTGCACAGTCATTCCCAGTACAGACCAACTCACTTCCTCCAGCGCTGCTGACTGACAAATCCTCCCTGATGGCTTTGCTATTTAGAGCCCCAGCTGCTGTGCTCAGTTGTGCCGCCTGGAATGAGGCTTTTCAGAGATCACAACACTCTTCAGTGTGATTTAATCAGCCCAGGTTTGGGACAGCCATCCTGACACAACCAGGGCTTTGCGTTTATCTGATGCATGAATTTTTTGAGCTGACACACAGTTTTTAATGCAGTACAAAGAAATTTGGAAGAAGTAATAATTAAAATAATTAAAAATAAACTTATTAAAAACAATAACATAATTAAAATAAGCATGTTCCTACTCTACCACAGGAACACATTCCAGGAGCTTGTGGAAGAATCTGATAACAATTTAGCCCTAAAGCAGAGGCCCATAGGACAGAAAGGTATGCCTGCACCCTGAGGAAACATCTAACCCACTTTGGGAAAACCACATCAGGTTATCTACAGCTGCAGAGAACAAAGGGATCACAGCTGGTTTTGAAGGCATTTTTCTGCTGGAGTGAAAGGAGGAGCATAGGCAGGGCTACAAACACAATCCCAACTTTGGCAGAAAATTTACCTCGGTGACGTTCATCCCTTCCATGCGCTCAATCTTCTCTGATTCCCCAATCAGGACTCGGAGCGCTGCATCGGCTGCCTCCTGCTTGCCCTGCTTTTTGCTGTGTGCAGTTACAGCTGGGAACCAGCGGCCTCCAACCTTTGCCTGATAGACAAACCTATAAAGAAACCAAGAAATCTGTGGATTTCAGTTTGGTTTTTACATTCTCTAAGAGGAGAGAATCAGCGACAAGGTTTGGCAGAGGCAGCAACTAGCCCTACTGCCATCTCAAAAGGCATCAGCAATTTTGAGCTTTCTGCCCTTTTTCTAGGACAACAGCAGCAGTGCAAAATTTCCCTCTCCCAGATGCTGCTACTTACTTGGGGTCATGGGGAGGTCCTGACTGGTCAATGAGTTTGAACTCTGCGGCAAACCCATTGGAACGGGCATATTCCAGCAGGCCGCTAACAGGATTGACGTTAAGATATTTGATGAGCTCCCCAACACCCTTTGTTTTCACCATCTTGGATTCATCCGGAGTGACGATATTGTGCGCGGACTGGTCACTGTGGGGCTTCACAACAGGCTAGAGCAGAGTTAGACAGGAGAAGGCTGTTAAACACTGAGCAGCTGCATTTAGTGCAGGCCAAGAGCAGCAGCAAACCTCTGCCCCACATGACCTTGTGGAGTGAAATCCAGCAGAACAGGAAATAAAAGGGGGGGAACACCCAATTCAAAACACTTGGGTCTTATAAAGAAACTCTTTATACCTGTTCAGGCAAGACATGGGGTACAGACTCTCCAGAAAGAATCTTCACAGCAACTTCTGCTGCCATTTGCTTTGCTCCCTTCTTGCTGTTTCCTACCACAGCAGGGAAAATTTGGTCACCCATTTTCACACAGTAGCTGAACCTGACAGGACATTATAGCACATGAAAAGTGTTAACCATAGGTGTCTCGATCTGGTTATTATCCCCGTCTCCCACTTCCAGGTAAATCCTTCTGGGTTATCTTCAATTTATCTGCCATTTAAATCTACTGTGATGGCCCTAAACGCTCCCAGTAGAGCATTGCCAGGTAGGGTACAGAACTGGAACCCACTCCTCCTCTGGTAGAAGAAATAGCATCCTTTCTCTGAGAAAGGGCATCACTTTGGGTCTCTTTCTGGAACTAGATGTCTTGGATGAGCCATGCCCAGAATCCTTGGATAAGAGGAGGACTCAGCTAGGTCAGTGACAAATCCAGGGATATGGGCAGCATGCTGAAGGGGAAGGACAGTGAAGAGTTTCCATCCTCCCTCAAAGCTGATAAGAATATGCCATACCTAGGATCATGAGGTGGACCTTCCTGAGAAAGCAGCTGGAATTCAATTATGTTCCCTGATTTTTGACCATACTCCATTAATACGCTGATAGGGTGCTTCCCAGGAAGCAGGTTGAGGTGAGCTGCTGCAGATGACAGCTCTGGCTCCAGCTGCAAAGGCTACAGCAAGAAGATGGAGGAAATCAGTGTCAGACTCAACACTGTTTGAGCAGCTTCACAAAGTAAGGAAAGCAGGACTCACCAATTCTGGTTCTGAGCTGTCGGAGGGAAACGGCTCTTCACATTTAACTCCACCATGCCTTCCGTTCTCCGCTTCACTCATCAGGACTTTCATCGCATTAGCTGCTGCCTCCTGTTTAGCCAATTTTTTGCTCCCTGCTTCTGCTGGTGGGAATCGGCGTCCGTTAATCACTGCCTGGAACTTAAACCTTTGAAAGAGAAAACCAAAGGGGTAAATTGAGAGGCAGAAGTGTGGTCTTCTCAGAGTAAGCAACGCTGTTCTTGGGATTCAAGGGAGAAGAAACTGCCAGCTCCTGGCTGGGAGAGTAAACCCAGGCTGCCATGTGCAGAAGACAAAAATACCAAGGGTACCCGAATAGCACTGCATCTGGGCCTTGTTTCATTGCATTTCCAGAACCGTTCACAACAGAGGAGCAGCTCCATGTTTTGTTCTGAAGGAACAGGATGAACTGTCTTGTTCCACCAGAGGTGCCAGGAACAGGTAATGCCTGTATGCAGGCAGCAGCTCTGTTGTGGCTCCTGCCCAGAAATAAGAAAGCTCAAAAGCAAGGCTGCACTGTTTCATTTGCACCTGGTCATTCGGGGTCACTCCTCCCTCCAGCATTCTCTGTGGCTGTCCAGGGCATTCACACCATCTTAGAAAGGTGCTGCCTCACATAAACCTCTTGCCTTTGACATTTCTGCCTTCCCCATTCCTGTGAACTCTAACAAACAAGTTTATCTTCCATCCTCCAACTCTGGAAACCTGCTTCCAAGGAGAGTGGGTCAAACCAGAACTGGAGAGGGATTATGGTGCCAAATCCATTCAGATCCCTTCCTAAAAAACCCCAAAACAACAAAACTGTGGGACTCCATCTCTAGAAATTAGGCCAATTTTCCTGTCTAGCGAGTTTATTGACATATTCCAGTGTGGCACATATGGTGCTTTTCACAGTCTCGCTGGGGCTCAGTAACAGCCATGATTCTGCAAGGGAAAGCAGGACTCCAGAGACTGACTTGGCCAACCCCAGTGTCATATCACATGCTCAGCTCATAAAATCTGCTCTGACCTGCTACAACACGGAAACATCCAGAGTGGGGCCACCTTGTCTAACTTAAGATACCTGCACCCAAACACTTTGTTCTGGGCTCCTTCTACACCATTTCCAGGGTGAGAGCATCTTGAAAGGCAGCTTAGAAATACCAGTTTCCCCCTGTATGATCAAACCAAAGGCAAGTAATTGAGATGGGACCTAGTGAAGAGATTAATCCCATCTTCACTGCTCAGAATGAGGAGCAGGGTTGCCAAAACTGGGCTACCTAGGGTTAAATTTTAGCCTTGTTTTATTTTTTAAGCTGATGCAAGGAATCAACTAGGCTAATCCTTCTGAAATGAAAGAAACATTAATAGCAGGCCCCTTCAGGACAGCTGAGTGCATGAACTTAGTTGAAGTTAAATAATTTTAAGGAAAAAGAGCTCAGAAAAGGTAGGACATTTTCTTACCGTGGCTCATGAGAGGGTCCATTCTGCTCCAGCATGATGAAATCACAGTGTTGGTATGTGTACTGGGAATATTCAGTAAGGCCACTCACTGGGTTCTTCTCCTGACAAGCTATGAGTTTCTCTGCAGGCGTACATGGAAAAGCAGTTTCGAACTGGGCAGCATAACTGGGGGAAGACTGAGAATTCATGATGCATTCTGACTTATCAGGCTGCTTGTTGATAGCGTTCAGATTATCTGGGATATCATCTGTGGTCCACTTGCTGTTTTCTGAGTTATCATAATTACTCAAACTGGAGAATTCAGGCTTAGTGTCCTCAGATGCATCTGCTTCTGTGTCACTGACATTGCCCTGACCAGCTTGCCCCAAAGGCTGCCGCCCATTGTCTACACTTCCTTCTGATGTTATCACTGCTGGCGATGCTGCAGTCATCTCGTGGGGACATAGAGGGACAAAGGAAGAGGGAAGACCCGACTCAGGTGTGGGATCTGCCATTTGCATTATTGTGCCAGCCTTCAGCCTCATCTGCATCCTCTCACGTTTCCTGTCTGTCAGGGACCATCGTGGTGGAGTTGCGTTCTGCTTGTGGACATCTCCCAGCTTTTCCAGAGCGCTAAGAAATGCATTAACGTCCTTGGCTCTTGAAAACCCAATGTTTTTGGCAAGATTGAGTGCTGTTGTTTCCACCACACTGAACAAGTAGTTGCAGATTTTCTCCTTTGTCTCAGCCATCTCTGTGTCTCCTGAGCCAAATGTGCTCCGCTCACCTCTTCTGCTCTCACAAGCCGGATCTGTGCAACTGGCACTGTGGTCAGCAGGGCTTCTTTCTCTCCCTGAGCCGGGGCTGGCAACTCTCCACAGTGGTGGTGTCTCTCCCCCCTTGTGCAACTTGCCTTCTCTGAGGAGTTTATACAAAACACGGTTGACCTCCTTCTTTTGAGTTTTAAGTTTACGTGCGAGATCATTAGCCGTGCAAGTCCTCCCCTCCCCAAGCTGCCTGAAAACAGTCAGAATTTCTTGTTCATAGTCTTGCCCAGCAAGAGACAGTCTTTGGAAATTCAGCCTCACAGCATCAGAATCTCTCCTTGAGTTCTCCTGACGATGGTACTGCGGAGGGCAATACCGAGGCAAAGTCTCAACCCAGGGATGCTGGCTGGGGAGCCTACGCCCTCCAGCCCTGCTGAAGCTGGGCTGACATCTGTCTGCAGGAGCTGGTGCCGCAGCTCGCCTGCCTCTGGTGCACGACTCCTTGTGTGATCCCTGCCCCTGCAATACAGAGACTTCAGTGTCCTGCTCTGTTAGGAACTGCTGGTGTAAAAAGGTTTCCTGATTAGTTTCTTGTGGGATACGAGGGCGGTTAAAAAAACCTCGATTAGTGCTGGGGCAGTTATGTCTCGACTGGGTAAGATACGAGCCTCTGCCTCGCCCAGTGCCTCTGATCATAGCGCACTCCTGGGACACGTGTGGGAACCTGGCTGCTGATGAGCCAGGAGAGGAGCCGTCACTCACTCCACACTCTCCCACCCTGAGGAGAAAAAACGCAGGAATTCAGAACGCATTTACACAACTACAGGATTCCAGAAATGCAGTTTAAACAGCTTCTCAGCTACTGAGGGATTTCAAGCATCTTCTCCCTTGTCAGTTTTTTTCTTCTACTTTTCTAGGAGTCTAAATTAGTCCTGTAAACACAAGCGGCAAACTCTGGCTGCCCAGCAGAAAACCAGCAGCCCCAAATTGCAGGTGAAGTCAATCACGAGAAGCAGCTTTGAAACAAGTGACCCTCTGCTCCTGTTAGAATTGATTCCAGCACAGGGCTAGGTGGCCTGTTCAGGATGCACTCCTGAAACACAGCAAGCTCCACTCCCCTGCCCCAAAAGAGAGAAGAATCTCAGACCTACTTTGCAGTCTGAGAAATGGGGGCATGAGGAGGTAAAGGAGCACAAGGAGATGAGCTGGAGGAGCTTGCATGGTCACACTGAACAGAGCTGCAACAGGCTTGCAATTATTTTCAGAGTCTGAAATCCCAAGTGTCTTTTTCTCCCTGGACACTACGTGGTCTGCAGAGGTAAAGCATCACACGACAGGGGAATGAAAGCGATAACATGCAGAGAAATTGATTAGGTGTGCAGCTCGCAACAGTATGACAAGTTTTTTTGGATTATAGCCCAAATTACACTCTATCACACATAGTCGTGCTGCCCCCCTGGGGTACAGGATGTAAGACTAAACTATTAATATGCTTTTAAAAAGGAAAGAATCCAGCCCAGCATATTCTAATTCTCTGATAAAACTCGCTGCGAAACTGAGAAGATGAAGACACGGAACATGATACACACTGCCGGGTCCCCGTTCTGCCTGCTCCTCCGTGACCTCCTTAAGCCACCTACCGTCACAAAGACGGTTTTCCCGATGCAAGTCTCATCTTTATAAAGCTCCCCATCTTCACCAAACACACCTCAAGGCCAACTTAAAATTCCCTTTCATCAAACAACTGCACTCGCCTGCCACCACCGGGACTTATTTTTATCATAAACATGGGGAGGCTGAGTGCAGCGCGACGGGTTCCCACCTCCCCAGCTACGAGGGAGCCCCACTGCTGCCCCCCTGCTCAGTGACCTCATTTTACAAGTGCTACCTGAGCCAAGGGCAGGGCAGAAATAGGAAGAGGGGTTTGAAAAAAACGCTCTTACCTCAGTCTCATCCGTACGCCAAATTATTTTATGAGAAAACACAGGGTAAAAAGGAACCCCGACCCGCAGAACATGTCCCCGCGGAGCGGCACCGAGCAACCGCCAAGATGGCTGCGAGCTCCGTTTCAGTTTCGTTTCCCGCAGCAGTCGCTCCGCCCCGCCCAAGGACCTCGCAGCGGGGGCTGGCCGGATTTCGGGCTTTCCCAGACACGCTCTCGGCTTCGGGAGCAATCATGAGGTTCCTTACCAGCGGCGGAACCTGGGGCGGGAAAGCGAACCCAGTAGGGCAGCTCCTTCCCCCGGCCCCTATGGTGATGCAGCCCCGTCACTCACGAGTTGCCGCCGGGACGGGGTCCTGGCCCGCACAAGAGGAGCGGTTGCTCTCCCGGCTTGGAGAGGGGCTGTGGGAACACCTGCCACCTTCAGCTACACCCCCAAAGGAGACCCAGGGACCACGGCGGGACGGGTGCCACCCGCACCCATGTCAAACCACATTCCCGGGCCCGCGCATCCACGGGGGGAGTGACGGCACCGCGAGCACGAGGGCGAGGCCCCCGAGCCCGGAGGGCACTGTACGGGAGGGCGGGCTGGGGTACAGGGCGGCGAGCACCGAAAGCTGGGAGTCGAGGAGAACGTTTTATTCTACGGGTCCCGCCCTAAGGAGCCCGGCCCCGACAGGGCCCTTGGGGAGCCAGGACACGGTCACGCCGCATTGCGGAGGCCCACGGGGTTGCCTGTGCGGCCCGGGTCCGGCAGCCGCTGCAGGGCCGGGACGGACCGACGAAGGCCCGTCAGGGCCCAAACCCGGCCCGCGGCCGCCCCCTCCTTGCGCCCCTTTACCTTGCCGCTGCCGCCGCTGCCGGCGCATGGTGATGACGCACTCAAGCCCTATACGCCTGCGCAGGACGTAAGGCGCTGCGTGGCAGCCATCTTTCCTCGGGGCAAAGCGCGGCGGCCATGTTTGGTGCGGGCAGCGCATGGCTGTGGGGCCAGCGGGGGCCAGCGGCTAGCCAGCGGGGCCAGCGGGGGCCAGCGGCTCGCCCGCTCCGCTGCGGGAGACGCGGCACAACCTCCCCACTCCCTCGGCTGGAAGGCAGCGCCACTCCCGCCGTGTCCCAGGGCATCACCCACAGCATCGGGAGCGGTCGCCTGAGGCGGCGGCGCGCGTAGGCGCTACTGCCCATGCGTCTCAGATGTCGTTTCCCCCACCCACCGGGGTCCGCGCCTGCGTCCTGCTCGTCGCTGCACGTACCTGTCCCCCCAGCGCCGTGCCAGGGTGTCCTCGAGACTGGGGGGCTTCTCCCCTCCTCCACGGGGCCCCCCCCATGACCCGTGGGACACCCATTTCCTATGGGCCCTCCATCTGTGGTGGGGCTCCGCTGTGTCCTTTGGGGCCCCCCTTCTCCCTTGGAGCTCCCTTATCCCCCTGTGGTCCTCACCGTGGTCTCCCCCAGCGAGGCTCCTCTTTGTCCACAGGCTTCCCACTTCCTGTGGGACTCCTCTCATCCCCATTTTAATCCATGATTTTAATGCCAGAGGTGCAGCAAGTCACATCCCACTCTGTCCCGGGTTCTTTCCAGGAAAATGGAGACATTCCCCTCCCTAATCCCAAACCAGGCACAGTCCTTGCTGTCTGTGGATCCTCCCTTTCCCAGGCAAACACCATCCGGATCATGTGAGTTAGAAAACTAGAGAACAGATTGTTCCTGTCTGCTGCTCCACCGCGCGCGTCAGTAGCCGTGTGTCATTTACCATCTGGCACAGGGATCCGAGCGGGTGCCGTCCGGGAGCTGCACCGGGACTGCCACGTTCGTACGGCTCAGAGGCTGTCAGCGGCTTGGAGCAGCACCTGTTGGGCAGTGGGCACTGTGGTATTTATACCTGTGGGTATGGATCATAACCAAAAGGCTTGGGAGCCGAGCTATTAGATACACCCCCCCACCAGCCGTGGGGGTCAGGTTCTTCTTCCAGGTAGCAAATGACAGGACAAGAGGAAGTGGGCTCAGGTTGCATAAGGGCAGCTTTAGATTGGACATTAGGGGAAATTTCTTCATGGAAGGGGTAATCAGGCACTGGAACAGGCTGCCCATGGAGTCACCATCCCTGGAAGTGCTCAAAAATGGAGTGTTTGTGGCACTTGGGGATATGGGTTAGTGGTGGCCTTGGCAGTGATGAGGAATCAATGGCTGGAATCAATGATCTTAGAGGGCTTTTCGGTCTCAACAGATCTACAATTCTATATTTCTGTTGCTGCAGTACAACCAGTGAGCAACATCCAGGACCACCATCTGGGAGTCCCCAGACCCTCTTCTGCCAGGTGGTGAGTGTGGAGGGAGCTGGGAGGGATGGGCATGGGTTCTAGATTAATTTTAGGGGTCCATCTGCCTACATTTGTCCATGAATGGGCAAAACATACAAAGACAAGCTCCTCAGAGCACCCTGGTCCTCACCAGCAGCTCTGTGTGTCCCGGTGGAGTGGTAGCTGTATGTGCCTTCAGGTGAGGACCCTATACCCACCATGGCCTCTTTCCTGCAGGTTCCCAAAGGCATTTCAATGAACCTGGAGTAGTGGCAGGGTGCAGAGATGGTGAGTCAGACCCTAGAATTGCCAGGCTCAGCTGCTGCTCATGTTCAGTGGAGGTTGTGGATTTTTCAGGGTTTGGGGTTTTTTTTTTCAGATGATTTCTGGATTTAGAGGTAATGGGGATTGTGTGTCGTAGTGTGGTTTTGGTGTGGGTTTTTTTTCTGTAATGGAGAGACTCCTTGCCTAAAAAAGAACCCCGCACACTCACTGAAGTTGTCACATCTCTGTTCCTAGGAGGATCTGAGAACACAAAGACTCCTGCCTGGGATGAGGCTCATGGCAGACCATCAAACATGGGGGTCACAGTCCACATAAACAGTGTCTCCCACCCACTTCACCGAAGAACAGATGACTTCACAGCACACAGAGCACACAACTACCGACTCCTCGATCTGTTCTTTTTCTTTTTTTCACTCTGTTTTAGTTGCTGGTGATCACTCCTGAGCTTTGCCCCAGTCTCGGTGGATGTGATTCATCTTGGCTGCTGTGAAGATGGAAAGGGAAGGTTCCAGCGCTACCATCCGCCACCTTGGTGTGATGCAGGCTGCTCATGAAATCATGTGTTGCTGGCATTGTGGGGCCATGTATCCTTTTGAATTGCAACACCCTAAATGTGACAAACAGCCACTTCATCCATACAAGCTCATTCTCCTTTCTCCTTCTTTATGGAAAATTGGCAGACTCCCAACCTGTTTCCATAGGAACGGGCTGAGAGACCAGGAGACCTCCAGCTGCTGAAGTCCCAGCATTAACACAGCCATGGCATCTGCTTGGCCATAAGAGAAGCTCCTGCAGCCTCTGGAGATCGCAGTAATTGGAAAATGAGTCAATTTGTGGTGGAGATAAGGAGCTGATAACCAGCTTACCTGAGGCTGCCCAGCTGATTTTAGTGGAGGATGGAGAAAGCTCCATTACTTGCCCTTGGATGCTGGGACTCATCCTGTTCCCCTGCTTCTTTGGGGGCTGCCCCAAACCTCCCACTTTCCCTGAGCAGAGGCTTCCCCGCAGGATGGCAGCATTCACTAAACCTCCAGCATCAGCCAGAGATGCCTCAGGTGTCTGCTTTGATTTGCTTCCCGCTTATGAAATGAAAAGAGAGGAAATAAATTGTGGCACAGCTCCCCCGCCTGACTTTCTGCTCCGATGCCAGTTCTCAGCTCAGGCTATTGTTCTGCAGAGTTTCATTTTAAACTCCTTTATCAGACACACTAAAATATCACTTCCTTGCTCCTGCAGGCAGCCTGTTCCTACATGGAGAGATTTGCACTTCTTAATCAGCTGATGGCGATTTCTAAGGGAAGGCAGCTCTGGGATGGGTGGTTTATCACCTGCTGTGCTGGTGTTTCATCCTCTCTGCCCCAGGGCCACGCTGTGCTGGTAAGAGTTGCAATTAGGTTTTGGCCTCCTTGCAGAAGCACCCATCAAACACTCCAGGCTCCTCATATGTGGAGTGAGGAACTGGGCTGAGCTGGTTCCCATGTTCTTCCAAGCGTTGCACTTTCTCCAGTCTGGATGCAGATGTACAGCTGGGAACCGACATGGAAAACCTCCATAACTCCAGAGCATCAGTTCCCCTAGGAGGGAAAAAATGCTTTATTTTCTTCCAATGGATTTTTATGGTAGCTATAAACATGGAGCTGGTAATGGCTGGGAGATGCTGCCCCATTCTGAGCCTGCGGCCTTGGTATGGGCACCAGAGCAAGGAGCTGTGTCCCAGAAGGGAAATTCTCCCCCTGCTTTGCTTTGTATTGCTCCCAACAGGCAGGTTCCCAGCTGGGGAAGCAGCAGAGCTATCCAGGGAATTGCACAAGCTTTTGCCTTGCTGCTCAGCAAAGGAGTGAACCTGAGCTTTGGTACAGCTCCAGCAGCTGCCATGTCTGTGGTCGCAAGACATCAAGCAGGGATTATTCATCCTGAGAGCTCCCAGTGTGGAGCAGAGGGGAAGGGGGACTCCTGGCACCTCTATGTGAAACTCATCCCCCTCAGGCATCGCCGTGCTCCAGGGATGGACACTATGCTCCCATGGCTCAAAGCTGCAGTGGAGCCCAGCAGTGAAAGGCAGGTAGGCCTGGCACATCTGCAGCAGAAGGAGCCAGCGCGCTGACTCCCACGGTAGCTGCAGTGGTGGGAAGCAGCACAGTTTTATTCTGTCTGGTACAAAAGGTACCCTTGAAAAAAGGCAGGAGAAGGCAGACTGTGGCTCAGCCACCTGTGTGGCAGGACATGCCACATGAGCATGGCCTTCACTTTAAGCTCTTGGATGCTCAGGGGCTCTTTTCATGTGGTTTTAGAGCCATCACAGCATGTGTGGCCAAATCGTCGGTGGAGTGGGCTCCTTGGGCTCCTCCTTCCCGGTGTCATGATGGCCAGGGGCTCCTTCAGGTTGGAAAGGAGCTGTGGGGAGACTGGCCACTCAAGGCATGCTTCAGATGTTGATCTCTCTTTGGCATGGCTCCAGGCTGGTCAGCCTCTCCCTTACCAAGGTGTTGACCCAGGTGATGGCCAAAGTGTTGCTGCAGGAGGTCAGATGGGGACCCTGGACAGACTGTGAACCACCTAGCTTGTTCTTGGAGGGGGACTAGCGAGGAGAAGGGGCTTCCTTTCACTCTTCTTAGTGCATCTGATGCAGTGGTTCCCAGAGTCAAATCAGCTGAATTAATGAATCCTTCCTAAAGCCAGAATTCAAAGATCTTCCTAGTACATGTCAGTTGACATGGCATTAATACTCCCTTCTGTGACCTTTACATCACCATTCAAGCCCAGGTTCTCCTTTTTGCCATTTCATATTTAATATTAAATCTGATTTATCTGCGAGAGGGCTTTATCATGTGCTCAGACAAATTGAAAGGATTTCACAGTCCATCCCTGAGGCGGAGCCATGGGTGGGAAAAGCACTGACCTGAGGAGAAAAACATTGACGTGAGGGTAAAAGCATCACATGCACCCTGGACAGACCTCTCCACCACTACTCCCTTGCCACTCATCATCACTCCAATGCCTGATTGTTACCTGTGTTGCTTGAGGTACTTGCTGACCTCCCCTTTTTTCTTCAAGCTCAGTGCTTAACAAACTCCGGGGATTGCCCGAGTCAGCAGCCACTGCTCTCCTTTCCTCTTGATTTATGTGCTGTTGAGCATAGAGAGACTCTAATGGACCATCTCACAGGGAAAAGCCTGGCACGGCTGGGTCTCCGAAGGACTTCCTTGCATGTAGGACTCCTTTGTGCCTCCCATGAGATCCCATTACATGTCTTTCACTGTTTTTTCTTTATTTGCTGCGGATAATTTTTTTCATGCAGCACGAACTGACTGCTGCCGGAGTCAGTGCCATGTGCTGATGGAGACACAGGAGGGTTGGCTGGAGGGAGTAATGGATGGCAGAGGAGATGCCAGTTGCAGATCACAGGGACATGTGCAGCACTGTAATTGGTTGGCTTGCACAGATTTCCTCCCAAACAGCATTTTTTAATCTAAAAGAAAGCAAGAAACTAGAACATGTCTTGCTTCATTCATGGCTTCCCCGGAGGCAGCAGCAGCATCACGTTAAGGAAAAAAAAGAAGGAGGAGGAAAAAATAGTCAGAAGCACCAGGTGGCTGAATATCTTGCAGCTTAATTGATTCCTCTTTAATTAGAACAAAACCTGTTGCACTCAACCAGCATTCAGTGCCAGCTTTGGAGAAAGCAGCATCTTCCCTGGCCCTGTACCAGCACAGCTTGGCATGGAGAGAGGAGAGGAACCTCAGGGAACCATGTGAAGCTGACAGTGCCTCTTCCACACCTGGGAATCGGGGCAAACTCCAGCTCCTACAACTTTCTTCAAGGCAGCAGGAGCAGGATGAAGGAGAGCCAACCATGCCAGTGTCTGTTGCACACTGAGCTGCAGCAAGGGACTTGGCTGGGATTAACTGGAGTAACTGAGACTTCACAGGGACTTCTGTGCCTGTGCCTGACCTCACTTGGGAACTGCTCACCGCTTCTCTCGCAAATCCAGTTATTTTTAAAATGAGAAAGAGCTCAGCCTTCATTTGCAGTGAAATGGCTTCTCTGCTTTTTGCCTCTTAAATTTTGACTGGATGTCCAAACCCTTGCATGGGTTGGAGACCCCCCACCTGCAGGGCTGTGTCTGGCTCTGGGGCCCCAACATAAGGACATGGAGCTGCTGGAGAGATTCCAGATGAAGCCACAAAGATGCTTCCATGGCTGGAGCACCTCTGCACTAGAGATGGGCTGGGCGTTCAGCCTGGAGAAGAGAAGATTCCAAGGAGACAGTGCCCCCTCCAGTGCCTAAAGGAGCTCCAGGAGAGTTGGAAAGGGACTTTGGTCAAAGGTCTGGAGGTACAGGACAAGGGGGAATGGCTTCCCACTGCCAGAGGGCAGAGTTAGATGGGATACTGGGAGGGAATTCTTCCCTGTGAGGGTGGTGAGGCCCTGGCAGAGGCTGCCCAGAGAAGCTGTGGATGCCCCATCCCTGGAAGTGTCCAAGGCCAGGTTGGACGGGGCTTGGAGCAACCTGGGATAGTGGAAGGTGTCCCTGCCCATGGCAGGGGGGGGGACAAGATGAGCTTTAAGGTCCCTCCCAGCTCAAACCAGTCTGTGATTCCAGCACTGGCTGGTACAGGTTAGGTGGCAATGTCAAATCTGATCCCCTGCAGCACTGGTCACATCTCAAGTGTTTTTGGCAATGCCACCTTATGGTTTTAATTCTTTGGTCCTTGTGACATGTGCAAGGGCTTCCCCTGGTGCAGGGTGGCTGTGGGGGCTCTCCTGTCCCCTCACAGCTTCTCCCCAGCAGACCCAGGAGTTGGACCCCACTCCTGGCCCTGGGTTGCTAGTTCTACTGAAATATCATCATGGATGAAGTGACAACTTGTCTGCGGGTTTTGTAGGAAAGCTCCCACCACCAACTGGCTTGTGATGGCTGCTGTTGTTCCAACACAGTGACTGCTCCCCAGCAGAAACTCCAAAATAATAATTTAAATAGTAAAGTGTCGTTTTCCACCCAGTCCCTGCTGAAAAACCTTTCTTATGGTGTGAGCATCAGGCCAGCAGTCTCTGGGAAACCAAGATGACTTCTTCCATCCGTTTAACATGTAAAGAGACACAAATGCTATTAACACTAGCCTGGCCTCTCATCAGGCAGCTCCATTCCTTTGTGGGTGCTCCCAGGAATTACAGGGACAGAAGAAGCTGATATGCAAACGCTGTGGCTGAGCAGGAAGCTCAGAAGGTGAAAAGCATCCTGCCAGCCCTTGTGCGCGGCCCTAACCCTGCTCTCAGCACTGGGCAGGGGGCCTTGCAAAAGTGGCACTGTCACAGGCTCCAACAGTTAACTAATCCCATTGGAATGGCCTGTAGCAAGAGCTGGAGCATCCCTCTGGGCTTATCAGGCTCAGGAGCTGTTTTCATGGTGCCAAGCTGTTTGGCTGATGTTATCCACACTGCTTGGAAGGTGTGATCTGGCCTGCAGACCTCACACCGATGCACTGACAACAGTAATGAATGAGCCTGTTGGTGCCAGGAATCCCAAGGCTGGGTAGATGAATTAACAGTGGAGCAGCCTTAATTTTACCTTGGAAAAGGAGCGCATCCATGATGGAAATAGCTACAGGACAGGTCCCCACCTCATTTTATCTCTGCAGCAAGTGCAGGAGAGGGTTTCCTGAATGTTTTTCTTCCTGGGTTCAAGAGCTGGGGGACCTGATCTGGGTTGCCCAGCTGGCAGTCACATCTCCTCCGCACTCACCACCCACCCCACCCCACCCCCTAGTAAGCAAAAGCTTCTCTGCAGGGAGTGAGACTCCCAGCTCCTGACTGGGGAAATGCCTGCATACAGAGGCCATAGCTCAGCACCAAAGCAGTTGCCTGCCTGATCCAAAGCCCCTGTCCCCTGCCTCCCCCTCCCTTGCCCCCAGGAGCTGCCTCCCACATCCTGCTCACTCCTAGCAGGCAGATGCTGATTCAAACCTATGCCCTGTGGAGCTGTTTGCTTGGGGTTTTCCTCTCCCTTGTGGAAGGCCAGTAGTTCCCCACTGTTTATAAAAATTCTACCTGTAAGGAACTGTTCAGCAAAACAATAGCTATTTTTTTTTCCTTTTTTCTCCCCCTTTTTTTTTCTCTTTTCCTCGGAAGTGCACTTCCCCTCCTGTCACTGCACACTCCAGCGCTGCTGCAGGCACATTGCACGGGACTGGGTAAAGATGCCTAGACCTTCACACCAACGGCATCCTCCTCCTTTCTCTCACTCCTGGGACTGGGAAAGCAAAGGGCAGGTTCAGGGAGGTGGAGATCCACGCTATGGTCATTATTACCTTTCTCTTTGGAGAAGCTTTAATCCTGAGCCATTAATAAAAACAGATTTCATGCTGTACATAAAGATTGAACACATTTTGCCTTGCCTTCATGGGCAGTGTCAGAACTACAGCTGCCTTTGTATGGCAGGGCTCTGCTGTACTAAGCCATTAGTACTGGAAATGAAGCTCCAAGGGTTTGATCACCTATCAGAGAGTCCCCTGGACTGCTGGAGGTATTTTTAGGATTTAGAGCTATTAGCTCAAAACTAAAAAAGCCGAATCTATCAATTCATCACAATTCAACTACTGCACATCACCTTCCTCCTCCTCCTTCTTTGCTGGCTCCACAAAACCCATAGCCATGTTTAGCTAGGGGAGTTGTTCCTGTTAGCATCCTCCTAGCCCACATATGGGGATGGAATTTGGGGCACCAGTCCCTCAGTTTGCCATCTTCAGAGTGAACTGAAGCCAGCAGTGCCCCATTGCCAGGCTCTGAGCGAGGCTCAAAGTGGTGCTTATTGGGAAAGGATCCAGCTTCCCCTTATCTTAACCAATGTGTTCACTTTGGGAAAGTTTTTTGTGTGCCCTTTGCACCTCAGACAACTTTTATCCTTGTTTCTTGAGAGGTGAGGGATGAACTGGAGGGAGCAGCCCAGCTCTGATGTTTGAGTAGAGTTGGGTGAGCACAGGGAGCCTCAGTGCAGAGCCAGAGGAAAGAGCATCTGCCATGCCATCAACCTCCTACACTCCTTTCTTGAGCCACAGCCCAAGAACATGGGAACCACAAAAACCCCTCACTGCTCCCATAAAACAAGGTATCTGGAGGTTCCCCCTGGTTTTACAAAGTGTCTAGCAGCTCCTGGCATGCTGGGGGGTCCAGAGATGTGACCCTAGCCTCAGCTTCCCTCTGCACAAGGGAACAGAGATGTATTCCCTTCACTGAGGTCTTCCCAAACTATGCAGATGGACCCTGAGAAGCACAAAGCTTCTTCCTGAAGATGAACAGGACAGCTCAGCACCATTGACAGGAATCACTGGACCCAGCACAACCCTCGTGGCACAAAGTTTCACTTCGGCAAGGGGTCCCTGTGTCAGGAATGCCTCCAACATTGCTCCACTGTTGGCCCCAGTAGCAGAAAGAAAAGAGCTCTCATGGCTTGCGGAACAGAAGGTCTGAGGCACTGATAGCTGTACGTATAGATCATATATTTGTGTGTGTAACTCTGCACAGAGCTGCATCCTTACACACCCGCACAGGTAAATACTTCCAGATACTGACCTCTTCAGATTAAAGTCCAAGGCACTTTTTACAGTGAACAGGTTAAAGCCATAGTTTAAAATATGCCTGTTTCTGGGTACAGCTCAGGTTTATGGCAATGCTGTGGGGACGGGCTATTGTCATATAGGCCAGTCCCTATTCCTGTCCCCCAGCTGAGAGACTGGCCCTGAAGGAGGAATGTAAGCCTGGGACTGGATCCTGACCACAGAGACATGCAAGCAGCTCCCACTGGCAGGTACATCGGCAGTGCTGAGACCCCAGCGGGGGGAAGAACACTTTGGGCGGAAGAAGGAGCAGAGCTGGGCGCACAGCTTGCAGCACCCACAGCACCAGGGCCCACAGCCAAGAGGACCCACTGGGCAGGTTGTTCTGGAGCCCTGCCTGGTGTCTCATGGGGCTCTGAGGTGGCTCATCCCATAGGGAAATAACTAATGCCATGGAGAAGCTTTTTCTCTCTTCTGCAAAAGCCCCTCTCTACAACCTTGAACCCTTTAGATACCTTTTGGGAGGGAGCTTGGAGTCAGGTGAGAAGAAGCTCAGACCAGTACAGAGCCTGGCAGCAGAATCTTCCCCTTCCCAAACTGCTGAGCAATCACCGCTGCCGCCCCCCACCAAACATACCTGGTGGCTATGGCACAGGGCTCTGAGCTGGCTGGGAGATGATGGGCAGGAGAAGCCCAAGGGAGAGTGGTGCAGAGGACCAGGAATCCCCTGGCAGCCCCAGACCTAGCTAGCAGTAGCAGAGGCTCAGCCCTGGCCTCTCAGAAGAACCAGCCTCTTTCCTCCATCAGAGCTGGTTTCTGCAGGGAGATTTCAGGTCTGGGGTCCAGCAAGGAGCCTCCAGAACTCATGGCAGCTCGTTGCTGCTAGGGCTGTGCTGGGTTTGACTGTCCTGGAAGGGTAAGACCTTCCACCAGCACAGCTCTGACAGTGGTAGCAGTGACAGCATGGCAGTGACTGCAGCTCTGATCAGGAATGGCCAGTGTAGAGACTTTCTCTGGACAAAAGCAGCAGGAATTGGTCCCATAGATGCTGCTCATTCCTGGACATGTCATGCTCTGTGTGTGAAGACTGGCCAGGATGAAGTGTGGCTGCCAAAGAGCAGTTTAAGACTTATGATCCAGTAGGGATCAGGTCCAGCAGCTCAGGGGTTGGAGGTAAGGAAGTAATGCTCTCTGAGGCTCAAGGAGTCCATAGAATCACAGAATCATTGAATCCCAGAATGGTTTGGGTTGGAAGGGACTTAAAGCTCATCTTGTTCTACCCCCTGCCATGGGCAGGGACACCTTCCACTATTCCAGGTTGCTCCAAGCCCTGTCCAACCTGGCCTTGGACACTTCCAGGGATGGGGCATCCACAGCTTCTCTGGGCAACCTGTTCCCAGCTAGAAGGCTGAGACAAAGCAGTCCCTGCAAACTCGTCTCATATCTCTTTCATGCTCAGGGTTTTGTCCTCCTATGCCACCATACCCTGAGGTTGAGCAAAAGCTGCAGCTCCCCAGGGCAGGGTGTGAAATGTGAACTGGACAGGTCCCAGTCTCTTCTCCCAGGTAACAAGTGAAAGGACAAGAGAAATGCCTGAAAGTTGTGCCAGAGGAGGTTTAGGTTGGATATTTGGAAAATTTCTTGCGTGTAAGTGTGGTCAGGCTCCGGTACAGGCTGCCCAGGGCAGTGGTGGAATCCCCATCCCTGGAGGAATTTAGAAGATGTGTGTGTGGCACTTGGGCACATGGGTTAGTGGTGGGCTTGGTGGTGATGGGTTAACAGTTGGACTTGATGTTCTTAGAGGACTTTTCCAACCTTAATGATTCCATAATTCTATGAAAATGTGCTCCACACCACTGCTTCCTCAAGAGCCTCTGTCCTGGAGGAAAAGGGGAAGTTTGACTCTTGCACAGCTTGTGCCCAGGGAGTGGAGTCTCTCCTTCAGCTGGAGGAGACAGCCTGGGGGGAATGGCTTTCCAGAACCTGGGAAAAAAGGGGAGTCTGACCTTTCCCTAGGGAGAAGCAAACCTCTGGTGCCATTGGGCTACACACGGATCCAGACCTGCTAGAGGTCAGCTTACAAGTAATGGGAATGAATACAAGGGGAATAAAGGATAACAACTCAGGTTCTGCACCTCTCCCTGCCTCCCTGTCCCCCATCCTCACTGGCAGTAGTAGCTGTACTCAGAAACAGACATTTTTGGCAGCAGCCTGGCGTTGCTGCCTGCTAACAACCGTGTTGGGTACAAAACCATAATTGAAAGTTACCATAACCATCATAATATAGCAATATATTTCATAGTTAAAATAAACTATTATGCTTTCCCCTATCATTAAAAAAGAAGCGAGCAGTACAGAGGCAAGATGCAAACCCAGGTCAAAGCTCCTTAAGTCTGGACAGAAACATCCATGAGTTTGCAGAGAGACCGTGAAATTTTTCTGGTATTTCTAGGATAGTTCCTTGCAGGCGGCGCAGGAAGGAGAGTCGCGGAGCAAAAAAGCCCTCAAGACTGCCAAAAATGGGACTGGCTGGTTTAGGTGGGTCCTGGAGGGACACTGGGGATTGGCCCCATTGGAATGTGGGGTCAGATGCTTCCCAGCTGCAGGAGGTCAGCATCTCTTTGCAATTTTCCTCTTGTGCTGTTTCTCCACCTTGGTCGCTGATCTCAGCTCTTCTCTCTGTCCCTTAGGGTATCCAAAGTGATGATCTCAGGTGTGTGGATAGAACCGGCTGGGGAGCATTCACTGGAGCTGTTTACTGGAGCCATGCCAGCCGAGGCTGCTGGTGACCAGGAGCTGCCGTCAGGGAGCAGGGCAGCAGCTCTGGGTGGGCACGCCGGGCTGGGCTGCACTGGAGGCTGCCCACCATGCCTGCCCTCACTGTGGCCTCGGGGTGGCTCTGCAGTCCCGGCAGCGGGGCTGGAGGTGGGGGTTAGTCTCGGTGCTGGCCACGGTGGAGTCCGGTGTTGAGGGTAATGGATCAGGGCTACTGGTACCAGTGTTGAAGAACTGGCAGGGGTGTGGATGAAATACAGGNGATGGGGTCTCTGGGGATTGGGATGGGGATTCAGGGGTGTGAAATGGGGGGTGCAGGGGTGGGGGTGTGCAGGGGGTGGGATAAGTGTGTGGAGGTGTGTGGGCTGCAGGGTGCAAGGTGCAGGGCATAGAGTGCAGACCCTCGGCTGCCAGGTCGCAGGCAGAAGGGTTGTTGCAGTGCAGGTTGTGCTGAGGTGAGGCCAGGGGAGGGAGGTTGTGGGGTGCGCAGGGATCCACTGCCACAGTCCTGTTGAAATCCCACTGCAGCAGCAGCTGCTCTACCCCAGAACAAGGGTGTCTTGCTCCGGTTGCAATCCCAACACTCTCACCGTGGTCCTTGCCACCTCCAGCCTTGGGGCCTGTGAGCTGACAGCACCTGTTCTTGTCTCTCTTGGTTGGATTTCCCAGACTTGATCATGAGCCTGTAGGGAGGTTCCTGGGTTCCAGCTGGCAATATTGATCTTTGAGGATCAACACTTCCTCTGGCTCTCTGATGTCCCAGGACACGTCTTCGCACCTTGCCCCATGCACAGCCCCATGCCATGGGCAGTTTGCTCCTATGTGAGGCCCAGAAAGCATTTTTCTCCACTAGCTGCCTGCAGGCCAGGGAAAATGCTGCATTTCAGGCTCTTTTTCAAAATTTCTAACGTTCACTCCATTGCTATGCTGGGAACCTCCTGACTGAGATGAGCAGGAGCTTCTGCTGGGCAAGATGGACAGGGAAGCACCCATAGGCATACAGGGAGCAGCAGCTGGGCTAAGAATAGATCGTGGAGACCTGCTGAGGCAGCAATGAATTCCCAGCCATCCATGGGATATCAGTGATACTAATTACAAGAGCTTGGAAGAGCAGCTCATTCCCAGAAGCCGAGTATCTCCCTCTAGCCAAGGACCAGTAGCAATGGGCACATGTCTACCTGAGGGCAACAGGGATGACCGTATTTGATCCCCTGCTACTAACACCTCTGCAGCACAGGGAGCTCATTTTGCAGTACTCCTGCTGTTGCCTTACAGCCTTATTCCTCCTCCTTCTCCTCCTAGGGCCAGCGTGGGGGCAGCACTCCTCACTAACTACTGCTTATTTCCTATGTAACTCTAGCTGCAGGGCACAAGGAAGTGTGAAACCACCTCACACCACCAGCAGAAAAGAAATTCTTCGGCATTGGGGGTGTAGGGGTGGTGATGCGTAAGGATGGTGTGTCTCTGCCCCTATGTGCGCACAAAATCCAGCATTATTTATGGAAGGGAAAAAGTTACAAAGGAAAACATTACAGGCTGAGTATACCTGGAGTAACACAGTGACTGATTACAATTACTGACACTGCTGGGTGAGGTGTAATTAATATTGTAATTACATGGTTACTTCATCTGTTTAAAAATATATAAATATTCTCTGCTGAGTTTTCATGGAAAGCAGCAAACACCAACCTCAAAGTTGGAGCCTGGCCTGGCTCCACGCAAGGATCCAGGAAAGCCAGAACACGACACTGGGGAAGAATTGAGGAGGAAAAAGGGAGAAATGGTGAAAGCAAAACAGAAAGTGGCTGGTTCCAGAAGCAGCCAAGTGATGCCAAGGGTACCTCAGAAGCTGAACACCAGCAAAAACTATAACGGAGTCTGAAATGCTGCACTTTGGCAGGCATGGGCAGCAGTGCCATTGCCGAGATGGTGCCAGAGAGTGCTGCTGCCCTCCACCAAACCCAGCAGAAGTGGCATGAAGGCGATGGGCTTTGTTTTAAACAGATGAAGCACCTGCCCCTGCTACCACATCACTTGCCAGTGAGCTCCTCCTTGATCCTGGTGGATTTGGCACGGCCAACAGGGCTCAAGCACAGATGTTCCCAGCACAAGTGGAGATGGTTGGAGCTGATGGGGTGTTTCATCCAGCACTTCTGAGACTGCTGCAAAGAGCCCACTGGCTTTGCAAAATGCTGAGAGGCTCCCAACAGGCAGTGATGTGAGCACCTGGAGATCCCTCCAGCACCCAGGCTGGCCTGCCAGCCCCATCACTGGCCACCAACACATTGGCTGGGGCAGCCCTGCGTGGCCCTGCACGCTGTAGGCACTGCTTTCCTGGCTCTGGCATGTGTCTCCAGGCAGGATATGACACTAAGGACCAGAAAGAAGTGTCCATTGTTCTTCCCTGGGTAGAAAACACTCACAGCTCTAGAGAATTCCCCAGGAAGGTTACAGCCAGACATTGTCACCCAGCTGTCAATGTGAGGGGGCTGTCCTGTGGGTCCTGGCAAGGAGATGGGATGGAGCATAGGCAGCGTCAGCCAGAGCCTGCATAAGGAACCCCCCACATTGGCATCTGCCCGGCGAGGTTTGGCAATGGTGAGAGGGACAGGGGGTGAGGGGAGTGCCCCCGGGAGAAAAACTCTCCCTCCGGTGTCTCCTTTGCTTCAGTGCTTCTGACTTGGTGTTTTGTTTTGTTCTGTTTTCAAATGTGAAGACCTGAGATTGAGCGTGGGTTTTCCGTCTGCCACTGGACGCCGCGGCACAGGCTGGCCCAAGGCATCACTTTCTGTCCCCTTCCTTCACCACGTGTAGAGGCACCTGAACGGGGATGCAATTCCCGATACCAAGGCGTTGGCAAAGCTCCGAGCATTGCTCGGCACTGCTGGTCCCACTGGCTCCAGCTGAAAGGTCCTGCAGCGGTTCAAGGACCAAAAGAAAGTTCACAGAGACCTCATGATCTGTGTGGAAATGCTTCCCCTGTCCACGGTGGGGCTGAGGGGCTGCGTTTTAGCAGCTGCTTGAGCTTGTGTAAGGGGTGGGGAAGGAGGTGGAGCTGACCCCAATGGGGCTCTCAGAGAGAGGTGTTTGGGGGGTGCCCACTGGCACACCAACCCCCCGGGCCTCCAGGACGGCGGTGAGCAGGCGCTGCTGCTGCTGGCGCAGCATGTCAGCCATCAGCAGGGGCAGGGAGTTGAAGCTGGCACTGAGCTGCTCCAGCTTGGATTCCAGGCCACTGATCTGCTTTTCCAGGTCCTCACTGCGGTCATTTAGCTCAGTGATGAGGTCATACATCACGTTCTGCATCTGGGGAGGGGACACAGGGAACAGCGGCAGGGTTAGTACCACGGCTGGAGGGGTTAGTGCCGCTGCCAGTGGCAGAGCTCATTCTTTTACCCCTTTCTGCCCCAAGAGCTGCCCCATCTCAGCCCACCCCAGGTTCTCCAAGGGTTCTGTGATTGCAGTTTGGCTCATCCCTGGCCATCAAAGCAAGGAAATTTTGCTGGCCCTGTGCTGCTAAGCAGTGGTATCCCTTGCAAAAAGGGTTGCAGGGAACCCCTGGCTCATGTATGTGTTTCTCTTCCTGCTTTGCAAGGGCAGCCATCTCATAGCAGCTATTCCTTGCTGACATTTACTGAGTCAGAGCATTTTGCGGTCAGCCAGGTCTGCTTTAGTTTTTCCGAGTGAAGAAAAACACTCAGATAGTCTGGCCAAGCCACAGGGTCCCTGTGGGACTTGCCTTCGAGAGGTCGACAAGGGTGTTGGCTTGGTCACTCAGCTTCCTCTGCTCCATCTTCACGCTCCGTAACCTGGGGAGAAGGAAAGAGCACATGGCTGTACTCCCTCTCCTGTTTCAAACTGCATCTGGAGACCTGCCTGCATCCCAATGCAGGGCAATGGAAAACTGTCCCCATGCCCCTGCCAGGGACAGGATCCTGGTTTATCTGGAGCTCAGTCTGCCCCCAGCCCACCGCACAGCCTCTTACTGGTGGATGGCTTGTAGGAACTTCCTCTGGTGCTTCCTGACTTTAGCATGGTCGATCTTCTTCAGCAGCTTGGTGTGCTTGTAGATAAGCCACGTTTCCCGCAGGACGTTGGCTGCTGCGTTCTTGATCTGAAAAGGAAGAGTTGCTGCAGGTCACCAGCCATGTGAGATTTCACAGAGACACTGGTCTGGCTCTGCCATGAACCAGTGTTGCAAGAGCACTTGATCTGCCCCAGCTGGAGTGAGGCGCTCGGCTTCGCACCCGTACGGTCTCCTGGACTCTTGCAAGGGATGATGGGCAGTTCAAGCAGGAGTAAGAGAAGGCAGAGCTATCAGTCCCTGGTGCACCCACATCCCCGTCCTACTCTGCACTCATGCTCCAGCACCTGGCTCTTTGCCTACACACAAAGCCTCAAGAAAAAAATCTCCAAGTTTTTCTTGATTCCTGCACCCATCTGCCGTTCTTGGCAGGTCCCAGTTGGGACTAGGATGTGACTTCCGCAGACTCTCCAGCTAAACTGCAGCTCTGCTGCTCATTCCAGGAGGAATTGGCTGCCGTCTGCCTGGCATGGAGCCTGCAGATCAATATCAATGGCCAGTGGAGGGGGGCTGACCAGCTGTTTTGCTTTCCCAGCCTGGTCACACCAAGGTCCTGACTATTCCTGGGGTGTCAGGGCTCTGTCTGGGACTCTGCTCTCTGGGGTGAAGTGGGTGCCCTGGTTGCATCCCACCACTGGTTTCCTTTCCAAGGGCTGCACTGATGCTCATTTTGCCACCATCCCCTCTAAAACATATTCTAGTGTGCAGAGCCCATCATACGACATGCCACTGTTGGTTTGCTGATCCTTTGCCATGACAAGGCTGCCAAGACCAGAGACCTCCTGCAGCTCCCACATGCTACCAGGGATGTGACACCAGACCCTGTATGACAGTGACCCCATGGACCCCTTGGACAGTGACCCCACTGCAGGCTCTGGGTCCCTCCTCAGAGGAGCCTCACAGTGTGGTTCTTATCTGTGGTGGGCGCTGAATCACCAAAATCCAGTTTTCTTCCTGACAACAAGAGAAGCGAGATCATGCTCTGGAAGAGGAGGGAGTATGGTCCCAGAGGGAGCATCACCTAAATCCCTGGAACAGAGCTGGTGCTCTTTGTCTCAGCGTAACACTTTTGCCTGTGCTGCATCCACAGCACTTGGACAACGCCCTCAGCAGTGGTTCCTGCAGGACCCACATCCAAAGATGCCAACACCTTCCTCTCCTGTTGTAACCTCACTCAGAGATGCTGACACCTTCTTCTACTGTGATACCCACAGGATCCAGAGGTGCTTACACCTTCCTCCTGCCACGGTAGCCCAAATCCCCAGCTCCTGGCACACAACATGGCCCCCACTCCTGCTGTTCCCCATGGCACCTTACCCGTTTTGTCAGTTGTGTGTCCATCATGAAGTTGTGGACGTGCTTCTCAGCTTTGGTGAGCTCCAGCTTCCTGGCCACCACAGCCACCACCAGTGCTGTACATCCAGCACCCTGTGCAGGGACATCAGTTGGGGAAACAGTTTGTCATCCTCTTGTAACACCAGCACTCCCACCCTCATCCTTGCAATCCACTAATTAACTAAAGCTACATGTCCTCCCCATTATCCTAACAAGGAGATATTACAGAGCCTGGGTGTCCTTGAGTGGCTGATGATGGGCTGCATAACTAGTGGGAGAGGCCAGGGCTATTAACAAGGTCAGCAATGGTCAGTGGTGAGCCTGTGCCACTGTGGGCCAGAGATCTGCCCCATGCCAGTGCCCTGTGGGATGGGGAGCCCTCCACTCCCAAGAGAGGTCTGGGGTGGGAGAGCAGTGGGGAAGCACCAGGCAACATGGGTGAGAGCAGAGAAGAGGCCCCAAATCAGGACCTTTCAAATTGCCATATATCCCAGCTGCACCAGCTGGGAACTCACTTATCCCAGCAATTAGGGCCAGATCTGTGTGGCAGCCATCATCTCTGGTGCACATTTGTGCCAAGGTGCTCTTTCCAGAGCCTCCCTGCTGTGCTCCTGAGCTCTGCTCACTGCTGCTCATACCAGCTGAGCTGCTTCCCCATAGTGCTCTGGCAGAGCGCTGTCAGCCTGGCAAGCTCTCCTTAATTTAATAAAGAGTCATTAATTAACCTGATACCCTGAGCTGAATCCTTCAGCATCCTCAAAGGTCCTGCTGCACACTCTCAACTCCCACCACCACTCTCTTCCTGGCAGGGCGACTACCCCTGGTGCTGTGACTGGGGAAGCCCAGCAAAGCCTCCAACCCCAGTGGACATGGGTGTCTCCATTCCCAGGGGTGGGGGGGCTGTGCTGGGTGTGGGGGGACACTTTGCCAGACGGTGTCTCGCTTCAAAGTAACCATTGGTTGGGGAAGAGCTTTGGGAGCCTGCAGCACTGGAATCCCCTCAGCTGAGCCAGCAGCTTCTCCTCTGCTGGCAATTGCTGCATCACCCCCATCCTTAGGGATTTTCTCCCTTGCTTGGCTCCCACCAATAATACCAGCCTTGCTGCGTCTGACCTCATCCAAGACTGATCAAAGACTTGCAGATAATATAGAATTAATACCCGTTGGTGGACCCTCCACAAGTGATGGTACTCATGGGGTGTCAGCTCGGGCCCTAGCTGGGAGGAAGGATGGCTCCATCCCCAGGGCCTGGAGCTGAGGTGGGCAGAGCTGGGGTGCTGATGGCTGGGGTGCTCCTGTGGAGGAGCCGTGACCACAGGGCCCCCAGCTGCTCCTTCAGCAGCCCGGGCTGGAAAGTCCCGCAAGCCACGAGATCTCATGAGTGCCTTGGGGCAGGTATGCTGGAGGCCCTGGAGAATGGTGACCTTTTGGCCAGAAGGAAAGGAAGCCATGGCAGATGAGCAATGGAAGCCAGATGGTGTGGACCAGGACGGCCAAGGGATGCTCAGGTGCCCTTCTGCTCCCTGGTGACATCACTGACTCCACCAAGGGCCATCTACCTTACTGAATGTGGGTCCAAATCCACCTGAAATTCATCAGCCAAGACAACTCTATCAACTTCCAGGCTATGAGACCTCAGCCTGGAAGCCATTAGGTCTTGTACATGGACAAAAGAGCTGGGAAACAGGTCCCTGTAAAATCCAGTGGCCCCGCCTCTGCAATGGAGAAGGCAGAGCCCACAGAATGGACAGCCAGCTTGGCATGGCCCTTACCATTATGCCAGTGAGCAGGCAGACTCCCTTCCCACAGTAGGTGTGTGGGACCATGTCACCATAGCCAATGGAGAGGAAGGTGATGGAGATGAGCCACATGGCACCCAGAAAGTTGCTGGTTACATCCTGCTGGTCATGGTACCTGCCAAGGAGACATGGACATCAGTGTCACAGCAGGGGACAGGGATGGATGCGGCAGAAATCCATCTGCTGGGGGTACCTGGGCACAGTGGCTCCCCCGGCACGGGCTATGCTTGGGTACAGGATTAACAATACAGTAAAATGTGCCATAGTAGCAGTGGTTGCACAATTTCTGGCACTGGAAAACCCACATGGACAAAATGAGAGCAAAAACTCAAAGGGCTTCTGCTTTCAGTCAGACCTGTCACCACATCCCAGCCCTGCTGTGTGTCCCCAGTGCCACATGGTGCTGCAGCGAGAACTGGCTGATGGGAGAGAGCTGTGGCTCTGCAAAGCCCTTGACCAGAGTAGCCCACTGAGAGCATCCTCGCCTGCATCCTGCTGCTGCTGCAGCCTGGGCTGTGCAGCCCCAGAAGACAGTGCTGTCAGCAGCACCAAGCAGAACTGCTAGGGATGGATCCTATTGAGCCTCTGGCATGTGCTTGGCTTTCAAGAACAAGAGAACAGCTCATACGCTCAAGACACAGCACATGTGGAGTGGCTGCAGCTTTGGGAATGCTGCAAATTTTCCAGGTCCCTGCTGAGATGTGAGGTCAATGACCACTCTGGCTGTCTCAGACATTGGCTGCGGCTCCTCCAGCAAACACGCAACCAGGGGCTCCAGCTGCCTCCAGCTCCTCAGGGCTGGTGCAAGCACAGCCAAGCCATGCAGGTACATTTCCTGAGGGATGCAGTGCTGACTCCTGGCAGCGGAGCAGGGCCTGGCCCAGTCTGCAGTGGGACTCAGCCCTAAGTCAGCAGGGGCAGGCAGTGCCTTTACCCCACTATGAACAGGATGGTTGTTCTGCCCCCCCAGCAGGCTTCTCCCAGCCTCTTCACAGAATCCAGAGAGGGAAAACAGATGGAGCTTTTGGCAGTCCCAACTCCCTCACTCGCAGAGCAGTTGAGTTTTCTCCTCTTCTGAAATGTTTTTTTTCCTCAACTGGAGACTCAAATGAGATCCTGGTGCAGGAGAAAGCACCCTCAGCCATGGTGAGACTCACTCTGGGCAGGGTTGGCCAGGGGAGCTAGAGCCCATAAGCACAGTGGAGCTCCCCAAAATTCCAGCGCCAGCGGTGGGGCATGCACGCTTATCCCAGCCAGTGTATTCTCCTGTGGAGAGCTGAGCTCACCTCATCCCACAGGATGGAATGTCCTGAGGGGACAACCCCAAGAGCATCATGATGGACAAGGGGGTTACAGGCCTACTGGACAGAGGGACATTTTCTCTTCTGAGCAGCACTTTGAGCAAGAACTGATAAACCAGCGGGGCTTGCATGCGCCACAGCTAGTGTGGGCGGGAAGAGGGGCCACCTGCTTATACCAAGGGTTGCTGCAATCAGTCAGACCCCAGCACCGCTTTCTGTTGTCCCCTTGTCTGCCTGCCCCCACGAAGGCCATGGCCACCCTCACCACCGCGGTGGCTCTAAGCATCATCCTATTGCCACGCCATGCCATGCCACTGTGGCAGCACCCTCTCAGCTGCATCGACCCCATCGCTTCGGGCAGCCCCAGCCGGTGCTCCAGGCTGGCTGCGGCCCCGTCCCGGGAGCGGGCTGGCTGCACGAACAGGCACATGTGCGAGCACACGTGCGCGCCGTCGGCGGGCAGGCCCGGCAGCGCTGGCGGCACCGCAGGCACCGCGGGCGGCGGTGGCCGGGCGAGCAGGCGAGGTTGCTAAGCGACTCTCTGCCTTCGGAGAGGTGCGGCCCCGCGGTACGCACGGGAGGATGCTGCGCCCACAGACACTGGAGACCACAGACCACAGTGCCGAGGAGACATGCCATGGCCGTGCCACCCCAGCCCGAGGACCATGTCTTGGAGAGGCACAACAACCTCTAAGCTGCCTGGCCCCAGTTGGTGCTGGTTGGAAATGGTCCTGCAAACCACAGCAAATTGGTTTCCAGTGCCAGCGACATCAGTGTGGACGGGGGGGACACATCCTGGGTAGCCCTTGTGGGAGCTGTGTGACCCCCAGGGCTGGTGTTTGCACAAAGGATATTGCATCCCTCACACAAGGAGCACGTCCCAGGGGTTCTGCGTTCCCCCAGTCCTGCATCCCCCAGGACTGACGCATCTCCAGCCCACCTGGGTTCGCTTCTGCCACTCTGTACATAGAGGGAGGTGATGGCAACTGCGGTGCAAATGATCTGCAGTACCTTGTCTGCATAATTTCTGGGTCTTTTTGTTTCTAATAGTTCTTTATTGCATTTTCCAGCCTAAGCCTCACCAGGTGGGGGTTTACCCTCCTGTGTGTGTCCTGGGTGCCTGTCTGCCTGCTCCCTGTTTAGGAGGCATAAACCACAATGTCTCAAACACAATTAGGCAGTGCTTGAGGATCCAGCTCATAAGGATAGCATCATTAAGGGAGGCAGGAAGGCAAACATAGCCAGTAAAAGCTCATAAAATCACAGTGTGCCATCCCACACCACTGCTGCAGCACTTGCAGCTGCCCTAATGCCCCTTTGCAGCGTGACCAGAGCAACAGGTCCCACCCTGGGGAAGAGGAGGGGTGGCCTTCCTCTCACTTTGCAAGCAATCTGGGTGTCCCAGGCAACCCTGGGGTGCCAGTTGGTGTGATGCCTCGCACCTTAGTTCCAAGGATGACACAAAGCTGCCACAACAGGACAGCTTGTGGAAGACCTGCCCTCCCTGCCCCAGGTGCTGCTGGCAGCTTGCACTGTGGCTGTGGAGAAAACCTTCTGGCACAGCACTGGGATGCCACCAGCGCAGCCCCCTGGTTCCCTCTGCAGACAGAGTGGTGGCAGGTCCCTGAGAGATGGAGGTGCAGTGATACCCACCAGGCCGGTCGCCACAGCAACCCCAGTGCTGAGCACGCTGATGCTGGCATGATGCCATCAGGCTGTGGGTTTGTCACCGCAGTGTTGTCATGGCAGTCAGTTGCAGTGATGCTAGAGCCTGAGCCAGGCCCTGTCACTTACCATCAGCACCTCTGGCCTCTCCCCATACACAGCCCCCCAGCTCCCACCATTCTCCATGTCCCCCACCCATGCTCCTGGGGCTTCTGGCACCACACACTGTCCCCTTGCACAAGGACCCCACCTGGCCCAGGTACTGCACTGTGAGGACAGGGCTGACCCTGTTCTGCTTTCTGCCTGCGTAGACAATTTATCATCTGGTAACAACAGGGCTTGGTGGAGGGAACCAGTGGCTGCCAAGGCCCAGAGCCCTGCATCCCTCCTACAGGGTGTTGGGACTTCACATCTCCATTGAGCATCCCAAACTGCCATGAATCCTGAACCACAAACTGCTGAGCATCCAGAACCACTGCACATCATCATGCATTCCTGAACTGCTGCACATCCTGAACCATGGAGAATCCCAAACCTCTGCACATCCCAAACTGCTGCTTGTCATGCTCACATCCTGAACTGCTGAGCATTCCAAACCACCAAGCATTCTGAACTGTTGAGCATTGTGAACTGCCAAGCGTCCTGAACTGCCACGTACCCCAAACCATTGCTCATTCCGAACCACTGGGAATCCCAAAGCACCATGCATCCCAAATCCCTCTCACCTCTCACACACACGAACTGTCCATGCAGCGATGATCCAGAGGGAAATGCTGAAGACCAGCAGCACCGTCCCAGGGCAGATGGTCATGAGTGTCTTCATGACAAAGCGGGTGTTGAAGTTAATCTTGTTGAGTGCCCCAATGCTGCGTGAGGAGGCATCAGTGAAGAGCTTGCTGTGCAGCAGCATCACCCGAGCAATCAGGTAGAGGCGCAGGAACATGGGGATGGACAGGATGATGTCCACATCAGCCTCTGCCCGAGATGGTGTGTAGGAGAAAGCCAGGCGAGCTGTCCAGAAAAATTTGTACTCCCCAGGGATGGGGTGTATGGCACAAACCAGCATCTCCAGGCTGATGTAGAGGATGCGCTCATACGTCATCGCTATCCGCCAGTCGTCAGCTCCATTGTCAATCACAAAGAGCTACCGAGATGCAAAACCACATGATTACTAGTGGCCCCAGACAACTTGCCCACTGGCATCCCTCCCTCCACAGGCAGTGGGGGTCTGACACCAGAGCCAAAAGGAGCTGTGTGTGGCTCATCCGGGAACACTGGGGATGGATGGAGAAGAAAAACATGGGAATGAGCCGCCACCAACCTCTCTGCTGCCCTGATAACGTGTGTCAGGGATGGTCAGGTTGCAGGGGACACCAAAAGCTTTAAGGTGCCTAGCCTGGAGCACACACCCAGGCACAGCATGGAGACAGCTCACTCAAACTCTGGCTGTCAGGAGCCTACCTCCTGGAATGTCCTCCTCACCGAGGCCACAGAGATGGGCAAGCCGTGGTGCCACAGAGCACCAGCATGAGCCTCCCCAGACCCTCTGCTCCTGGTGCTGCACTGATTTCATGGACAGTCACCACACCCTGAGTGCCAGGGCAATTCCTGGGGAGTGAACGCCACAGTGAGAGCATCCAGCTGCTGACGGAGATGGGATCCAGTTGTCATGGCAACTGATGGTTCATCCTGGGTACACCAGCTCCTCTCCCATCACCAGTGATGGAGTTGGGGTCTCTGCAGGAGCTGGGGAGATGGCAGCTCAGTTGGCCTCTCTGGGATGCCATCAGAGCCCTGGGAGTCACCCACCCTGTCCTACCTCGGCAGGGCTGTCCTGAGGCTGCCATCAGCTTCTCCCTGGTGCGATGGGGACACCAGTATCACCCAAAGCAGCAGGAACGTGCTCAGGGCCTCTCTGCAAGCAGCACTTGGCAAAGAAGCCACCAGGAAGGGATCCAAGTGGGATGTGGCAACCGGTGCTACTGTCCACGTCCCCAACCCTGCAAGTATGAAACGATGCTGGCTTGCTCACGGATCCAGGGCTGCACACAGCCAGGGCAGTGGATGAGTGGTGGGTGGGGATCATGGCCCCAGCTGGCACTGAGCCCAGGAACAACCTTCCTGCCCGGCCAGAGCCCCAGTGCACCTGTGCCAGCCGCCTTGCTGGCACAGCACGGCACTTGGTGCTCTCCCTGGGGATGGCAGGAGCCACGGGGACTGGCTCACGGAGTGGCTGTCCCAGCCACCTCCCTTTCTGTAGGGAAAACTCTGCTCCTTTTAGCTGCTTTGTTTGAGAAATTGTTTACAAAAATGCTCCAAGCTGTCAAGGGAGATCCTCAGGCATTTAGCAAGCTGACAGCCTATTCCTTCCTGGAAAAGGGTGTTAAAATAAACAAATTAGCAAGAGGAAAAAGGCAGGAGCCTTTTGACTGCATGGTGGGGGGTTACCATAAGCCAGGGAAGGAGCAAGAGAGGATTTGGGCAGGATTCCCCCGAGCCAGCCCCTCTCAGTTCTGTACCTGTAAAGCATCAATATGGGTTTCCATGGAAACCTAGTGTGGTTCGGTGGTACCAAAGGGGGCATTCCCCGACATATCCAGCATCACTGGCTCCAGCAGGGGAAGGAACAAGAGTGTCGGCCACCATATCTCCAGACAAACAAAGCCCAAGAAAAGCTACCAAGACACCTCATGGTGACTAAAGTTTCACCAAAAGCATAAACAGCCCCAGGCACTCCAAGTACTGGGACAAGAGGTCTCTGCCCCCCAAAACACCTTGGTGGGAGCTGGTAGCACTGCCAGCACTGCTCTCCTTCACACGTTGTGATGATAATGTGGTGCTGGCAGAGGATAGCAGAGAAACTGAGGCACAGGAAGACCTTCAAGTATCCCAAAGGACTAATTAACACAATTAGTAGGATGACAGAATCACAGAGTGGTTTGGGTTGAACAGGACCTTAAACCTCATCTCATTCCAACCCCTTTCATGGGCAGGGACACCTTCCACTAGACCAGGTTGCTCCAAACTCCACTCAACCTGGCCTTGAACACTCCCAGTGATGAGGCAGCCGCAGTTTCTCTGGACAAGAGAGGAAGATGGAATCCTGAGAGAAGAGGCTGAAGTCATTGTTTCCCAGAGGCTGGGAGGTCTGACAAGTGCCATGGCCAGGCGAGCACAAGAGGTACAAGAAGCTGAGGATTTACAGCTCTGGCAGCCCCATTCCATTTCTGTTGGATTATCAGCAATTCCTTTATAACACTTTATAACACATAGGGCAACAAGCAGCCAGCACAACTTCATTTGGAGCAGATCAAGTCAAATTCATCTAATTCCCTGTCTTGCTAGTAACTGGCCTGGCAGAGCAGCCAGGACCATGGTGAGGTTTAGACCCTGGGTGCAGAGGGACAGCAGTGGAACTTTGGCTCTGGTCAAGGCAGGAGAGGTAGGATGACCTGTGTGCTGCCCGGGTGGATGTTGTGTTTGCACAACCCACTGCCAGGAACAACAAGTGGAGGAAACAGTGAGCACCGGGGGCACGGCTCACCCGGCTGACCCCAACCACCGTCATCCCGGGGTAAATATTATTCCAGCAAGAACCAGAGCTCTCAAATATTTGCCTTGAGTAACTCACCCCCAGGCTTGGTCCCCATGCGGGCAGGCTGAGCTGGAGTGGGGGCTGCCAGGACAGAGGCAGGTAGGGAGTGGGATGCTGCTGCCAGCCCCCTGTATGGCAAAATCCCTCCGTCCTCCAGCCCCAGGAGGGACAAGGTCGGATTATGATGTACTCAGGGCCAGGGGCTTTGACATCCCTTCCCAGGATGCTCCTTCTCCTGACTGGTGATTCATTCCTCCCATGCCTGAAACAGGCTGGCATTGTGCCGAAGCTAGGTCGCACAGGGAAGCACAGCCTTCCTGGAACAAACTGGGAGTCCTTTAACTTCCCAGGGAGGAAGAGAGTGTGCAGCCCTGATTAGGAAAGGATTTCATGGCTTTTCTTGGCACTTCGACTGGTCTGAGCCCTTCCTGGCTACAGTCTCCCCCAGCCACCAGCATAACTGCCAGGCACCTGGGGCCCAGACAGACCCCCTCGGTGCCTGGACTGACTGCCCCCCAAGAACCATCACTGCCCCCCAAGACCCTGACAAAGAGGAATGAGGCTCCAGGATGGAGCAGGATGTAAGCTCAGGTGCTGTGTCCCGCTCAGGTGGTTAGCAAACCCCACAGCCCACCCCAGCAGCCCCTCGCTAGGCACTGATGATGCCAGGACCTACCTGCACCTCCCGTGTGTGATAGGCGATAATGAGGCCCAACAGGATGACGGTGGAGAGGCTTATAAGGCATTTCAGGGCCAGGGAGAACATGGAGTCCTGCAAGGTGAAAGCAGGGAAGGCATTAGGGGGTACACAGCAGTGGGACTCTGCTGGCACTAGACTCCACACCCCAGAGAAGATGCTGCCCCCCCAACACCTGCTATCCCTATCCTCAACGGCACTTTTGCTGCTTCAGCTTCCCCGCTAAGCAGCTTGACATGGTAGTAAGAGCACCATCAGTACCATCAGCATCACTTGCACCGCCAGCATCACTGGCACCCCTGGTACCACCAGGACCATATGCCCTCTCTCCAAAACTCTTTTAATTCTATTCTGCTGAGTGCAGTTCCCAGCCTCCCCTCTGAGATGTGTGATGCCAGTGCCCTGGCCCCATCTAGCCTGAGCCCAGTATTATGGTATCCAAACAGATGATCTAACTAGACCCTCCTGCTACTTAGTCTTATGTAAATTAAACCAGTCACTGATTCACTGATGGCTGAACTGGCGGGTCCCCAGGACTCCACTGGGAAAAGCAGGAGTCACTGTTCCCTTTGGATACTGGTAAACTCATGTGCAGCCCAGCCCCACTGATGCTAGGGCATCGGCAGCCCTTCCCCAAGGTGTTATTACCAAACCAACCTGCCTCACTACTGCACTCATCCCACACCTCCACGCCATCCCCAGCATGCCGAGCCCCAGCATGGTGAGGCCTGGCACACTCATGGCATGCTAAGACCTGGCACACTCATGGCATGCTATCCTTGGCTCCCCAGTGTGCTGGGCTGGCTTCAGCCTTGCTTGGCTCCCTCTCCCCAGTGTTCCTCATCTCCACAGGGTGTTTGCATGCAGAGAAGGGACTATTTGCTGCGGAGGCGGCACTGCATTGTTAACAACTTGGCTCTGGCTGTGCAATTGTTTGGATATAATGGCTGGTGCTGAGAAAAGTGCTGGGACTATGCACTAGCTATTAACAGGCAAACTCCAGGGCAGCGTCGTGCCAGGGTGGCTCTGGCAAGACCCTTCCCAGGGGCACAAACCCTGCCTGACACATGGGCACCCACCGCCCCACGTGGCAAGTGTTACATACTGCATTTACCAATGCCTCCTGCCAGTGCTGGGTCTGAAGAAACCTGTCAGGAAGAGCCGTTCCTGGATCCCATGATCGCAGCAAACAACATGGGGTCTTGGCCGAAGTAGGGCAAGACCTTGGCACCCCTGGCACATGTCCTGCTCCACCGTGTGGGTGGCAGGATGCTTCACTCCAGTGGTGCTGCACAGGTGGTGGGAAGCAGCAGTATCGTCCTGTGGGCAGGAGAGGCCCTGTCCTGCCCACAATCAATTGACAGGCAGGGAGCAGGCAAACCTTGGCCACTGTGTCCTTGCTTCCCAGTTCAGCCCTGGCACCCTCTGGCTGGGAGCATGAGGTGGCGTGGCTGAGGCCATGGGGCAGAGTTGGAGCTGCGCTGACATCCCCGTATGCACAAGGGCAGCCAGCCCTGATCACACGCACTCCCACACTCACGGTCACGTCCCTGCCGGTGAGTTCTGGTTTCTCACCGGGGGCTGTCGTGGCAGGATTTATACACAGTCGCCGGCTGCTGCAAATCTGGCCAAGGGCCTGCAGAGGCCAGAGCCAGGGACTCTTCTGCACCCTGTGGTTGTTGGCACAATTGTTTGTGTCACAGTGGGGCAGGGGCCCAGCAGCGTGTCACAGCTGCTGCATGGCAGCAGCGCTGACTCACAGGGTCTTCCCCAGCTGACACAGCAGCTCAGCATGGTGGGGCCAGCGAGCATGGTAGCGGTGCTGCTGGCAGCTTGGTAAGGGTGGACAGTCCCCCTGGTGCCAGGCATGCAGGCACATGGAGCCTGTGAAGGTGGCTGTGACTCAACAGGTAGGAGATGCAGATGGGGGATGGTGGTTTGGCTTTGCTCCTGCCAAAGGGGAGTGGGAACCACGAGAAAAAGGTGCTGGCATTGAAGCATCTTTCTCTCTCGGCAAGGGTGCCAGGGATGCCAGCTTGGCACCAAGGCATGCCCCTGCCTCAGACAGAGCAGTGGAACTGCTGCCCGCAGCCCCCACACACCCACTGACCCTGGCAGCCATGGAAAGACGGGGCTCAGTAATCGCCCCACCAGGCACCTCGGCGGGGAGGCAGCAGGGTTCCCCAAACCCAGGACCCCAGCAACATGCCTCCCTTCCTCCACCTCCTCTGCTCACACTGCCCTCCCCACTGCCCATGTCAGATAATGGCAGGAAGTGGTGAGCAGCCCCTTCCCACCCTGCTTCTTCCCCTCCACTGGTGGCACCATGGCATGGGGACCCCCGCTGGCTGTACCCCAGCCCCCTCAGCAGTGCCGTCCCGCTGACGCCCATGGGTGCTGGTGGGGGTGCTGATGCCTTCCCCTTTCTGGATAGGTATAAATAACATGACAGATGTCTATACAAAGAGTTATTCATATCGCTGCCAACCAGCGCAGCCCGGGAGCAGGAGCTGGAAGGGACGTGGGGGGGAGAATTATAAATAAAAGACACTGTCCTGCAAAAAAAATGGAAAAAAAAAGGCAGGAAGGGGTGTGGGGGAGGAGGCGGAGGAGGGAGGGGGTGCTTTGCTGCACCGCTGAGGGCACAGTGCTTTTGAGGAGTGCACTGCCATGCCAGCAACAGGCACCACAGACCTCAGTGGGTCGGTGCCTGCTGCTGCAAGTGCATGGGGCAGGACTCGACAGAGCACACACCGGCTCACAGCCCCCACACCTTCAGCCAGGTGGTCACCCTGTCCAACACCTGTGGCTGCGGCATCTACTAAAGCTCTGGAACATCCTGTCAGTCACCAGCCAGCCTGTCTGACCCTGTTCCACTCCAGGTGGGCCAAACAGCTCCATGTTTATCCCATGGGATACTAGATGGGGCAAATGGCTCCATTCTCACCCCACCAGGCACCATCTGGTACCACCAGCCCCACACACACATATCCCTGGCCCCGTTGGTACCTTGGAGTAGAGCCCCCAGGAGAGTTCGGTCTCAATGACCATGACGACAATGCCAAACATGCCGAAGATGAGCGCGTAGTCGCTGAGGCGCTTCCTCTTCTCGAATAGTGCCCGGCGGTGCCCAAGCCGGTAGCCAATGTTCTGCGTCTTGCGCTTGGGCCCCTTGGCAAAGGTGGTGGGGGCCGGCCGGACAGGCGGGCGGGTGGGGCGGTGGGTGGCAGGCGCATGGTTGTCCTCGCGTGAGACAACAATTTCGGGGGGTTCACCGGCACCAAAGAGCTGCAGGGGTTGTGCCTCCGGCTCGGCCTCGATGAGGTTCCGTCGGGATGCGCTGAGTCGGCTGAGGGGCTTCATCACCCCCCCGCTGTACTTGCAGGAGCTCATGGCAATCTCGGTGAAGGGGTTGCTGGCGGTGGCCGTTCATCCCCCGGTAACGGGCAGGGACACCGACCATCCTCCTCCAAGTCCCCCACGCCCGAATCGTGGAGATGCCCCGATGTCTCCATGACGGCGGTACCGGCGCCGCTTTACAGGGCACCGGTTCCGCTTTACTTGCCACCGGCCCCGTTCGCTGGATCATGAATGGGCTCCGTGCTCTCGCCGCTATCGCCGCCGCCACCGCCCCCGCCGCTGCCGCTGGCCCGGCCCCGCAGCGCCATTGGCCACGCTGGGGCTCCCCGCAGGCTGACATCATCCCCGCCCGCTCCCCGCTTTGTATCTCCCCCCCCCCATCACACCCCCGGTTCCTGCATCTCTGCGGGGTCGTTCGGGACTTGTAGTGTACCGGCTTGCACCAGGCGCCGGTACCAGTGCGCCCCGACAGACAAGTCCCGAACGACCCCTCATCTGTTTAACCCACTGGGTTCCTGCACGGGCATCTCCCCTCCTTTTATATAATCCCCCTTAATCCACTTATAGAGGCTGGAGATTATGAGCAGCAGCTGGAGCAGGTGTTCCCATTCTGGGGGTGGGTCACCTCATGGATGGGGGTGTGGGGGTGTGTGTCTCACGATGTCCCCAAGGTCGGGGTCAGGCTAATGGTAGACCCAGAGTATGGGATATATATACACAGATGTATATATAGGGCCCTAATCCCTCCTCAAAACCTCTGGCCCACCCAGGAACCACCACCCCCATCCCCTGCTGTGCCCAGCTGTTGCAGGAGAGGAGCAGATATGAGTGTAGGAGTTTGGAAAGCAGATAATCCATAGGGAATTGGCTGCTAGAAACCCTATTAAAAGACACCATGAAACATCTAGCTGGTGACCCCCTGCCTGGACAGAAGGTATTGAACTGCACTTCTGCCTCCCAGAAGCTGGGAAACCCATGGCAGGGGTGGGGCAGCATCACCTGCATGTCCCTTCCCCAGAAATGAGACACAGGCCCAGCGTGGCAGGGGTTCTCAGTGTCAGAGCTTTATTCCAGAACAGGAAGCATTAGCAGGAGGTGGAGGGGGAGATGCTGAGGGGTTGGGCAGGGGGGGATGATGATGCGGTCTCCAAGCCCCAGTGGAGAGACATGGAGCTATAGGCTCTTGTGGAGTGACTGCAACAGCACCTCCAGCTGCTCGCCCAGGGCCACCTTATCCCCGTCATTGGTGATCACCCAATCAAAGGCCACTCCCTGGTCCAGGCCGCACTCAGATTCAGCGTCGTCCACCCCTAGCAGCACAGAGCCCAGGGAGGCCCCAAGGATGGTCAGAATCTGTCTATCTGTACCCCCCACTATGGCCTCACCCCCCAGAGCTGGGGGGCTTGATCCAAAGCCTCTTGCTCCATGGTAGTGGAGGCAGCAGACCTGTGCCCATGGGGCAACGCCAGTTTTGTTGTCACACTTGGGGAAGCTGCCCCTCACTTACTCACCAGTGACAAAGACCCAGTTCCTCCTCTTCCTTGTCTCCTCAGTAGCTACCACGCGCACAGTCTGCACCACGTCCCCATAGACATCCCGGAACCATTCCACATCCGAGAGGCGCCGTGTGTCACTCACCACCTGCGCAGGGGCTCCATCAGCACCCATCCTCTGCCCCCAGTGCCCCTGGGCACTCCCCAAAACTCACCCACACTGGCTGCAGCGCCCCCTCCACTGCTGCCCGGCAGAAGAAGCCAGGGTCGGTGAGGCGCTTCTCCTCACCCCAGCGGATCATGTCCTGACGGAACATCTCCTTGTAGGCACTGGCATCCAGGAGTCGCTGGAAGTCAAGACCATGCTCCTGTGGGGAAGGGGGATCAGCAGGCATGGCCTGGGCCAACGACCATGGCATGGCACAAGCCACGGCTGTTGTGACAAGCCATGCCTCAGCACAGCATGGCAGAATGGCATGGCTCAGTACAGCACAGTGTGCAACAGCTTGGCACGATGTGGTAAAGCATGATCATAGGATGGCACAACTTGGTGCAGCATGTCCTGACATGGCTTGGTGTGGTGCAGCACGGCACAGCTCAGTACAGCATGGCAAAGCATCAGATAGCACAGCACGGTGCGGCAGGGCAGAGCACAGCTCAACACTATGTGGCATGGTGTAGTACGGCATGAGCATGGGAAGGCACAGAACAGCAAAGCACGTGCCCTGGTACAACTCAGTGTGGCACGGCATGGCTCAGTGTGGTACAGTATGAGCGTGGGACGGCACAGCTCGACGGGGTGTGACACGGCTCGGCACGGCCGCGGTACCTTGGCGTACTGCTCCTTGAGGGGCCCGGAGAGGCGCAGAATGGTACAGACGTCGGGGCCCAGCCTGTGGGAGAGGGGTAAGCGGGACGGGCACTGGCACCGGCTCCACTCGGCCAAGTCGCGGCCTCCCTGTCCTCCGGTACCATCCCCGCACCCCGTGCTTTCCCCGCCCACAGCCACACCCCCGGCCCTAGTCCCGCCCCGCCCGGTACCGGCTCCGCAGCTCCTCGGCCACGAAATCCTTGCCCGATTTCCTCTTCCCGCTCAGCAGCAGCACCACGCGCGGCGCCGCCATAGGTGCGCCCAGCCCTGCCCCCGGCCCGTGACTCCGCCCCCCGGCGGGACGCCCGTCTCACGTCGCCCCCTCCAGGGCAGAGCCGGCACCGCACCGAGGAGGCCCGCACATCCCCGCCGGGAAATGGCGGGGCCGGC
>VZRV01007974.1:40153-53713 GCA_013398115.1 Falcunculus frontatus | reverse complement strand
CCCCCCCCGGCGCGCCCCCACCCGGTACCGGACAGACACCGACACTCCCGGACACCTTCCCCGGACAGACAGCGGCACGCGCGTTTAAGAGTTTTATAACGACGGTACAAAAATTTCCATTAACGATTGGCTAAAACGGACGGACCTGGGGTGGGGAGCGGGTACAGGGACCATTCCGAGCACCGAAGCAGGGGGCACCGGGACTGCCCCGTGAATGTGGAAGGGGGCACCAGGACCGCTGCACAGCCCAGGAGGTGCCCCTTGCAAGGGCAATGACCTAACTGGGGACAGCGCTGCAGAGCACCAGAAAGCCTCAGCCCTCCCAAAGCCGGTGCACTGGGGCCAGAGCCTTGCCCACAGCGAAGGACTGGCAACGGCACGGCCAGCACCGTCCCAGAGCCCCTGGTGGGTCCTGGCGGCAGGCAGTGCCCAGTGAGCAGCCACAGCCAGTGCATGGCAGTGCCTCTCTGGCTGGTGGGGGGGCGACAGCTACAAAAAATGGGGGTTTGGTCCTAAATCAGTGGGGGAAGCTGTACATGGCGGCTGAATGGTGGCTCAGCCATCGTTGGCGGTCACCAGCTGTCCCATGCCCTCCCGGATGTAGACCGACTGGATCTCTTTTGTCTTGAGGCAGAAGTCGCAGGCCCAGACGGCAGAGGCCTCAGTGGTGAGCAGCCCATAGGCATTCTCGGTCATCCCCGTGCATTCTCGGTGGAACCACTTCTGGCAGGAGGCCTCGCACAGGATGGCATCCTGGTCATCGCTGACCTCGTTGCGACAGGCCCCGCAGGGGTACACGAGCCCTGGTGGCGGCTGGTGCCCTGAGGTGCTGGTGGCCTTGCTGGGGGGTGGCAGTGGGAGGCTGTTGGTCTCAGGAGTGCTGGCACTGCGGCTAGCACTGTTGGGGGCAAAGCCAGGCTGTGCCCCATTGACGGTGGCGGGGGAGCCCGAGTGCTGCTCCTGGGCGAAGGTGCTGGGGGGAGGGTTCTTGCCCCCTTCTTCGCTGCTAGCAGGGAAGCTGGGATCCGCCCCAGGGAAGGGACTGGCTGTGGGGGGCAGGGGTGGCATGTTCTGCCCGGGGCGCTGCATGGGCGATTGTCCAAAGATGTTGCTGGGCTGGCTGAAGCGCTGAGCCACTGCTGGTCCCCCGGGGGGGTTGAGGGCTGGCCCAGGGCCCATGTCCCCCCGGGGGGGCTGCCCCATAGTGGGGGACATCATGGGCCCGAAGCCCGCAACAGGCCCCTGCATGAGCTGCCCCATAGGGGGGCTGAAGTTCTGTCCAAGGGGCTGGCTGAAGGGCTGCCCGGCGAAAGTCAAGCCCCCCGGCTGCACGTAGTTGGGATTCTGGGGGGGGATGCTAAAGGCCGGGCCCATCTGCCCGGGGGCGAAAGGGGGGGGCTGCCTCCGCAGCGGCTGGGGACCCCCACCGTAGCCAGGGGGCACCTGCGGTGACATCCCCCCCTGCACGCGGAAACCGCCGAAGGGGACGGGGCTGCCCAGGAAGGGGGCAGGGGCCGCCCCCACCTTGGGGGCCCCGAAATCATCCTCGAAGGGATTGGAGGCCACCAGGTGGTCCACCATAGGAGTGGGCGGCGGGGCGAACTCCGAGAGATGCGAATAGGCAGGGCCCTGCGGGGAGAAGGTGGCGGTCAGGGTTGCTGTGGTCCCCCATCCCCCCTCGGCCCCCGCGCCGCCCCGCGCCCGGCCCTACCTGCGTGTTGGGCTTGCGCCGCTTCTTTTCGGGGCTCTTCATCTGCAGCCCTGCGGGGACAAGCGAGCCCGCGTCAGCGGGGCCCGGGCGACCCCCACCCACCCCGGTCCCGGTCCACCCGCGCTCACCTGCCTTCCCCTGCTTCCGGCCGGGCCCGCCGGCGGCAGTGCTGCCCGCAGGGTGCGGGGGCCCCGGCGGGGGCGGCGGGGCCGGGACAGCTCCCTCCAGCTTCTCTGCGTGCGGGGCCGCCATAGCCCTCACAGCGCGCGCGTCGCCGCCATGGCCCGACCGGAAGCAGAACCCACGCGGGGCCAATCACACCGCGCGGGGGGCGGGACCAAGCAAGGCGAGACGCGTCAATCACCGCAGACTCCCACCCCACCCCTCGGCCGGACCAAACCAAGTGCAGCGCAATGGAACGGGGGGCACAGTGAAGGGGACGGACGAGACAAACCACGTACGAGGTCCTGGGGGGAGGGGAAGGAAAAAGGACGAACTGTAGCGTCCGTTGGGGAGCACGGAGCGGAACCACCCGCCCGCAGTGACCCCCCCTAGCTCACACCAGCCCGGGCCTAGAGAAATACCAACTTTAATACAACCGCCAGTTCCTTTGGTATAGCGGGGCCAGGGGCCTGGGGCTGCGAGGGGCGGGGCCGCGCTTTGGCTTGGGGGAGTTACACTGTGCATGCGGGGGGGGGTCCTCCCGCCAACCCCCCGGGGCTGCCAGAGCTGCCCGTGCCCCAGCCGGGACGGGCAGGGAGGAAGCGGACGCGGTGGCGCATGTCCTGGAGCACAAGCATGTCACGGATGGGGTACAGGTGCTGGGAGCATGGGGGAGGCTCCGTCCCCAGCCCCTGCCCTTGCATAAGAGTGTGGGACCTGCGGGGTCAAGGCACAGAGTTAACACGTAAAGTGATCCGGTACAGTCGAGGGCCTCGTGCTTGAGGGAGCAGAGCCCCGCCATGGGCCCCCTCCTTGGCCCAGGGGCCAGAGATAAGGACAGGCTGCCTCTGGCTCAGGGGGGCTCAGCCCTGCCAGTCCTGAGCCCGTGCTGCTGAGCACAAGAATGGCTGTGGCATGACAGCAGGGCTGGGTTTTGGTAGGAGCTGAGCTGCTCAGCAAAGGCTGGAGCTGGAGGGTCAGGGGCTTTGCAAGAACAGTTCCCCACCCTGCAGGCACTCACAGCCCGAGTCCCCCATGGCCACCAGCTCCACGTGGTGAAAGGAGAGAGGCCCTGTCCTCAGCCAAGTCCATGCTCAGTCCCGGGTGGAGTACATAGAGGAGTCTGAGGGCTCCCTGGGGCATGGAACAGGGCCAGAGGGCTGCGCATTGGGGGTGCTGTGCACTGAGGCCCCCGGGGCGCTCACAGTCTCCTCTCCACTGGCTGCTGCAGGCACATCTCGCTGCCAGCTGAGATGATGGGCAGGTGATTGTCCATGTGGTAGCTGATGAGGTGGCTGACACTCTCAAAGCGATGGTCTTTTGTCCGTACCTGGGAGGCCAGAAAAGGGGCGCTCAGGAGGCTGTCAGTGCCCACATGAGGCCAGAGCCACCACCCTCCAGGGCATGGGCTAGGCAGTCTCACACCCATGCTCCACCAGGCCCTCTCCATCCCCAAAGCCAGCCCAGAGCCTGATGAGTAGTGCACAACCCCAATGCTCTGGTGGCTCTTGTAACCCCTAGGACACCCCCAGCTGTCCCAAGTTCCATCCCCAGGCCTCTACATGGACTCACCACTCCCTCGGGATCGACGAGCAGCAAGTGCTTGGGCTGCCCACCCTGCAAGCCAGTCAGCACGTACTGGCCTGGGGTGGTGGTACTCTCCCGGACCAGAAAGTCTCCGTTCACTTTCAGCAGCTTCTCAGCCTCCTTGCGGTTCATCTTCCCATGGTACCAGGGCTCCCGTCTCAGCTGCTCCTCCATGGAGGCCACCACCTGGGCAGGGGGCAGCACCACAGGCACAGATGGGGGCACACGCAGTGCATCTTCAAAGGGTTCTGCGGGGAGAGAAGAGCAGGGGGACCATGATCAAGCCCGTAGCCACCTACCCACTGCCCTGGCTGCAGCCACTGTTTCACTCACTCATGTCGAAAAGGTCCCTCTGTGTGCTGCCGTTGGCTGTGGCTGGGGCACTGGCAGCTGAAGCTTGGCGTGTCTTGTCTATGTTCTGCACATTGACGTAAGACGGGTCATCAAACAGGTCTGTGCGGCCAGATGTGCCTGCTGGAGCTGGGTATTTCTCTCTCCCTGCTACCAGGAGCACTGTAGTCAGCAGGGCTTCAGCCCACCTTGGCCCCCCCACCAGTGCCCACCATCACAGCATGAGAGAGGGTGGAAACTGGCCACACACATCACATTACCTTGGGCAGGAGCATGCTGCTTCTGGGGGTCATACTCCCCACCAGATGACTGGCCGACAGGCTGCAGGGAGAGGCAGTGATGAGCTCCCATCCCGTTTCCTGCTCCCCACACCCCGGGCTGCTAGAGACACCGGGGAGACATGAATAAACTTCAGCAGAACCCATGGCCCAGCTGGGGGCCCTACATCTCCCTCATAAGATGGTGCCTCCCCAAGAGGACATGCCCAGAGCCTCACCAGTGTGGCACCCAAGTGATTTGGGGTCTGAGCAGTCCCATCCTGCAGCCGCATGTCCACGACCCCCCCAATGGGAGGTTCCTTGCCAGGGAAGTCGTTGTAGTACTGGTGATCCGGGGCTGGTTCCTCCTCTTCTTCGTCCCAGGCAGAGCCATCAAACCCTGCCATCCTGGGAGAGCACAGCACAGATAAGCCCCTGACAGCAGCCACAGCTGCATCCCCTCTCCCAAAACGACCTTCCTCCTTCTCACACAACCCTGCCCTGACCTGTCGTGGGGGGTCACCAGCTTTGGGGGATTCTTCAGGTACTGCTTGAAGCGCAGCTCGAAGGCCTGCCCGATGGTGCTGATCACGTCCTGTGCCAAGCCTTCAGGACACTCCAGGATATGGCAGGCTGGGTAGAAAATAGTGGGATGGGATTGTGGAACTCCAGCACTAAGGTTCTTCACCCCTGAGCCTGCCCTGTATACCCCAGAGCTCTCTTATGGGTCACCCAGTTTCCCCCCCGACACTGAGCTGATCCTAAACACCTCCAAAGTGGGGCTTTGAGGACCTTTGCAGCACCCTCACCTCTCTGATTGACGGGATCTTTGGCAACATAGGCAACATATTCAGCTGTGTCCTGTGGGTGAGACAGCAGTGAGACAGGGCTGCTGAGGAGCACTGGGCCCAAGACCTCGGGAGAGGGCAGGAGAGGCACCGGTCCCCTACACAGGGCATGGATGGGGACCCTGTGTACTCACCGGGTCTCCCCCTGACGCGAAGGATATAGACTGCATGTGGTGGTTGGCAATGATCTGCAAAGTGGAGAGCTTGTTGGACACAGCCAGGAATTTCTTGTTACCTGCCCAAGGGTGGCTCATCCCGCTCCTCCCAGGGCTGACCTGCCATGCGGGCTCAAAATCTTCCAGAGCCCTGGTTATGAGCCACAGACCACCAGGAAAAGCACTGGGACATCACCAGGAGTGGGGTCAAAACCAGGAGATCTGGCCCCAGGCAAGGGGACTTGGGTCTCACCAACTCCAGGAGAGATCCCGCAAAGCACATGGGATATTCCTGCCACCTCTTCAGCCCCAGGGACTGCAGGGAGGTGGGCACTCATCACACAGCCCACCCAGACATTCCCTGGGGAGGCTGGGGGCATCCCCTGCCCCAGCAAGACCTGGGGTGAGGTACATGGGGATACCTGCATGACCAAAGCCAGCCCAACCCCTCTCCACTCTCACCTGCTTGCAGTCTGAGGCCATGAGGTTGAGGCTGCTGGTGGAGATGGTCAAGGTGATGGGCATGCCTGCAAACTTCAGGTTGCTCTTGCCCAGGATGGAGTTCAGGGAGCGGCTGCAGGGCTAGAGGCAAATGGTAGTGTGGAGATGGGGCTCCCTGGACCAGATAGCCCAGCAGCCGGAGGACAGGGCACATCCCATTGCTTCCACAGCAGAGATGGGCATCTTGTCCTCACCACTGGCCCTGACCCAAGCCTTAGTTGGGAGATCAGAGCTCTGGGCTGACCAGCACGGCACTGCCAGCTGGGCTGGGATCTGGTCCTTGGCCCTGTGCCCCAACCAGCCATGCACACTCCTCCACCAGCTCCCCAGCCTGGCCTCACCTTCCTTCTCCTCACAGCTCCCTTGGCACCAGGCACGGCCTCACATACCAGCCCAATGGCCTCCCTGCAGGGAGTAAAGTGAGATGTCAGACCCCACAGTGCCTGCCTTACCCCAGGACCCCCCAACCACAGGACTGAGGACATAGGGATCAGCACAGGAGAGACAGGGTGACAAAGTGGAAGCTCTCAGGCAGTGCCAGCTGGGGCTCTTTGGGTGAGCAAAGTGCTCTGGTATTAGTATTTGATGGGCTGCAGCAGTCCTGGCCCCCACTGAAAGCCCCACGTGCTACCAGGGGCTTGCGTAGGGCTTGACAACTTCCTCACCCCTCCTCAAAAGGAGCAGCCCGTGGGGAAAGGCAGAGCTCACCTGGTGACCTGTGTCCTGGTATTGAAATCCAGAGCCCTCATGGACTGGAGCACCTCCACACAGCCCATGTACTGTGCAAGAGAGAAAGGTGAGCTTGGCCAGTCATGGGAATTGCCCCCCATGCAGCAAGGGAGGGGGCTGGGGCCCCAAGCACCCCAGCTCTGCAGCAGTAACTTCCCTGGGAATCCCACTGCCCATTGCCCTGACCCCACCCCTCCCCCAAAGAGCATGGTGCGTCCTACCACCAGGAGGTCCTCAAATCCCCCCAGTGACCCTTCTCACTCTCCCCTATTCCCCAGCACTCACCCGGACGTGGTAGGAGACCCCGGAGCCCATGACCTTGTCATCGGGATGCAGCCAGCCACGGGTGGGCTTATTGACAAAGCTGCCATGGCGGGTCCATTCATCACCCCCCAGCTGGCCACCTTCCACCCGCGTCTTCTTCCCACAGCTCAGCTTGTTCATATCCTGGGAACAGACAGTGACAGGTCTCGCTGAGCCGGGGCTGGCAGCACCCCCTGGCACCAGTGCTGGCATCCCAGGGGGACCAGGTTCCCCTGGGCTGCTGCTGGCTGAAGAGCCCCGCAAGCTGAGCAGGTTGGTGGGATTGGAGAGCTTCAGGTTGGCCATTTTGGGGAAGAAGGAGCAGAGGGTGGTAGGGCTCTCCTCCAACTCAGGTGAGAGCTCCCCGAGAGGTGCAGCGTGGCTGACGGAGGAGGAGGACAGGGAACCAGGCAGAGACTGCATGCTTGCAAGGGACTCCACTGGGGAGGGCGGGACTCCCAGGCCCCCCATGGCCTCCTCCAGAGAGGAGACAGACTCATTCCGCAGATGGCTGTATTTGCTCTTTTGCAGGAGATCCATGCTGGAGACAGGTGAGAAGGGCCACAGCCGCCCTGTCCAGAGTGGTGGATGCAGCCAGCTGGGCCTCACAGGGGCCCCACAGAGAGTCTGAGTGCCTGCAGCCGCTGGGAAGCTGCCCCCAAGCAGAAGCCTCGGCCGAGCTCTGCGCTAGGTCCGCGCCAGCCCAGCATGGCTGGCAGGGAGAGCTGGGCCTGGGACGCTGGGCAGCGGGTCCAGGAACTGCCCGGCACCGTGCAGGCACAGCCTATCAATCGTGATCGGTGTCAGCAAGGATGTGCAGATCCGTTCAGACTGAGAGCAACACACCACAGCAGGGAGGAAATGGGGCTGCAGCAACACCCTGGGGAGCTGCTGGCACATGGAGGGGAGCTCAGAATGCTCTGTCCCCAGCCTGGAGGTCCTCAAGCCCCTTGCCGCTCCAACACCGGGCCAGCAACAAATCCCATTGTCTTCATCCAGGGCCAGATCCAGCTCCCTCTGCCCTGCTGCTGGGTTCAGCACAGCCACCCTCTGCCCCACAGCTCACTCCAGCCCCTGAGCCGCTGCCCACTAAGAGAAAATCAAAAGCATGAATATTTAAAGCCTGGAGACAAGGCAGACACAGAGCACATCCAAGCCCATCCCAGCCCTGCTCTGAGCAATGTCCAGGAGGGAACAAGGTCCTTCTGTGGCAGCCAGTGCCATGCAACCCATGTGCCGGTGGTGAGCAGCTGCTGTTGGCTCGCCGGGCTCTGCCGGGGGGAGCAGCGATGCCAAGATGACACCGGTGCTCGCAGCTTCCTGGAATACAGGGACATGCAGTCCTTTGAGAGCACAGATCTTGCCTGGAGGGCCGGTGGGAGGAAGAGGAGGACGGCCAGGAGCAGGATACAGGTAGGCTGTGCGCTGGGCAAGGCAGGGCTCAGCACGAACCCCCAGCCGTGGTGGGGAGCCGGTGGGAGAGGCTGCAGCTAATCGCTGCTGCTTCCTGCATCCCAGCTGTTCCTCCCGGGAGAAGAGATGAAGGGGCTGCGGCTGATCGGAAGAGCTGTGCTGACTCACAGGCGGCAGGGCAGGCTCTGCCCGCGGCAGGGGCTGCGCTGGGGCTGGGGCGCAGCGCAGGAGGGGCTCCCGGCGAGGGGTGGGGACGCAGTGCTTATCTGGAGCAGAAAAATCAAGGTCACGGGCGGAGCTAGAGGGAGCAGGCGGCGAGAACGTGCCAGGGGCAAAAATCGGCCCCTTTAACCTCGGGGAGCTGGGCAAAGCTCCCACCTGTGGATCAGGGGGCTCAGGGGCAGGTGTCCCCTGTTCCCCTATCCTTGACGCACTCGCATGCAGCAGGAACTTGGGACAGCCCAAGACTGTACTGCCCTCCACAGCATTGGCCCCACTGAGGGACAAGAGCTCTCCTCCCTCCACCAGCTACGGGATGAGGCAAGGATTTCAGGCAGAACCCAACCCCTGACACACCACGAGCCAGAGCCATACCAACCACCAGGTGCTCTGGCCACCAAACCAAACCTGGGTAAATCCAGGCCAAGGAAAGGGCTCTCCCTGCTTGAAGCCTTCACCCAGCACTGCTTGGCACTGGCAGCTGCCTGCCCCACTTCACAAAGCCTGGCATGCTGCCATGGGGACAGGGAAAGGAAAGCCAGAACAGGGCTGGAAATTGCCACCTATGTGATGCAAGGGGCTGTGGCACAAGACAGTGGTCCCGTCACTGAAGCATCTCCTTGGCCATGCACACTAGCTCTGTGAATGCCAGCCCCCCCACCACCATAAAAGTCCCACAGGCACAGAGAGCCTGTGCTGGCTGTTCCATGAAGTGCTCTTCCCCTCCAGGGGCCCCCAGCTGTTCAGTGCTGTGACCTTCCTGTGGCCGCAGCACCACTCCTCTAAAGAAAAGCAGGAAGCCCGGAGCCAGGAAGCTGCTGGCCTGGTGAGGGGCCAGTGCAGCCCTGCTGCCAGGGGAGCCTGGCTGGACAGCATCAAGTGGCCACAGGACAGTGGGATTTGCCCATGAGGGACTGGCCACTGGTTGATGTGGGCCTGGGGTTGCCTGGCATAGCAGCTCTGTGAGCCCTGATGCTTCCCCAGGATAAGAGCAGGAGGGAATTGCAAGGGGGCAGGAGTGTCTCCTTGGCCCCTTTCCACCACCCCAGGACTTGGAGCAGCCATCACCTCCAGGCAGCAAAGGGCTGATGAAGGGCTGAAGCCCCTGCTCAGAAACATCTCTTGCTTTTATAAGCTAGAGTAATTCCTGATTTTCTCAGAACCTTCGAGGCCAGTCCACCCACATCACTCAACAGCCTGTGACAAGACGCATTGCTGCTTCCAGCCCTTGGAGATCAGACATACTACCATCACAGCCCCCCCAGCCCCAGAGTCCATCCCAGGGCATCAGAGCTCCCTCCCAGTGGGCTCTGAGTGCAGAAGGCAAACCTGGAGGTGTGCAATGGCGCAGAACAGCGGCCCTGCCTGAACAGGCAGCCCCAAGCCCCATCCCACAGGCTGCAGCCCCTCCCCTGGCCAGGGAGACAGCAGGAGCTCCTGCCCCTGCAGCAGAGTATGAGCAGAGCAGCTGGAACAACTGCCCCCAAGGAGCTCTGGGAACATGTCCTGGCCCAGCTGCTCCATGTGCCCTGCCACCACAGAAAAACAATGGATCATGAGAAACAGAGGGATGTGGACTACTTTCAGGCACCTGAGACTGGGACTTCACACATAGCCTGGGGCAAGGAAGGAAGCAGAGAGAGGACACTCAGGGCCCCGCTACCAACATCTTCCCAGGAAAAAAAGTGGGAGATGAGTCAGAGGCCTGGAACATGCCAGTGGTTTGGCAAGAAATCGCAGCAAGGTGCAGGCAGCCACTCATACAAACCTCGCCCTGGGCAGGAGACCCCCTCTGTCCAACTGCAGCCAGTGCTGAACCTCTGGGGCAGGGATGAAGCAAAGGAGAACACTCAAATCCAGCCAATAGCTGATTTTTCCCCCACACATCACAGCAGCATCACACAACATTTATGCATTCCTGCACGCAACATCTCCTTCATTCTGAAGAGGGGGTCAGGGGATGCCGGTGGAGATCTGGGGAAGAGGCTGGAGCCCTCCCAGAAGGCAGAGGAGGGAGGCAGGATCCACCACCGAAGCCACTTAGCCCTCCACCGAAGTCCTTACCACATACTCCATCGCCGGCGGAGGGCAGGGCAGGCCCCGGGCAGGGAGCAGAGACACACAGCCCCTCTCGTCTGGCACTCCGACCTGCGGTTCGGGGACAAACAGGGAGTTAGCCAGCCCTGTCCCAGCCCGCTGAGGTGGGGGCCATGGTGCCAAGAGGCAGACCCTGCTCCTCCATGCTGTCCACAGGTGGATGGGGCTGTGGCTGCCGTGCAACATGCTGCTGACACATGGGGTGAGAGAGACCCGGAAGCCACCTTCTTCCCATTGGAGAGAGGATGGAGCTGGGATGCACTGGAACAGGAACACGAGGCTGAGCCTGACCCTGCTGGGGCCCTGCCCACATTGGCAAATGGTACTTGGGGCCGAGGGTCACTCTGTGATCCAAGACAAGTGCCGGAGCCGATCCCTGCCCAGCCCAAAAACCAGTACTGGAAAGCCACACACAGGGAGGAAGAGTGGAGGCAACCCAGGGAGGAAGAGCTGCCCCCTCCTCCACCCCCTCAGCTGGCACCCTGATGCAAAATTACACACAGAGCCCCCAGGGCTGTGTCCCTTCCTCCCAGGCGAGCAGTGAAGACAGGAGTCATGGAAAGAGTCTACAAGGGGTGAGCTGGCAGAGGCAGGAAGCTCTGCAAGGGGAAAACAAGGCAAGCAAAGCAGCAGCAGCTCTGGAGCTGCTGTTCTTCTCACTCTCACTCCCACTCCCACTGCTCAGCCGCGGCCAGGCCAGTGGAGCAGTGCAGGGCAGCCGACGCGATTTACTGCCTGGCAGCAATTGTACCCTTATCTGCAGCCTGTGCCAGCTGTCACCATTAGCTTGGAGGGCAGCAAGATGAGGAGGGCTGTACTTGGCAATGGCAGCGGAGATCAACCCCTGCAGCACGATGCCACTGCCAAGCAGAGCTGGCGACCGGGCCCTTTGGATATTCGAGGTCGAGGCTGGTGGCAGGGAATGAGCATCTGGACCCGGAGCCAAGGTGCTCAGCCTTACCGAAGCCCACTTGTGTCCCCCCCGAAGATAGGACACTGCTTTGCACAGCTCCAGAGGTGGTCCAGCCGAGGCATTCCCCCACCAAAAGGCAGCGGGTGGATCCTCACACCCTGCTTGGCTGGGAAGAGATGGCATCTTCAGCCCCTCCGTTACAGTCTGAGACCAGGGCAGACCTGGCAAGCACCAACAAGAAATGCCCTTTGCCCACAGACTTCTGCAGCACCAATGTGGCAAGCAGGGCCCAGGTCACGTTTCCTTGGAACCCGCGTCCATGGCCTACAATCTGTGTGGGTGACCCCACTTAAGAGATTCAAGGGGAGAAGCAAGGACAGATGGACACAACACACTGCTGGAGAGCAGACAAAGACCTGCAAGGGGGAACAGCTACCCCTGTCCACAACAGTCGGGTCTCCTCCAGGTACTCACTGCCACCTTACTCCGAAGCACAGAAGGCAGGATGGCAGCAGGGCAGACCCCAGAACCACAGAGGCCGAGGAACCCTCCAAACCCAGCCGGTGCCCCGTCCCTGCTGGAGGTCATGCCAGTCTTGGGGCTCGGGGTTCTCCCCAGACCCTGGAGCACCTCTAGAGCTGGTGTCCTTCCCGTGTATCGCACCAGCACGGGGTGGGGCGATGCACGCCCGAGCCCCAGGCACACACAAGCAGCCGCCACGTCGGGTGGGTCACCCCAAGACCTTAACACAGTACGGCACCGGCTCCTCCAGCCCCCGTCGGGCCGCATATAGGAGGGTTCGGGCCTGCCCCATGGCTAGGCTCCCCCACGCTGGGCAAACGAGGCAGCTGGGAAGGGCTGCCCGGCCCCCGCAGCACTGGGAGCGGCGGCGTCTCGGGGGCGGCTGCGGCAGGGTCCCCACTCGTTCCACGGAAGGCGGAGGCGGCGAGCGATGCGGCCTCACTCCGGCGGCACTGCGACCGCGGGGGCACCGCGGGGCCTGGCCTTGGATCCCGGGCCCTGCGCGGGTCCCCCCTCCTCCATCCGCGCGCGCCCTCACCGCCCCGGCCGGCGCGCGCTCACCGGGCACCATCGGTCACGCGCGGGTCTCACGCCGCTCTCCGCCGGTCCCGCGCTCGCGCGCCCCCTCTCCCCCCTCCCCGCCCCCGCCGCACTCGCCGCCACTCACTTCCGGCCCGCGCCCCTCTGGCGTGGCCCCGCTGCGCCCGTGTCACATGACCCGCCAGCCAATCGCGGGCCGCGCCCGACCCGCGGGAAGGAGCGCCACGGCCTCGCCGCGTTGGCCAATGGGCGACCGCCCCGCCCCGCCCCCTGTGCGGTGCCACCCAATGGGCGCGCGAGGCGGCGGTGTTTGAAAGCGCCGCGGGGGGCGGGGGCGCCAGCGGCTGCTGGGGGCGCCAACGGCTGCTGGGGGAGGGCATCGCGGGCCTGTCATGGCGCACAAACAGATCTACTACTCCGACAAGTACGATGATGAGGAGTTTGAGTACCGGTACGGAGCGGGAAGGGGTCCAGCTAACATCTGTTTAATAAACGTGGAGGGATCTCGGTTAAGGTTTACCGGGGCGAGGGAGGGAAATGTCTCGATACCGTAAAGCGGTGGGTGGAGGGGCTATTAACAGCTCGCTAGTGGGAGGGGAGTGGTGGGCGAGTCATGGCTCCCTAGTGAGGCAAGAGGGGAATTATTCCGGTAACAGGGTAAGAGGGGGGTCCCAGTGCTGGTCTCATTAACTGCTCCCCAGTAGGCAATATCTGTCCTGGGGAATGAGGGGTTGTGGGGGGTGCCTCGGTGTTGACTAAGAGGTGCGGGGTGCAGGCACGTGATGCTGCCTAAGGACATCGCCAAGCTGGTGCCCAAGACCCACCTGCTGTCGGAGTCGGAGTGGCGGAACCTGGGGGTGCAGCAGAGCCAGGGCTGGGTCCACTACATGATCCACGAGCCAGGTGAGCCCCGCGGGGGAGCGGGTGGCACCCAGGGGGCCCGGCCTGACCCCCTCTCTTGCCCCGCAGAGCCCCACATCCTGCTCTTCCGACGGCCATTGCCCAAGAAGCCAGAAAAGTGAGTGGCCCCTGGTCTGCTGAAGCTCCCAGTCCTTCCACGCTGAGAAAGCACCTTCCTCCTCCTTCTCCTTGGCATTCCTCAGGGGCTTCACCCCCTGACCCTCGATGCTGCCTGGGCGCCGTTTTGGCGACTCGGCCCTGGTTCCAGAGGCCCTTCCCGTCGCGAGGCCTCCAAAGCTTCAATAAAGTGATGTTTGGGAGCTGTCTGTCTGCAGTGCCGGGGGGAGGTGGG
>VZRV01007974.1:28013-39694 GCA_013398115.1 Falcunculus frontatus | reverse complement strand
TTCGGGGGTGGGGCGGGCTGGGGCCTGCGCCTGGGGCCGAGGCACCCCACCGTCATGGGCGTTTCCGTTCCCCCCAGGGCCACACGCAGGATACAAACTCCTACTTCATGTGCCGGCGACTGCGTGCTCTTGGCGTGAGAGTCGCCCGGATCTCGGTGGTGCCCGATGACGTGGAAACCATCGCCAGTGAGGTAGCCGCTTTTGCTGCCCGCTTCACCTACGTGCTGACTTCCGGGGGCATCGGTCCCACGCACGACGATGTGACCTTCGAGGCTGTGGCTAAGGCCTTTGGGGAGAGGGTCGTCCCCCATCCCGAGCTGGTGGCCCTGGTGCACAAGTTCTTCGGCAAGAAGGAGTTGCAGTGCCCTGAGATGAAGCTGACTCGCGTCCCCGAGTCCTCCTGCCTCAACTATGGCACGGACGGGCACACCGGCAACACCTTCAAGTACCCGCTAGTTAGTGTGCGCAATGTCTACATCTTCCCAGGCATCCCGGCCCTGATGGAGCGTGCCCTGGATGGTCTTGCTCACCTCTTCCGTAGCAAACAGACCCATTTCTACTCCCGCACCATCTATGTGGCGTCCGATGAGATGCTCATTGCACCCGTGCTGGACTGGGCTGATGCCACCTTCAGGGGGCGCGTCAGCTTGGGCTCCTACCCAGACTGGACCAGCAACTACTACCGTGTGAAGCTGACCCTGGACTCAGAGTCAGAGCAGGACCTGGAGGAAGCGTATTGCTTCTTGATGAGGGAGCTGCCACCGGGCATTGCTGTGCCGTTGGTGACAGACTGCGTCTCTCCAGCAGCTGTGGAGGTTTATGGCCTGGCTGAGTCAGGTACCGGGAAGAGGTGCTGCAGTACAGCTCCATGCCTCCACACTTCTCCTGTGCAGCCTTGCAGGGCTGGGGCAGTGGGAACACCAGTTTAGGAGCAGAGCTTGCCTGTTGTGGTGTACTGGGAGGCTTGAGGGGTGGTGCAGCTGCAGTGGGCTTTATCCCACACAGGTGGGAATGAGACCTGTAACCTCAGCTAGGGCTGTTGGTGGCAGGGTCTGAGAGCACAGTGTGCAGTAGTAGCAGCAGTGCCACAGTTGCCCAGTGCCCTCATGATCCTGTCACGTTGTGGCCCAGGTCTCTGGGTTGAACAAGCTCTTGGCTGTGGTGCCAGCAATGGCTCCACTATGTGTCTGGATATGAGACAGATCCAGAGGGTGAAGTGCCATAGGCCCTGGGGCCGTGCCGAGGGAATGTGACGTGGGCAGGCACCAACTGTCGTGTCCTGGCAGGCTCGGCCCTGGGGCAGAAGGTGGCAGCAGCCCTGCGAACCATCGAGGAGGCTTTGGACCAGTACAGCCTGGTCCAGCTCTGTGTGGGCTTCAACGGGGGCAAGGACTGCACAGCCCTGCTGCACCTCGTCCATGCTGCCGTGCAGAGGTACCCATCCATGGGGCTCCAGGCTGGGGCAAGGCTGAGAGGTCCTGCAGACCTTGGCCAAGGCTCTGGGGCTCTTGCTTGCTCCACCCTGGGGGAATGAGTGGATTCCTGGGATCTGGCTGGTGGGAACTGGATGCTGTCTTGAGTCCAGCTGCACTGGGTCTCTCTGCAGGCGGTTCCCAGCGAGACAGGAGAGGCTACAGGTGCTCTACATTCGCATTGTGTCCCCATTCCCCGAAATGGAGCAGTTCATTCAGGCAACAGTCCAGAGGTAGGAGGCAGAATGGGGTGGGCTGCTGGGCAGATGGTGTGCAGTGTTGCTTGCAGCCCACAGGCAGCTGCCCACCCTGCCTGCACAGGTACGGGGTCCAGCTCTGCACTGTGGAGGGCTCCATCCGGGAGGCGCTGGCTCACCTGAAGGAGCAGCAGCCACAGCTGGAGGCTGTCCTGATGGGAACGCGGCGGACAGACCCTTACTCGTGCACCCTGACCCCCATGTGTATGACAGACCCTGACTGGCCCCCTTACATGCGGGTGAACCCCTTGCTGGTATGTGGCCTCCACCTGCTTTGGGGCTGGGACTGTTGCCATAGGGCCTGACAGGGGGACCTGATGCGGCTGGGAACCAGCAGTGATCCCCCCCATCCTGGATGGCTTCTCTCACAATTCCTGCTCTCCCAGAGTATCTGGTGCCCCACTGTGCAGCTGTGGGTGCCCCTTGCTGCAGTGAGGCTGCTTGGTGCTGTTGGGCAGGGCTCATTCTTGCCTGCTGGGGGGTTTCCCTGTGTTTGGGGAGGTGCTGGGAGGGACATTGGTGCTCTGATGACCATCTGGCTGTCCTAGGTGCTCTCCAGGAAGGTCTGACTTGCTTCCCTGGGGGGCAAGGGAGCAGCCTGTTGCCTCTGCCTCAATCCCTGCCCAATTCTGCCTGCAGGACTGGACCTACCGGGACATCTGGGAGTTCCTGCGCAAGCTCTTTGTCCCCTACTGTATCCTCTATGATAAAGGGTGAGTGCCCAGTGCTGCCCTCCTCACATGCACAGCCAGTACCCCGGGGTGCAGTCCTGCAGCTGCTTCTTCCGTCTGCAGCTACACGTCCCTGGGGAGCATGGCCAACACACGGAAGAACCCAGCGCTGCGCTATACTGATGCCCAGGGCCGGGAGAGCTACCGGCCTGCCTATGAGCTGGAAAATGAGGAAGAAGAGCGCACCTCCCGCCAGTGAAGGCCATGCTCTGGGAGGCTCCACTGGAATGCTGCTGGGAGTGACACTGAATAAAGTTGCTGCCTGTCAGCACTGAATAAACGCGCTGCAGTCTGCACTGCACTGGCATGTGGCCTTGTCGAGCCCTGAGGGCTCCATGGGGCAGGAGTGGGAGGAACAAAAGGGTCCCCAGGTTGTGCGCCCTCCCTGCACCCACTATTGTGGAAGTTTTGGAAGTGCAGAGAATGTAACAGGTTCCAGTGCTTGCGAGAGCCCCGCATGTCAGCACCGCTGCCTCTCCCACCATGTCAGATCCTGCTGATTATTCATGGGCCATGCACCTCTTCAGGACCGTGGCAGCCTATCTGCCAGGTGCTCCCTGGCAAGTGGCACGGGTACAGGCACTGGCACTGCCACCTCCCTGGGGCTGCGCCTGGGCTCCTGGTTGCTGCGGGAATGCATCTTCCTCCTTCTCTGCAGCTGGTGCATCCATGAGCTGCTGGACTAGGGAAGGCCCCCTCCAGTGTCACAGGACTCCGGCACCCCCCTGCCTGCTCTGGTGCTGTGGGTGAGTGACCTGCCTGCAGCTTGACTTGACATGGTGCTTGGAACGTGACAGGGGCCTGGCCATGGTGTTTAGGGGTGATGGAGCCCAACCATGGTGCTCCTGGAATGAAAAGGGCCTGGCCATGATGCTTAAGGGGAGACAGGGAGCCTGGCTGTGGTGCTTCTGGGGATTGAGAGGGTGTGGCCTTGGTACTGGTGAGTGGGTCCTTACCCCCGTGCCTCTCTCCCCTCCCCAGGACTGTGCTTGTTACCCTGTGCTGATGGAGCTGATGGGCCTGTGGTGCTGAGACTCTGCTCCAGCTTGCATTTCCCCCAGTCAGAGACCCCGATAAACCTGAGCAGTGCCTGACTGGCTGCATCTACTTGGGCAGAGCTCTGGGAATGTGTGTGTTTGTGTGTGTCCCCAAACCTTCTAATCCTAGCCCTGGGTAGCACTAAGGCACTCCAGCACCCCCCTTGCCCCTGTCAAGGACTGAGGGTCCCCACACGCCTTGGGGCCAACGGGCAGGAGTGGGGAGCTGGGGTTCTGCCTGCACCTCCTGCTTGCTCCCCCACTCCTGGCCATTTCTTGTCTCAGTCTGTGGGAAGCAGCCAGAGCAAAATATCTCCAGTGCGCCCAGCTGGGTTTGGAGCTGCGGCAAAGGTCATGGCTGGTGGCACCGGGGGGTGGCTGTGGGTCCATGAGCCCACCTTGCCCCAGTGCTGCTTGTGCTGGTGCCTGGCCCTAGCATAGGGAAGTTCTGCATGCCCCATCCTCGGCAGCAGCAGTGGCGCCAGTGTGGCCTCCCTTATCTCGGCGGGAAGTCAGGAGCAGGAAGCCTGGCCTGGCGCGGGATAAGGGTCCCGTTTACATTAGCTCCTTTGTTGTGGAGCAGGCTTCCACCCTCACCCACTGCCCACGGAGGGGGGCCCTATCTGGGCCAAGAAATGAGGGGCAACAGGAGCCCCTGCCCAAGATGCTACGAGGGGCTTAGGTGGTCCTTGCAATGGTCCCTGTGAGGACACGAGTATGGATGGGGTCTGCTACGATGGTGCCCTGCCACTGTGCCTCATGGCTTCCCCCTGCCCAGATCAGCTACTCAGCTGGACCTGCCCTGTGGTTGTGCACTGGTGTCTGCAGTGCTGTCTGGCTGCCTTGGTAGCATGGTGGCTGAGCATCCCCAATTACTGGAGCCCACACATCTGGCACCTGCCACATCCTGGCGTGGTGGCCCTGATGTGGTGGCCCTGGCGGTGGCTCAGCCCCAGGGCTGGCTAGGATGAGGGAAATCAATTAATTCCCCAAACGGGAAAGTCCGGGGGAGGGGAGAGTGTCCCAGCACAGGAAAAAGTCCAGGCAGTGACGCGTGGCGGGCAGAGCAGTGCCGGCCGCCCTGAGAGCACAGCCCCATGCACTGCTTTGGAGCCTCTCACCCACCTCTGCCACCCACCGTGAGTGAGACTCTCTTCTCCAGGGACCCCTTGCCCAACCCCATGATAGGGGGGTGAGGGGGGAGTGGGCAGGTGCTGTGGGCAGGAGCATGTGGACCCCTGCCCTCGCTGTCTCAGCACAGGCAGGTTCCCTAGCCCTGGGGGTTGTTTTTGGGGTCATGTCTGATGTGACCTCGGGGATGCCAGTACCCCTTGAAGCGGCGCCGTGCTGTCATGTTGGGGATGGCATCAGCAAACCCAGGCAAAGTAGCCTTGCCAGGGATTAGGGAGGACACGGGAGGATGCAGCAGGGTCCCCACTGGGACCCCCTGGAGCCACAGCCCTCTCAGGGCACAGGGGGTGATGCCTGTCTCCATCCTGCAGGTGGTCCCCACAGCCACCCCATGTTCCGTTCACGCCGTGCTGGCCTGGTGCGGAGGCTGTGGCAACAGCGCTGTGCAGCAGCCAGCCCCGAGGATGGCCCCAGTACCCTCAAACCAGCAGTGCATGCCCTCTTCAAGAAGCTGAAGGATGAGGAGCTGGAGCTGCTGGTGCAGGTGGTGGAGAGCCGGGGCGCCTGGGAGTCTGGCTGCGTTTTGGCACCACGGGGGGACCCACGAGGGGTCAAGCAGGGTCTCCCCCCTCAAGTCCTGCTCTGTCGCCTCTTCCGCTGGCCTGACCTCCACCAGTCCCATGAGCTCAAGCACCTCTGCTACTGCGTTGGGGGCCAGGGGGCCTGCGGGGACTTGGCTGTGCTGTGCTGTAACCCCCACCATTTCAGCCGCCTGGCTGTACCTGGTGAGTGCTGGTGGCAACACTGGAGGCTGCCTTGCCCACCCAGGCTCTGGCTTCTGCTCTCTGGGACTGGCTCAGGGCTCCAGTGGGATCCAGGAGGGGAGGATGCACTCCCAGCCTCTCATTTCCTTCTCTCTCCCCTGCAGAAACCCCGCCACCCCCCTACTTGAAGGCATCCTGTGGTCCCTCCTGGCCAGATGAGCCCCAGCAGCCCAGCACTCAGCTCCTGGAGTTCAGCTACAACAGTGGGGACTGGTGCGGTAAGATGGGCCCTCCACACTCCACACCCCCCTGCCACACCAAGCAGGCAGGAGGGCACTGGGCAGGGCTGAACCCCTGGGTCAGGAGCAGAGATTGGAGGGGACAGAACATGAAAATCAGGGAATGGAGCCAGCAGTCACTCCCAGCAGGAGGAAAAGACTCCGACATGGGATGAGGGGTTCCTGCGGGGGGAGCAGCCTGGGCCCAGCCCACACCCCCCTCCCCCGCCGAAGCTCCTGTTGTTATTTTTGGCAGCGACAGGCTCCCTGCTGCAGGAAGCGCTGCCTATGGGGACACACACAATGTGCCTTGACGCACACAGCCACAGCTCCCGCCTGGCTGCTGGCCACCAAGGCCACCAGCTGCCAGTGCCCCACCTTCCCCTGCACCCAGGGACCAACCCCCCCCCTCACCCAGCCCTCCCCCACCCCTTCACCACGGTACTCGGGGACTGGGAACGGCTCCAGAGACTCATGCCCAGTGCAGGAGCCTGTGCTGAGGCATCCCTGGTGCACCATGTCCATCCACCTGTCCTCATACCCTCTCTGTGCCCACTCCCCTTGGCCTGTCCAGCTGCTTGGCTCAGTCGTGTCCTGGTGGTGACAGCTCTGCTCTCCCTGCCAGACACCAGCCTCTCGTGGAGCACCGTCAAGGATGGCTGCTGGTGCAAACTGGCTTACTGGGAGTACCGGACACGTGTGGGCCGCCTCTACGCCGTGCATGAGGCATCAGTGAATGTCTTCTGCGAGCTGCCATGGGGCAGCGGGTTCTGCCTGGCCCAGCTGCCGGCCACCTACCGCAGCTGTGCTGTCCGGCGGGCACGTGGCAAGATTGGCCGAGGGCTGCTGCTCAGTCGGGAGCCAGGTGGTGTCTGGGCATACAACCGCAGTGAGCACCCCATCTTTGTCAGCTCACCCACTGTGAGCCCCCCCGGTGCCTGCAGGCTCGCTGTCCTCAAGGTGCTGCCTGGCTACTCAGCAAAGGTGTTCGATTATGAGTGGGCAGGGGACAGAGGGGGCTGGCAGCTCCCCGGGGAGGGACCCTGTGACCCCCACAGCATCCGCATCAGCTTTGCCAAGGGCTGGGGACCCTGCTACTCCAGGCAGTTCATCACCTCCTGCCCATGCTGGCTTGAGGTCCTGCTGAACCAGCCACACTGAGGCTGGGGCTGGCGGGGGGTGCCAGGGAGCTCCCCCAAAGCAGGTTCACAAGCTGGGGGGCCCTTCTGCTGTTCCCCAGCCTGTGTCTTCCAGGGCTGTGTTGCAGCAGGATCGTCCTGGCTCTGGGGACTCTCTGCCCGAGTGCTGACTGGATGCAGCGTCCCCCTTGCATGGCTCACCACCCTGCCAGCACCTGCTTCCCCCAGCCATGGGGCTCTCAGTGACATAGGGCACTATTTTAATTTTTAAAAAATTATTATTTTAATGTTCAAGTTTCTATTAATTAATCTATTTTTGTAAAAAAAGCAAAGCATGAGGCAGGAGTCCCCATTGTCAGGGCCAGGCCTGGGGGGTGGCAGCCAGGGCCGGTGGGGACAGGGGGAGCAGGAGACAAGGGAGGTGGGATGGAGTGGGGAGGACAGGAGAGCTGTGGGTCTGGGTGTCACAGGAGACAAGAGGAATGGGAGTGAACTGGCACTGCTGGGCGGGGGGGGGCGTGAGCACAGCTGGAGTGTGGGGCAGGTTAGAACAGCTGGATAGGTGTGGGGCAGGTAGAATGAAGGGAGGGCAGGTGAACATTCCTGGGGTCGGGGCCAGTTCAGGGTTACCCAAGCTGGGTCCCAGGCCTGGGGGATCCTTCAACCGTTCTGGCAGCATGGGGGATCCCCGAGCAAGTGCAACCGAGGGGATCCCGGATTGCCCGAGTCGTGTCTGCCGTTTTTAACCCGAATAAACGGTGCCACCGGCACCAAGAGACTCCCGTGTCCCTGCGCGTATCGGTGCCGCCCACGGGGCTCGGCTCCGGGAACCAGCAGTGCCCTCTGCCGGCAGCCGCCACGGGCCGCGATGACCACCCGGTCCTTCCTGCCACGCCGCCGGCCCGGCTGAGCCCGCGGCCCCCGCCCGGCCCCGGTCTTGGCCCCGCCGCGAGAGGTCAGTGCGACCGCGCCGTCGGCGTCGTCTCGGGGGGAGCAGGCAGGGAGAGACACCGGGAGCGCAGCCGCAGGCAGTGGCAGAGCGCAGCGGCTATGGCGAACCGTGGCCCGAGGGGACGGGCGGGGAGCGATGGAGCCGGGGGTCGGTGGCAGCGGCGCGGGGGTTGAGGTGGTTCTGCGGGTTCCTCCCGCCGCCCCCGCGGAAGCCCGGAGTCTGGCGGGCCGGTGCCCTCGACGGGGATGCAGGTGCGCGGACAGAGGGATGGAGCTGGAGGGAGCGAAGCGGGCGGCTGGGCGAGGTATCGGGGCCTGGCGAACGGGTGGGGGTCCCGTTCTTGTCCCCGGCGAGGTGCCCCGGCGCGGCCCCCCCACCCACTGACATAACGTCTGCGCGGGGCCGTGTTTGCTTTGGCAGCCCCGGGGCGGCGGTGGCTCCTCACACTTTCCGCTAGCGCCGGGCAGTGGCCGCACTCCGAGCCAGGCGCGGGGGGGCCGGGGTGAGCCGAGGTGAGCCTCGGGGCCGCCGCTGCCTCTCGGGGCCGCCGCTGCCTCTCTGAGCCGGCAGTGGCCAAACAGGTTGCGCGGGGCCCGCGCCCAGGCACCTGCGAAGGAGCCACCCCGCTGGGGACCGCCGCACCCCGCTGCAGCGGCGCCGAGAACAGGGGGCTGCTCCCCGCGCCACGCCCCTCCGCGCCCCCGCCTGCCCGGCGCCCGGCACCCCGCGGTGCCACGTTCTCCGTGTCCAGCTCTCCATGCCCCCGTGCCCGGCACTCCAGTCCCCCGGTGCCCGGCTCCCCGAGCCCGGCTCTCCAGCCCCCTACCTCACCCTATGCACGGCTCCCCGTGCCCGGTAGTCGAGACACTCCCTCGGTGCACAATTCTCGGTTCTTACCCCCCCATGCCCGGTTCCCCGCCCCCCGTGTCCGCGGGGCGGAGAGGGCAGTGCCGTGCCGGCCCCGGCACTCCGCGGCCGCAGCGGGCGGGGCGCACTCCGCGCCTGGCACCGCGCTCGGCGCCGGTGGGGCCGCACCGGGGCCGTCTCGTGCTCTCCTCCCCAGGCCCGGGGCCGACCCCCGCCCGATTCCGTTACCCGCCTCTGACTCAGCTGCCCCCCACCCGCGCACCCCGGTCCCGGGGGCCCGCAAGACCCCCGCCCTCCCGNCAGGGGGCGGGCGGGGCGCGGCGGCGGCAGGTGAAGGCGGAGGCGGGGCTGTGGCCCCGGGACCGGTCTGTGGCTCGGGCGGGGCGCGCAGGTGAGCGGCGGTGGGTGGGAGCGGACAGACCCACCGGCGGGGGTTGCGCGGAGGTACCGACCCACCTGCAGCGGGATCGGGACGGGGACCGGTGCGGCGACCGCTTTTACCGCCTGGTTGCGGTGAGTCGCGTGGATATGGGATGCTGCGGGCGGCGGGCGGGCACGGCTGGCGCGCGGATCAGTGCACGGTCCCCTCTGTCCCCGCCCGCCGCCGGAGCCGGTGGACACGTCGCCCGTGGGGCGGGGGGTGTCACTCGTGGGCTGTTCCCGGTCCCTGCGCACGGGGCTGCGGGAAATCTGTGACATCGGCAGGTCCCCGCTGCGTGCCGGGGCGGCTGCCAAGGCTCCGCTGTGGTCCTGTTGCGGTGCTGCTCCATCCAGCCAGGGTCCCCCGCAGGTCTCCCACGGTTGACTGGGTGCTGCCAACCCCCTTCCTAACCTGGTGAGCAGCTTGGCGGCATGCCTGGTGCACTGAGTAGGGACGGCACCGTTGGAGGGGGAAGGCAACTCAGGGAGCCTCTTCTACACCGGTATTGGTAGAGTTGGAGGGTATCCCAGTGTCCTGGCACGCTGTGCCACGCTGGTGAGCCCCGGACCTGGCACACTGGCAGCAGCAGTGGGTGCCTCAGTGCTCGGCTGTGCAGTGGTCCCCACCGAGATCGGTGTCGTGGTAGCACCTGCCAAGCACCGGTGGACTCTGCCCCGTGCGCCCAGCCCTGCCGTACCTGTCCTCGTCCCCCTGGCTGGCTGCCCCCGGCCGCTGTTTGCCCGGGGCGGGGTGCGGTATTTACCCTCCCGCCGGAGCAGATCCACGTCTTGGGCCACAGCCGCCCTTGATCTGTGGCTGCGTTCACCTGGCGCGGGGACACAGTGCCAGCTTTGTCGTGGGGTGAGTCGCACCGTACCTCGGTTTCCCCCACTACAGCTGGGCTAGTGGGAGTGGGGAGCAGGCTGGGATCCCCGGCACTTCAGGAGGCACGCGGCAACTGCAGCGACTCAAGGCTTCAGTGGCGATGCTGGTGCTGGGTGTGGAGGGAGCGACTGATCTCAGGAACTTAAAAGTGGGTGCATGGAGAAGGGGAAACTCTGGTGCAGTGGAGAGTGTGGGGCAGTAGGGCTGGGAGTGCCCATGCTGGGGACAGGTGCAGAGGTGAGCATGAGGAGGTGACAGGTGTGTGTGGGGGCACATCAGTGTTGGGTCCTGGGGACCCTCCAAGACCCCCTGCCTGGGCGTGGGCTGCTCCCAGCGCTGTGGTGCTGAGCCCGAGGCTGTGGCGGCACGGCTCTGGCAGCTGGTTCCGTGCACCCTCAGTGCACACGTGGCACGAGCGCGACAGGCCTGAGCACCCGGGGGCGGGGAGTGGGCACAGCAGGGGGTGCGGGACCAGCGTAGCCCCTGCTGCACCCCAGCCCTCGAGGGGTGGCTGCTGCCCCGTGCGTCACACAGGAACTTCTCCTTCAGGGCAGGCAGCGGATGATGAAACCAGGGAGAAATTTCTCCTGGCACCGTGTGGGCTGCTGGCGGGAGCCCCCGGGAGCTTGCGCTCCCCCTGCGCCACCACCACTGCCTTCCCATGGTAACTCCACGGCGGGAGCAGGCAGGGTGCCGGTGGGAGCGGCCGCCCCGTCTGGAGGATTGGCGCCCGCCTGGCTCCCCGTGGCAGCACTGGCGTCCCTGACATGCCCCGAGAGCTGCATGTCCACACCCCAGCAAGCCCCAGGGCGGTCAGAGGACCTGGCGAGGGGCTGGGCTGAGACCCGTCGAACTCGCTTTGTGCCAGGAAGGTGGTGCTTGGGTAGCCATGCAGGCAGGGGGGGTGGTGGTGCCGGGGCTGTGGCTGGTGACCTTCAGTGCGCCTGGCCATGCTCTGTGCCCAGGGCTGGGGGGTCAGTTGACATGCAGGGTGGTGCAATGGGAGCCATGGGGCCTGGGTGACTTGTATCCCCAGAGCTAGTGGCATGACTTGATGGAGCCATGGGCAGGCAGGGGGACCAGCCAGGGTGAGAGAAAATGAAAGCAGGTGATGCGGAAGGAGAAGTAGGTCAGGCGAGCTCTGGCCTCTCCCGGCAGCCTCGGTTGCACTTCGTGCTCCACTCTGCCAGTCTGTCTCTGTCGTGTCCCCAGGCCCCATGGGCAGTAGCTGGAGCGGGTAGTCGGTAAGGGGGTCTTGCCACCAGGCACTGGGTCCTGGGCTGGGTGGGTGCCAGGCACTGCCCACCCTGGACACCAGCAGGGTGGAGAGTGTGGCTGTATTGGCTGACATACATTGGGTACAGTGGCACCCCAGCAGTTTTGCTTTGATTCCCCTCCCATGGGCAACCATCAGGGTACAGGGCTTGGAGCCATAGCAAGGCTGGACAGGAGGATCATCAGCCCCACTGCAGGGCCAAGAAAGAGAAGGGAAGAGACCCTTGGGTCCTGGTTGGGTGGCACAAGGCACCTGGTGTGGTGCAGACATCATGGTGGGCCTTGGGGACAGCCCCATGTCCCACAGAGGGGCTCTACAGAGGCTGCCCATGTCTGCTCCACTGTGGAGCCACGGGGCCATCGCCCTCCCCTTGGTGCAGGCCTGGCTGGGGTCTCACCAGTGGCTCTGTGTGGGTCGGAGTGACTGTGGCAGGCACGGCCTCACTGGCAGTGCTGTGTGGGCTCGGGGGGG
>VZRV01007974.1:0-20700 GCA_013398115.1 Falcunculus frontatus | reverse complement strand
CCCTACCAGCCCCCTCTATCCCCTGATGAGGCTGCTTCTGACGATGACGCCATCGACCCCGACCTGATGGCATACCTGAGCTCACTGCACCATGAGTCGCTGGCACCTGGGCTGGATAGCCCTGACAAGCTAGTGCGCAAGCGCCGCTCACAGATGCCCCAGGAGTGCCCTGTCTGCCACAAGGTCATCCATGGTGCCGGCAAGCTGCCTCGCCACATGCGCACGCACACGGGCGAGAAGCCCTTCGCCTGCCAGATCTGCGGAGTCCGATTCACACGGTGAGTGCTGCTGGACGGACTCTCCCTGCCTGACATGTACCAAATGATATCCCCCATGGCACTCCCCCTGCCAGTCCTACCGGGGCCTGGCTACAGGCCTGGTATGGTCCATGGGGTCTTCTGCATCCCCTGAGCGCTGCCGGACAAAACTGGGTTACCTGATGGCATACTGCACATCACCCCTCTGCCAGTCCTGCCAGTGCAGTGCAGAGTCAGAGGGTCTTCTGCACCCTGTGAGAGCTCTGGACCAACACAGGGTACCCAATGGCATCCTCCATGGCACCCCTTGCAAGCTCTGTTGTGGTGCAGTGGGGTTATGAGGCCTTCTGCACCTCATGAGTGCTGCTGGACTGACCTAAGGTACCCAGTAGCATCCCTTGTGGTGCCCCTCTGCCATACCTGCTGGTGAAATCAGGTCAGTTCTGCACTCTGTGAGTGCTGCCAGATCAACCAAGGCCAGATACTTGACGGCACCCATAACACCTTGTCTGCCAGCCCCGGCATGGTGTGGTGCAGCTCCAGGGGAGTCTTCCACACTATCTAAGCACTGCCAGACCAGCCCAGGGTGCCCAGCAGCATCCCCCCTGCCAGCACCCAGCTGCATCTCAGCCATGCAGCCGTTCAATGGTCGCCTGCCCCATCAAGCACCCAGACCCCTCTGCCCTGCAGAACATCCCTGCTTTGGGGCTTTCAGCACCATTCCCCTCCCCACTGTGGCTGGGTGGCATGTCGGCTACTCAATGCCAATGTCTCCCTGTGTGTCCCAACTCCAGGAATGACAAACTGAAGATCCATATGCGGAAGCACACAGGTGAGCGGCCCTACTCCTGCCAGCACTGCAGTGCCCGCTTCCTGCACAGCTATGACCTGAAGAACCACATGCACCTGCACACAGGCGCCCGGCCCTATGAGTGCTACCTCTGCCACAAGGCCTTCGCCAAGGACGACCACCTCCAGCGGCACCTCAAGGGCCAGAACTGCCTGGAGGTGCGGACCCGCCGCCGCCGCCGCGATGAGCCGCCTCCGCCACCCGCTGGGCCCCCTGGCCTCGACCTCTCCAATGGGCGGCTGGAGGGGCTGCGCCTCTCCATTGCCCGCTACTGGGCTCCAGGGCAGCCCGAGGAGGAGGAAGAGGAGCCGGAGGGTGAGGAAGGGCCGCAGCCAGATGGCGCCGTGCCGGTAGAGACGGCATAGAGCCGATGTAACGGCAGGTGTCATGCTGTTCCATGCCGAGCTGTGCCGTGCCCACTGGCGTTTCTGTTCCTGTTTTTCCCGTCACGGTTCATTCCTAGTTATGCAAAGGGGAAACTCCCCTCGGCCGATTTGCACAAGGGGGTGGGGGGCCCCTACCACCCCCCACCGTGCCCGGGCCCACCTGGTTATGCCCAGGTGGGTGAAGGGGGTTTGGGACTTGGATGTCCCTCCACCAAACCCCTCGTGGATGCCAGGACTGGGCAGGGGCACCCATGGACCGAGGCCCCCCCCTCCAGTTGGGGACAGCCCCCATCTTCTCCCCAGTGGTGGGGCGGCCACTGCCCTGCGCTGTGCATAGCTTGCCCCCACCTCCCCACTCCGAGCAGCCCTCCCCCGGCGAGCCCCCCTCGCCCCTGCACTCCCGGCTGCTTTCTNTTCCCCTCCCCTCCCCCAGCCGGTCCCCTCCTCCTTCCCCTCCCGCCGAGGGGCAGCCGGCGCCGGCCCGTCCCGTCCCGTCCCGGGGCTCGGTGGGCTCCGCTGCGCTCCCCCGGCGCTGCCCCCTCCCCATGCGAGGATCCCGGGTGGGCGGCAGCCCCGGCCCCCCCCGGCCCCTTCCCCCTTCTGAAATCCTCTGGCCCTGTGGGACCCCCCCTTCCCTGAGGTGGCCGGGCCCCCACGGTCACCCTTCTGTCCTTTGCACATGCCCCCCGCGGGGCACAGCCTCCGCGGGGGTGTAGGGGACCGGCACTATTTGTCTACAATAAGAGTTTTATCTATATTTAAAAAGATGATGTAATATATTCCCTCCCACAGCCCCTCCGCTGCCAACCACCAGCGCTGCCCGGCCCCCACGTTTGCCATGGGGTGCCGGCAGGGGTGATGGGGCCGGGGGGGCTCTGCTCCCGTCATGGCTTTAAAGTGCCTTATGGTGAACTTGAACCTTTTCGGCTACTTGAACCTCTCTGGTGTCAGGAACCAAACAAACCACGGGCGGGCGGCCCCCCGCCCCGTCGGGCCGCCTCTGCCTGTCTGTATGTCTGTTTGTGTTTGTTTTTTTTTAAACGAAGGCTGCTTGGTAATAAACGGAGAAGCAGGGACTTCCCCCGCGTCCAGCTGTCTGTCCATTCTGCACCCATGCCTCGGAGCAGCTCGGGACTGGGGGCACTGCGGGGCTGGGGACAGGGACATCGAGAGTCTGGGGCACCACAGGGATGGGGAGGGGGCACCATGTGCGGGGAGAGGGGCATCGAGGGGTGGGGGGCAGCATGGGGCTGGGGGCACCACAGGGATGGGAATGGGGACACCATAAGGGCTGGGGACAACCATAAGGGCTGGGGACAGGGATGTGTAGGGACTGGAGGCACAGTGGGGATGGAGATGGTGGCACCAAAGTGCTGGGGATGGGGGTTGGGGAGCATTGAGAGGCTGGGGTCACAGCAAGGATGGAGCCAGGGGCAGCGTGGAGCTGGGGTATCATGAGGTCAGGACCACCATAGAATAGTGGATGCCAACTTAGAGTACCAGAATTCTGGTGCCTTGAGGACCAGGTGCTTTATTCACCAGCCCTTCCCCACCCAGTGGCTCTCAGCTTCTGCCTCACTGGTGGAGCTCCAGCCACATCCCAGCACCTAGACCCGTGTTTTTGCTGCCACATGGCACTATCCTGCTGTCACTGGACCCTGTCCTCATTTTCACCGGTCTTGGCCTGCTGCTGGTAGCTGAAGTCTTGCTGGGAGAGAGGAGCACAGTGTTGGCATCCAGCATCCCCAGTGCTGGGGATGACAGGGGACATTGCCATCCCCACAGCCAGCCCTCACCTGCAGAGCACTTTGTTCTTGTTGGCCACCCCACTGTTGCCTACGTCACTCTCCTTGCTCTTTTCCTCCTCCTTCAGCTGGGCTCACAGCCGGGCGGCCGTTCTGAAGGGGAGTCTCCGGCCCTTTATCATGTCCTTGATGCGCTGCCGCAGCAGCCGCCCTCGTTCCTGGCCCTGCAGTGACCGCACAGCTCCCAGCCACAGCCCCGGCGTCTCCTCGTCGCTGGAGTCCCTGCAGGGGCAGAGAGCACAGGGGTCAGCTGCAGCCCCCCACACCTGCTGCAGCCCCCCAGGCTCGGGTGGGCTCCCGGCACGGCTCTGCTCACATCTCCTCATCCCCAGAGTCCGGGTAGCTCAGAAGGGCCATGCACACGGAGCAGGTGTTGTTCAGGGCTGTGTAGCACTCGCTGCAATACAACCCTGTGGAAAATGGGGCTGTCAGGAGCGACATGGAATTTTCTGGGGAGGGAGTCTCCAAGCTATGGGGCTCCTACCTTTGCAGCTGGGTGTGATGCAGGCGCTGAAGCCCGGCTGCTCCACAGATAAGGCAGTGTTTGTGCTGGATGCCCAAGAAATGAGTGAGGCAGGTGAGGGCAGGAGACTTGTGGGCACGGGGTGATGCTCTATGGGTCAAGGTCCTGAGGGTCCTTGACAAAGACCCTCAGGGATACCATTGATCTTTTCCATCCCACCAGGGGTAACTTACCTGTATTCACAAATCTGCTGCCATCAACATACAGTTTTTGCCTGGTTCCTGTAAAGGTTCATCCCTTAAATGTTCTTGACTTGGCATCTACCTGTTCCATGGTGTGCAGCCAGTCATATTGAAAAGGTCCTTGCCTTTCAGTAGGGAGCAAAATGACTTCATTTAAAGTTGATGTCACACACATGACTACTCTCCCTGTTTCATTAGCACAGCTTGGTATTTTGCCAGTCAGCTTAGAGAGACCCAGTGATGTCCCTTTGGATTCCAAGCAGCCAGCATGGCATATGGGACTAGCACAGTTAGTGATCATCCCAAAGTGAATTTCTGAGCTTCCTGTATCATTAGGGTGGTGGCTACTATGGCCCATAAGCATGCTGACCATCCAGTTACTTGGAAAAGGATGCCATTGGCCTTTGCCAACTTCCAAGAAGCTGTGTCATCCCCACAGAGGCTACTTGTTGCCTTTCGTGCACACATCATTGAAAGGGTTTAGTCGTATCTGGAAGGCCTAAAGCCGGTGCTTCCATGAGCATCCTTTAGGGTGTTAAAACTGGTTCAATATTCTCAGGGCCATTCCAACAATTCGTCAGGGCCTTTGACTGCCAAATAAAGGGGGTTGGTTATTAGTCCAAAATTTTGAACCCACATGGGGCAAAGTCCTGCCACTAACAAAATTCCTGTTAGTTATCTTTTAGTCTTAGGAGCTGCAATTTGGAATATTGCCACATTTTTTCTTCTCCCAGATCTCATTGTCCTTTTGACACCTTAAAGCTAAGGTATTGGTCCTACCTTTTCTTCTTGAAATTCCAGCAAGTCACAAAAAGTTCCCCAGGCTTATGGTCACTTTCAAGCAGGTTTGTTCCTTGTCAGCTCGAATTAGGATGCCATCTACAGGCTGTAAAAGAGGAACACTGTTACCTTTTTTCCATTGTTCTACTTCTTTTGCTAAAATCACCAAATAAAATGGACTTATTTTTGAATCCTTGAGGGAGCACTGTCCAACCGCATCTTTCTTCCAGACATAGAGATTCTCTCATTCATAGGCAAAGATGGTTTGGCTTTGCTCATCTATTGGGAATGATTGCTCTTAAACTTGTACTAATCTGCACGCTCGAGAACGAGGCTTCTTTACCTGTAGGAAGGCATCTAAAAGTCGGACTGACACTGTCTGAGTATGCCAAATTGTAAGAAAGTGTGTATCAATGGTTTCAGACCTTTTTGTGCGTCTGTCTTTATAGGATATTTATTCATTCTTAATGGTTTAACTTTTTGTTCTGAGCTTTTTCTCTTAAATGGAGACATATTCTTTGTTTTACCTCATTTTCCTGTAGCCCATGTGGATCACTGCATTTGAAATGGCATCCAGAATATTTTCTCCAATGTCCTCTGATGGTTTACCCATTAACAGGCAGATCGGAGCTTTACAGCCTGTCTCAGGTGGAATGTGAAGCTGCATGGTATTTTCAGAAAAAATTTAAGGTTTTTTGCATTTACAGTTACAAAATATATCTCATCCCAGCAAGGGAAGGGGGCATTATGGCATATATAGAAACTGATGAGTTGTTTTAGTCACCAGCTATGCATGCCATGGCTGGTAGGAGTGGCCACAAAGCTCCTTTTCCTGCTGCCCCAACAATGTGTACTGGAACTTTTCTCAGCAGGCCCTTGCAGCAAGTTACTTCTGAAGGTGTGGCTTCACTATCAATACAAAAATCTAGTGTTTCATTCCCCAGCTTTACTGGAAATAGAGTATCAACTGGGCATGCCCTGGTATTTTCCCCTGGTCCCCTTCCCTCACTGTCAAAATCATCCACCATCATAACACTTACCTCTTGTAACTGACCCCTCCTGTCAACAAACAGCACATTCAGGCCAAGACCCCCAAATCTCCAGCCCATTCCTCTTCTTTCTCCTTCTCTAACACCATTCTTTTTTTTTCTGCGGTAAAAAAGTTTGGCCCTTAAGTAGTTACACTGCTCCCACCCCACTGATTGATTAAGGCCCACTGCCAAGTGTTTCCTTGTGACTTACATGGAGATTGATCCCACTCATCAGTTACAGTGATAAACCTACATCTTTTGTAAAAGCAATGTGAAAAAGGAACAACAATGCACTTGCCAGTCCAAGAATTCTGTGCACCCATCCACCCTTGCTTGAATATCTCTGGAGCATTGCACTTTGGATTTGCTCACTGCCATGATGCGGAAGAGGATTTGGAGGAGTCCCTGCTCATCTGGTTGGTGCCCACTGGAGTCCTGTCTGTTCTGATTCTCCATTGCCAGGGCCAGCAAGATGATCCAGGCAAGGCCTTATAGCCGCCCCATTTGAGTCACCACAATGTCCCCAAAGTGGGTTCTTTCCCATAGTGTGCCAGGAACTGATCCACACCCAGAGTTGGGATATTTGTTTCTTCTATGTCTACGCAGAGATGGGTGCTGGGTAGTGAATCCTCTAAACCAGCACCCCCTCAGGTGCCAGTCACTTCAAAGAGCAACAGATCCGCATTTCCCATAAACACCACAGTCTAAAGCTATGGATAAGCTATGGATAAGGTATGGATCATCTGTTAGCCATGGGCTGCAACTTCCTTTGTCTCTTTTTAGAGATCCAGCACACAAGGATTTACTGCACGTGCTCTCTGGGGAAGGGCATCAAAGCCTTCTTGCAAGTTAGTGGGGAGATGGGGATGGCTGCTAGGTGCCCCTCTTAGAGCTTTGGACCATGAAGTTACAGCATTGCAGAGCAATGTGAGAGTTGGAAAAGGAAGTTGGGACTTCACAAGATGCAAAGGCAATTACACAAGATGTAATTATACTCCAGCAAAGTGGTGCTATGAGCAGCAATGCAGTGTAGAATGACTAAAACAGCAATATGTGGTGGCATATATTGCTCACAAACAAAGGCACAGATATGGGAAAAATAATATTTCTATTTCCCAGTCATATTCACAGGATCCTGAGGAATGGGATGGAAATAGCTTGAGTGAGTCCTCAGACTCCAAGGTTGAGCTTTACCTAGATTTAGCAGAAAGGGAGGTGGTAGAAGCACAACCTCTCATACAAATGGAGGGGCAGAGGGGTCTGCTAGATGGAGGGGTGCACTTATACTCCAAAATTGAATTTTTTGAGATCTATCAGCAGAAGAGAGGAGAAGACAAACTGACACGGATTTTGTGAGCTTAGAATAGTGGGGCTGTGTCTGTCCACTTATTAATTGGTGAAAAAATCTATTAAGCCCTATAGGCAGTAAGGATCAGATATACCGGGGATGTGCTCAGTGACAAAATATCAGGGGTCCTGTTTGGCAGGATATTACCATCCCTGTGCTGTATCAAGGGTTGTGTGCAGCAGTTTTAACAGCACATGCAGACACTGATGAATTAGTGCCATCCCTCAGAAGATGATGTTCAAGGAAGAAGGTTTCAGTTTCCTTCAGCAGATGGGGCTGGCTCATGCTCTAATTACAGGATCTAGTCTGGATGGGGCAGCAGTAACTAAAAGTATCAAAATACAGCTTTTGAGAGGGGCACCTGTTTCATTGAAGACCTTGATTACATCAGCAGTCACAGTGCTACTAGTAATATAGGTGTCCTAGCAAATACCTTAGGGGAAATTTGGGCTCTAATTTCAGAACCAGCTGTGCAGGTGGTGAATGAAAATCAGCCAGCAAAACTGAAGACTTACCTCATGTGTGATGAGGAAACAAACGTGGAACGATCTTGTGCAAGTCAGTGTCCCATGATCGAAATAAATAGGATCCTAACAGCAAAAATGTTTCATCATTGACAGAAGTCAATGCCTATGCAAAAAAATTCTTCCCTTTCAACCCCCCCTTGTCACCTCACACCAAGACAATTACCTGGCAAATGCTAAACCAGCAGAATGGACCAGGAAGAAAGTTGTTTGGCAATGGACAAAGAAACAAGAAGAAGCCTCTGACACCTGCAAAAATGTTTTGATCGAGCAAGCCAAATTACACACTTCTAGGCAAGGAAATCCTTTTGAATTGAAAGTAAGAATTCTAGATGAAAAAGTCTCATGGGGATTGTGGCAGACAACTGGGCTGAAAAGTCAGAAAAAATCTGTAGGATTTTGGTCCAAGGCCTTACAAGGCTCTGCTATACATTATAACCCAATGGAAAAATGAATTAAAGCTGTAATTTGGGCATTTCAAGAAACAGAAAGCATTACAGGCTGAAATACTGTGACTGTACCTCCAGTATAAAACATGGTGAGGACTGAAATTGTTCCAGATGGTGTCTCTTCCAAAATGTTAGAATAAGTCAAATTGTTTACACCAATGGATTCTGTGCTGGGACTGCAACCTATTAATCTAGAAATGACCATTTATATAACAACACCTGACAATGCAGTATGGTTCTGTACTCTGCTTTCTCCCCTTCTACATCCTCTGCTATTAGCATATTCTCAAGTTCCTGTATTTTAGGTATCTTTGATGATTTCCTGTGCCTTATTTAGGGGGGATAGCACTGGAACTCTGTTATTGGTGTCACAAACCAAACATCAAATTGAAATTCAATCTGAAAAAGTGCAAACCACAGCCCTTCAATCTCTGTGGGCAATTATCCCGTATCAAGTTCCCAAGCCTGGAGCAATATTAGCAGGAGGAACTGGGGCAACACTGTATGTATTACTGGACAGAGATGGCACTCCTATTTTCCTCCCTTATCACAAGCTGGTTCCTTGTGCTTTGTAAGCTGCACAGCAAACACATACCTTGAATACATTTCAGCAAGAACAATCTGTAAAAACTTGTGTGTAGGTTTTTACTGTAACTAACCTATTATTATTCTTTCAGAGTGGTGACTAAGGAGCAGCTAGCATGTACCTTGGACATCCAAGGCAGCTTGCCTTAAATCTGAGAGTAACTGCTATACACTGAGTAACTTTATAACACTGATTACTGATGAACTACCTTCCTCTTCGTCATAAGCAGGATGGGAGCTTCAGACAAAATTTGTTAGAGAAGCCCTCATGTTGTGTCACGAGGTACAGAAACGATGCCCTGGCTTTCTAAACTCCTTCTCATAGAGGAGTCTGGATGTGGCTAAATCTAATCCCAGGCCCAGATGTGGTCAAAGGTTTATGTCTAAAGGATCATACAGATGTAACCCTACCTTTACACAACTTTGTCTTGCGGTATTAAGGAGGGCTAACCACATATATTTATATAAATAAAATAAATTATTTCCTTAATTTGATTACAATACTGATATAGCTTAGACAAAAAGACCTTAGACAGAATTATCTAGTACACAGAATAGGTAGCTGTAACTTCTAGCATAATGCTCTAATTTTGAAACAATATTGAAGCAATTTCATTAAAGCTAGAAAATTTTAGGTACCAATTTTTAGGTAGAGATTGATGTTCCTCACCCCTATCAGCAACTGTGGGCAAATGTATTTTGCTCAGCCTCAAGGTATAACCTTGAGGGGCAACCCCACTCATGGGAAAATCTTCACACAGACCTTAGAGAGGTGTGCTAGAAGTCTTCACTATGAAAATGTGGGACTGGCCTTTTACAGCATAAAGTGATTGACTGTCAGTCACATTCATTTTTAGATCATGTGTTGCTAGGCTTACCCAGCAAAATATGCTTTGCTGATGAAAAAGGTGTGATCAGCGCTTCGGTTTCTTCTGCTCGACACTTCCGCCTCTAACTTCCATATCAGGGCCTGCACATCCCTGCTGCTCCTGGCCTCAGGCAGGGAGCACCTGTTGTGTATATCCTCATGCACTCTGTACTTTCCTTCTTGGCTATATCTACCTTCATGTTCTCTGGATCCCGGACTCTAAAGCTAAACGGAATTGTTTACACATAGGGCTGAGTTAGGGATGTGTATCAGCACAGGTAGCTGTCACAGACCTTCCCCCTTGATAACTTGAATTTGTCAGGCAGCCAAGCGGCAGCCACGCTCTTCTTGCAGCCTGTACGAGTACACTGCACACACAACCACGGTGCTCTGCGGGTTCATTCTTCGCCTGATGTAACGTCACGCGTTTCCATTCTCCCAGAGTGTGAAATGTCCATCTACTCCTCGCACAGAACAATGTGCCGGCACAGGAGCAGTCTAGCGCACTGCTTCTGTTGAAACACGCCAGTGCCACGCACTTTCCTTCTCAGATCTACGTATTGTCACATTCTGTCACTCTTGTGGTCTGATTCTAAACCAAAAAGTTTTCCGCTGTATCTCACACAGATAAATGTGTGCCAGGAAAAGAAGCTTTCTTGGACCTTGCCCCTTATGTGTGGAAACGTGTATTCGCTCCACAAGAGGCAACAAATTACGGTGTCTTTTAACATCCCGAGGGAATTCAACATTCTCAAAAAGTGATGTGTCAGACCTGAAGGGAAAGAAGGAGGTGAAAGGCTGGGAAAAAATCATCCTCTCCTGTTCTCCCAGCAGGCTGGGTGCAATCATTAATAAACCCATGGAAACAGCATCCCAGACCAGGACAGCCAAACAACAATGAATATGCATCCAAAATTATCTTCATTGCCACTGATGTTATCTTTCCATAAACTGATATCACAAAGTGTATCCACAAAGCAATCTTGGTTTCTCTCGTTCCCTGATCTGAAAAAGGACATCCATCATGGTGGGCAAATCACTCTGCATATACAAACACATATACAAAGTTAGGTGCCACAGCCACATGACTAGACCCAGCAGCATAGTGACCAGGGAGTTCTGTACCCAATATACAAGTGTTTTGGACAAAATTGTTATTTTGTCACTTTCTCTCTCAAGCCCCTTTAGTTGTGCGCCAAATTTGTCTTCGTTTAAGACTATTTACAGGGTGAAGCCTGGGAAACAAGCTACCTCTCCTTCAGTTTTAAGCACTCCCCTTTCAACAGAAGGAGAGACAAATGCGAGAAGATAAAAGTGAAAAAATAACAGTTTACTAAAAAACAAAACATCCATTAATAAGGAAACAGCAGTAACCAAAAATACAAAGGCTCTAAAGCAAGAGACTCCCTCCACCAGAAACAGCAAAAACGTCAGAGAAGCCCCTCCCCCACGATAGGGCTGCCATACCCGACTGCATGGCCCAAGGACAAAGACAGTATGACAGGGAAGCCCCCTTCCCCAGTACGGCAGCCTCCGTAGAAGACCGTGTAGCCCAGGAGACAAAGACAAGACGGAGGAGAAGTCCACTTCTCCTGACAGTGTGGTGGAGAGGGGGAAGAAAGGAAAAACAACACAGCAAAGGATCCTCCAGGTTTACAGAACTGCCTCTTCCCCCCAAAAAAACAACCAACGTGAAACAGGGACAAAAGTAAAACCTGAGAGAACCCTTTCCTTATCAAGCTTGGGAGATGGGTGAGCAAGGCAGTGCAAGGCAATGGAGTGGAGGAAGGACAAGGGAAGAACACAGAGGGGTCCATAGAGAAAGGCAAAGCTGAGGTAGGCACGGGAAGGCAAATCAAAGGAGGGGTAAGCCTTGCAAGAGAAGGCCAGGAATGAAAGCAGTGGACAGGTCAAGGGTGGGTTGGGCGTGCAAGGTAATGCAAAGCAAGTAAGGGGTAGCAGGGAAAGCCAAGTAAAGGGTTGGGTTTACAAGGCAAAGCGAGTGAGAAGTACATCCAAGGATTGCTCCCAGACAAAAGCTGCCAGGACAGACTGGTCCGCCTGGCATTAATCTCTCCTGGGCTTCCTCTCACCTGCACCTGAAACAGTGGGGCTACGTGCTTTACTTCCTATGGAAAAGAACCGTCATTCTCGTCCAGGAGCTCGTGGCCGAAATTTTGATTCCACTTCCAAAATGCAGTACATCCAAGGACTGCTCCCAGATGAAAGCTGCTGGGACAGATGGGCCTGGCTGGCCTTGGCCTCCCCTGGGCTGCTTCTCACCTACACCTGAAACTTTGGGCCTACGTGGTTTCCTTCCATAGCAGGGCATCTCACCCTCCTACAAGGGCTTATCTATTGTTTGTTAACCACTCAGATAACTCAATCAGGACAAGCTGTTTTGTAGTGAGTTATTCTGGCACCATGGGTTTAACCCTGGTCTGGCATCTCCCAACTGCCAATAAACTTCTTATTGTTGAAGTGAGATCTGGCAACATAAGTCAGATTTTTGACTGACAGACACCTCACTTTACAAACTCTAAAAGCCACACCAAACTTTCACAAGTCAGAAATCTTCTACACATTTCCCTGGAAATGTGTGGAGTTTCTCTTGTGACTAGGGACACCTGCTTCACAGTTACTCCCCAGGGGTTAAGGTGAAGGACTCTGTGTACATTATCGTCATTTTGGTGGTAAGTTACATTTGCCTCCTAACCAATACTATTTCTCTTCCTAGCTTTAAAATAGGTACCTTGATATAATGCAGTGCCTTATGTTATGCTATAATCTACTAGTAGGTCTTTAGTTTTCTACTGTGTAGTAAGAAATTCTGAATAGGATCTTTCATCTGTTGTCTCTTGTCTGTTTAATAAATAATTAATTTTTATAAATAGATCTGATTTGCCGTCATTAGAACTTGCAGTCCAGAGTGATCCCTTAAATTGAAACTGTTAACCAAAATCCGAGGCTAAGGCAGGGCTTGTCTGAAGCTCCCACTCGTCACAGGAAGCCTTCCTGTGGACAAGAACTGTCATTATCATTCAGGAGCCCATAGCGGAAATTGGATTCCACCTCCAAAATTCAACACATCCACAGATTGCTCCCAGACAAAAGCCAGATTCATTCTCTGCGAGAAAACCACCACTGAAATTTTGATTCTGCCTCCAAAATTCATTACGTCCAAGAATTACTCCCAGACAAGAGGAGCAAGGACAGAAAGATCTTCCTGCGGGGCCAGGGGCACAGTTTTCAGTGCCCGGCTTCCCCCACTGGGTGTCCCTTCCTCCCCCCAGCACGGAAGAGACCAAAACCGGCAGAGTCGATACCAGCTGAGTCCAACCAAGCTGAGGGAGAGCCCAGCTGTGCGAAAAGGGCCCAGTGGGTGGCAGGAAGAGGCAGTGAAGTGCCCAAACTGACCTATACAAACACCGTTGCTGGCACTGAGAGGGAGCAGGGAAGCTGATACCACAGGTCTGGAGCTCACTAGGCAACGGCAGCAACCCCCATCCACCATCAGAATTGCTCCATAAGCCCCTGACAACCCGGGTTTTCTGTTCCAGGGGGAAGTGTTGAGCCAAGAGAACCTCTCCACCATCTTGTCTTTGTCCTCCTGGGCCACGTGAGCTGCTAAGGGAAGCAGCAGCTGTTTTATCTTTGTTACAAGAGGGCTACTTAACACATTGGTTTTTGCTGGTTAAAGCATTTCGCTTTGTTTTGTACCATTTTTTTCCCATCGCGTGTGTCTCATTCCATTGCTTTGTGATTTTATTTTTTAAGAAATTGTTATTTTTAAGTCATCATCTCTGATTTATTGCCCCTCCCTTGATACTGAGTTAGGAGGGACATCTGGCCAGCTGCACTGCCCAGTTCCACTGCACTGCTGGCTGCTGGGCCACACACCATTGGAAGCGAGACAATTAATGCAGAAGCAATGCCAGCAACTTTTGGAAGATGTGCTGCACTGGGGTCTCTTTCCAACCAAAGTCAAAACTACACACTGGAGGGCAGCGGTCCCTGATCCTTCAGTGGAGCTTTCAGAGGGTGGGGGGGTCTGAAGCCATCCTCAACAGAAGCCGCATCAGCTAACTGCACCATTCCTGCAGCTGGCAGGTTACTCTCCATCATCTGCAAGAAAAAACCCCAGCCAGAATCACACCGGTCACCACAAAGGTCTTCCACAAGAACCCTGCCCTCTAAAGCTCCACGGCCTTCTGCTCACCTGCTACACACTGATAGAATGCTGCAGCCATCATCGCTCGTGGCAGCAAAGTTACCAAAAGACAGAAAACTACAACTGCACTTGCGAGAAATCACCAGCCCTGAGTGCCTCCTCGCTATGGCCCAGCTCAGCTCAAATACTTGTCCGATTCCTAAGGCTGCCCACACAGCACCTGCAAGGCCAAAGGCATGGCCACACGTTGCCACAGATGCCACACATTTCTCTGCTCTTAGACACTGACCCAGCCAACAACCACATCACCCTCTTGGAACCCCTTCTAAGTGTGTGGCTTCACCCGTCCCTAACCCAAGTCAGAGCCTTCTAGAATACAGTTATGTGGGTGGCAATGGAGCCGTGTGATCTCCTCTTCTGGCCTGAGAGCCATCACATAGTGACCAGCAGCACCAAGAAAGGTGCTTACTGGGGAGGAGTGAAACATTTCCCAAAAATGCTCTTGCTTCACAGAAAAAGGTCAGAGGTTCTAAGAGCCAGGACAGGTGTTGTATCAGTGTTTTGAGACTGAGAACAGCCTGCCCTGGCTGCAGCAAACCACGCAGAGAAGTGGGGTGCAGTGGGAGAGAAAATAGTTAAGTGGCCTCAATGGCCAACAGGGATTGGACCTCTGTCTTGCTTGTCACTGTCTGCAGCTTGGAGAAGTTCTGCCTGGGGCAGCAGGGAAAGAAGAAAGTGGCTGTAGGAAGAGCTGTTGGCACCGGCTGGGAGTGGGGACCTCCAATGAAAGGGTTTGAGGTGGCACACGCAGCCAGTGAGACGGCCCTGGATTGGCACACATGGGCTGTTCATCTCTGTGTGTAAGGGGCAAAATGTGTGCAGAAGATGGCCCCGGGGCCCTTCTCCCACCAGAGGGCAGCTGCCTGAGGAACAAGGGCACGGGGAAGCTCTCAAGGCTTCCTGCGGTGCTGGAAATGCCAGCAGGGTTTGTTTTGTTGCTGACTTTGCACCAGCGACGTCAGGACATGTCCTGATCCGCTGTCAGCAGAAAGCTGGAGCCTGTCTAGGGGAGGGGGGTGTGGGTGGCTGTAGTTAAGCAGAGCATCCCCAGTGCAGGAAGGGAGAGTTTCCTGACCTCTGCACCTGTTCTTGAGGAATTTCACCCTGATCCTCCTCCCTGCCCTCCTCGCTCATTGCTTTACAAGTCCACCACGGACCTGGGCAGGCCGGGGGGCCAAAGAACAGCATCAACAGGGCAGAGCAGCAGCTCTGACACCCTCTATCAAATCAGGTCTGTGGTATCACCAGAGCGAGCTCCGTCCCACAGGGCAGGCAGCACCCGGAGGGGGCCCTGAGATACGACACCCTGCAGAAAACTGCAGCAGGCAAAAGGGAGCCGGAGGCAGCACAGGGGGCACAGCCCCACAAACGGGCCCCTCTGGGCACTGACACGCTGCTCGTATTGCTGCGGCCGCAGAAGGGCGGGGGGTTTCGGCTCCAAAGGGGCTGACAAGGCAGTTTGGGACTTTGGTTGTTCTTTTTTCCGCTTGCTTGTTTCTCCTTTAGAACACAGAGGACACCTCATCACTGCTGCTGCAGCCACCGAGTCCTTTGCCCAGAGGGCTGAAGCACGGCCCAGGCAGCAGCTCGCAGGGGACAGTGCCATCCCGACCCAGCCGCTGTTCTTGGGGGTTCAGGACTGTCCTTTCCCGAGCTCTGGGGTGCTGGCGGCATTTGACTCCGCTCAGTTCTTTTTGGTCTTGGGGGTGTCGTACTTCCTCTTGCTCGAGTACCAGAGCAGCAGGGGGATGCCGATGGAGGGCAGGGTCATCACGCCAAATGCCGCCCAGTCCAGCTAGAGGGAGAAATTGTTAGAGAAAAGTCAAAACAATCCAGTCCAGAGGAGTCTTAGAGCAACGAAGTCAGAGGAGGAGAGTGAGGGGAGACCTCACACTGTCTGCAGCTTCCTCACGCGGAGGGAAGCGGAGGGGCAGGCACTGATCTTTGCCCTGTGTGACCAGTGACAGGAGCCGAGGGAACGCCTGGAGCTGTGTCAGGGCAGCGTTTAGGCTGGATATTAAGAAAAGGCTCTTCTCCCAGAGGATGGTCTCCCAGGCACTGGAAGAGGCTCCCCAGGAAAGTGGCCACAGCACCGAGATTGACAAGAGTTTGAGGCGTTTGGACAGGGCCGACAGGCACGTGGCTGGGATTCCTGGGGTTGTTCTCTGCAACGGGAGCCAGGAGTTGGACTCCACGATCCTTGTGGGTCCCTTCCAACCTAGGAGGTTCCAAGATTCTACTCTCAGATTTTCTGGCTCAAATCCCACAGTGCAGCTCCTTCACAGAGAGAGCTGGGATGGAAACTCAGCTGCTTCTGTGATACTCTTCTGGAGAACTGACAGGAGTTAACTCCAGCTCCCGCTGGAGCTCTCCAGGTGACTGCAGGGCAAACCACACACACCACGTGCAAGCAGGAAGCCACCGCACCGGGCTGCAGCTGCCGTGGTGCACTTTTCCACTATCACTTGAAAGGTACTTACAAAGTGAGGGGAGAACCTCCTGTCAAAGTCGCGCTGAGCCAGGATTCCTCCCTGCCCGGGAGCACTAGTGAAGCCAACCTGGAAAAGGCAGGGAAAAGACAGGCTTTGCCCACCTTTCCTCCTCGCTCCAGAACTGGGCAGGGTGAGAGCACAGGGACACGCATCATGCCCGACCACCCAGCTCCGGGAGCGCGGTCAGGTGTATCTGCAGGGCTCCTACAATTCATCCACTTACCACGACCTGTGCACCCTCCTGCGCCAGGTACGTGATGGTGGCAGAGGTGAAGTTGAAGTACCCAGCTTTGAGAGGCCGTAGAACCACGGTGTGGGACACGTTGCTCGCTCTGGGAGCCGGACGTTAAGGAAAACGGTTGTATTTCCTCACGGGAAGAAAAGGGAGGAGATGGGAAAGAGCAGCCTGGGACCAGGTGCAAAAGTCAGTGCTGCTGACGGATCCGAGTGCTCGTGGTCACAGACGACCCGACCCACCCGAGGCTGACCCAGCTGCTCCTCACATGCGTGTGTGAGGAGCAACACCTGTACAGAGGAGGGTCCTGAGGCCCTTCTCCCACCTGAGGCATCTGCCTGAGAGACTCGGGCACAGGGGAGCTCTCGAGGCTTCCTGCGGTGCTGGAAATGCCAGCAGGTTTGTTCTGTTACTGGCTTTGCACTAGGGAGGTCGGGACATGTCCTGTTCCGCGGGCAGCAGAAGGTTGGAGCCTGTATGGGGGGAATGAGTTAAGCAGGGTGTCCCCAGTGCAAGAAGGGAGACTTTCGGCTTTTGTGCTCCTGGTTCTCGAGGAATTTATCCCTGCTCCTTCTCCTTCTTCACTCCTCCCTCACTGCTTTACACCTCCACCACGGACCTGGGCAGGCTGCTGGCGCGGGCAGAGCAACTTGTTGTGCCGAGACACACCTGCTGCTCTTCTCCAGAGCCTTATCAGAGCCCCGGCCCAGCACGAGCTGCCGCCCCACCGGTGCCTCCGCCTCGCTCCCCGCACTCCGCCACCAGTGGGCGATGGGGCAGCGCAGGAAGCGCGCCCTGCGCAGGCGCGGAGTTCCCGCGTGTACGCCGGCCTGGACTCCATTTCCCAGGAGGCACGGGCCCCCTGAGGTGTGGTTCGTGTGGGTCACTTCCGCCGCGGCTGCGCTGACTCGTCTGCGCGGCATTGGCGGCGGGAGGCACGGTGAGGGGCGGGAGGCGCGGTGAGGGGCGGGAGGCGCGGTGAGGGGCGGGAGGCGCGGGGCAGCTCGGTGCTGCGTCCTTGGGCCTCTGAACGGAGTGGGGGGCGGTGCAAAGGGTCTGTAGGAGAGGACCGGCCGTGGGCTCTGAGGGGCCAGGAAGGACCGGCCGGGTTCTGGCGCTGGAGCGTCGGAGTCGGGGTCTTCCGCGGGCAGCGGTGGGTGAAAGCGGGCAGTTCCCTGTTGAGGGGTGTCCCTGAGCCCCTGTGGGTCCCTGGGCTTCGTGGGTGGGCAGAAGCAGTCTGGGCTGGATGCGCTGGTGTGCGGCTGCAGCAGGGCAGGACCGGGGGGAAGGAAGGGGCTTCTGGCACTGGGACGGGCTGGGCAGGCGGGTCCGTGCCACCCCCAGGAGGTTTAGCGAGGCCAAGGGCAGATGCTGCACCTGCATTGGGGCAACCCGAAACACAAACAGACCGGGGAAGAACGGATGGAGAGCAGCCCTGAGAAGGATTTGGGAGTGCGGGTTGAGGAGAAGCTCAGCGTGCCGTGGCAGTGTGCACTGGGGGCCCAGAAAGCCAAATGCCGTCCTCAGTGGGCTCATCCCCAACAGCATGGGCAGCATGTGGAGGGGAGGATTCTGCCCCTCCGCTCTGCTGAGACCTCCCTGCAGAGCTGCCTCCAGCTCTGGGGCCCCAGCACAGGGAGGGCGTGGAGCTGCTGGAGTGAGTCCAGAGGAGGCCACGGAGATGATCCAGCGGCTGGAGCCCCTCTGCTCTGGAGCCAGGCTGGGAGAGCTGGGGGTGTTCACCTGGAGAGGAGACCATTCCACAGAGACCCTAGAACCCCTTCCAGTGCTGAAAGGGGCTCCGAGAGATCTGGAGAGAGACTTTGGACAAGGGCCTGGAGTGACAGAACAAGGCTTCCCACTGCCAGTGGGCAGAGTGAGATGGGGTATTGGGAAGAAGTTGGTCCCTGTGAGGGAAGTGAGTCACTGTCACAGGTTGCATAGAGAAGCTGTGGCTGCCCCTGCATCCCTGGAAGTGTCCAAGACCAGGTTGGACAGGGCTTGGAGCAACCTGGTCTAGTGGATGTGTCCTTGCCCATGACAGGGGGGTGGAATTGGATGGTCTTTACAGTCCTGTCCAACCCCAAGCACCCTGTGACTCTGTGGAGGGCAGAGCCCCTGATGTTGAAGCATTTCAACAATGTTTGCATTTAAAAGTTCCATCAAGTGTCCTCATTGACCACATCTGTAGTGTCCCTGTTGTCTCCTTGTCCTCTCAACAGGGTGGCTCCAGAGGCACTGTATTTGGATAAATCGGGACACGTGGCCTGAATCAGGGACTTGTGGGGATCATAAAAGCCACTGGAGGGAGTTGGTGGTTCCTCAGTGGCTGGAAATAGGAAAGAATAAATGTTGGAAGTGAGGAGCTGGTGCTTTCTGAGAAGAACTAACTCTGTTGTGTAAAACAGTGCTGGAAAGCTGCCAGGCTTTGCAAGGGCAATTAACTGTTAGTTGCTAAAACTGGTGAAATTGTTAACTGCCAAAGCTTTTGTTCTGGAAGTTACTAGAAGAGGCTTAGTGATCTGAAAGCTTTGCCCATTACTGAGATGTGCAGGGCCAGGGGTTGAACTCGATGATCCTTGTGGGTCCTTTTCAACTCAGGATGTTGCAGGATTCTGTAAAGGGGAGTGATACTGGCCAGGGCTCTGAAAGGGGAGAAGACCATTGACTTTTCTTCCATGGCTGCAGATCTGGGACACTGCTGTGCCAGTTCTTACATCCTCACAGGACAGTGTTGAGAGATGTCAAATGATCAGTGACATTCCATTTCCTTGTGTTTCTAGATGAAGCTCCTGCTTCTTGCCGTGTTTGCCCTGGTGTCTGTGGCTCACTGCGAGGACGGTGCCAGGCTCCTGGCCTCCAAATCCCTGTTAAACAGGTACGCAGTGGAGGGCAAGGACTTGACTTTGCAGTACAACATCTACAACGTTGGCTCCAGGTAAGCCCTGTCCAGGCTTCAGTACTGACCGTGAGCAAATGTTCTGCATGTGGCTGCAGGGTACAAGGCGATTTCTGAGCTCCGTGCTGTGCTGTTGCTTTTGCTCCCTCTAACTCTGAGCTTTCCAGCAGTGCCTGAAGGATTGACCCTGAAATTTGCCTTTTCCTTCCTCTTCCATTGTCCCTGCTTTCACCTCATGGCTGCTCAAGCTGTCAGTCCAGCATGTGGTGTGCTGGGACACTCTGCTCCCCACGCCATGCAGCTCCCTTTCTTGGCTTTGTTAGCTCTTTTTCACGTTTATTCTTTTTATTAAAAATTTCTTTTTGCCATCAGGACTTAACTAGGGACCTGACAAAGATAAAACAGAACTTCCACGATGCTGGTAAAAAGCTTCGTTCGCAGAATGAAAAGCTGATTGACAAAATGCTTTGGGGTTTTGTTTTTTAGATTTTTTTAAAGGCAGAATAATGCATGCTGAGTGCAGTACTGCTAAGAGAAGAATATATGGGGCTGTAGTGTTGGATTCATACAACATTAATGAGATACTGAAACCTTATAGGTGGGATTTGGTTATTATTTAGGCCAAAGTGTGTATCTGTGGGATGGTATCTGAAATTCAGCAAACTGCCAAATCCTGTTGTGGAAAAAACAGTGTTTTTCCTGTCTTTGTGGTTGTTTCTCTCAGCTTTGCCTTCCTCTCTCTGCAGTCTCCGCATAAGACACCTCAACTCTCCTCCCCATCTTCTACTGGGGACATTTCATCTTTCAAAAATCAGTTCTTCGTTTGGTCAGAATGGAACTGTCAGTCCACTTTGCTGCACAGCCTGTGAGCAGATGGCAAATCTTAAGATTCCCGTCTCACCCCTCTCTTTGTTGTGTTTAGTGCTGCCCTAGATGTGGAGCTGTCGGATGATTCCTTCCCACCAGAAGATTTTGGCATCGTCTCTGGCATGCTCAACGTCAAGTGGGACAGGATTGCTCCGTATCTTTTAATGTTTTGAATTTCTCCCAACTCTCTTTCTTGCCCCTGAGCATCCTGCAGCTTTGACCTATCTTCATCTGCTGTCTCTGAAATTCCTTCCAGAGCCTGGACAGGGTGCCGAATCCAAACCCCTGCTCTTCTGGACAGTGCTGTGTAAAAATAAAGTTCCTTGCAGAGAGGACCAGGCCCCAGAGTAGTTCCTCCGCCTGGGGAGGAGCAGCTGGGTCAGCCTCG